>CM055128.1:268423964-268968964 GCA_029206835.1 Rana muscosa | reverse complement strand
TCAGTGATCTGCACAAGGTATCTGAACCTTCTCCTAACCCTCCATCCCTCTACTGCTCAAGTTATTTAATAAAAAGCATTGGAAAAAGAACTAAAGTGACTGGTGCATACATCCGTGGGCGCAAGGCCCAGTATAGACTCTAAGTTTTTTTTGACCTGGTGAACTGTGGGTAGGGATGACGGCAATGACCCAAAATAACCAGCAGCTCCTACGGGGGTAGTGCTATAGAACTGGCATGCTGACACTGTATATTTTGTTGTAAATAGGTTGCTTCCACAAGTGCCAGTAAAGGCAGTAAAGATAAGATAAGATATTAAGTAGTATAAACCTAGTACCAAGATAAAGCTAATGGGTAGTATAAAACTAGTACAAGATGAGGCATCTGTCCATTTTTATAAGGCATGACCTAGAATGTCAGAATTTCTGGTTGACTATTTCCCTCTAGTGGAGCTCATGTGTAATGCTCTGCTGTTTGTAAGAAAAATAGTGATTTTGGTCTGGAACCCTTAAAGGTTGTATGTTGGATGAAGTAATGTTGGCTCTTTTTCTCTACAGGATTCGCAGACACAGGCGCATGGTGGCGTTCTTGGTACAACGCACCCACTTTTGAGAATGACCTGGAGCAGCTTTATCAGCACCTGGAGCCCTTGTACCTCAATCTCCATGCCTTTGTTCGCAGAAAACTGTATGAGAGATATGGGGAAAAATACATAAACCTACAAGGCCCAATTCCTGCACATCTCGTAGGTGAGTTTACTGGCACAAATGATGACAAATTGAGGACCCTATGGGTTTGTAATTGTTTCCTAAGGAGTGTGGATACCTATAGAAAACTTACCTGCATGTGTTAGCGGGCACAGGATCTGCCTAATCTAATGACAGCCTAATTTTTACATACTAGTGTTCCCTGTTTACTCCTGCACCCCTTCTGCTTTGCACAAACTGTAGTATATTAACAGATTTATTGTGGTGAAAAGACAAATGGCAACTCACATTGTGACATGAAGTGGAAAACATGAAGATGCCAGAGGGCCCCATCTAACTGTCGTCCAGCCTGACACGGACATTCCAGGCTGTAAGTTGTAGGAAGAGGCTCCCCATCCCATTCAATAGCTAACTGCTCACGGATTACATACAAAAAGTGCCATTTCTTTTTTACATGTGAGTTGCTAATTTTACTAGTATTTCTCAATACTATTAATGCTGCTCTTAGTTTAGTGCCCCCCTCTGTGTTCTCTTTCTCCTACAGGAGTATCCATCCACCCAGGATTTCTGTCGTGGTTTGAGGTTCCCTGCTGTGAATCTGTCCATTGGAAGCCCTTACTATGTGATGAGCATGATTTAACTGTCACAATGGGAGTTGCCATTTGTCTTTTCACCACCATAAATCTGTTGATATACTACACTCAGATTGCACACTGCTGTTCTTATCTGTTTTCCTAGAGATAGTTAAGTCTCTTCAGAGGTGCTGCATCTGGTACATTGAGATCAGCGGAAAGTTACCTGCTACTGTGCCCCTTTTCTGGCATTGATCCCTCTTGTTATTGTTTTGTGCCACATACATGAAGCATTTGCGACACTTTGGTTCTGACGGCAAATTGTGCACCAAATTCAGGTAGATCTAAAAATACACATGTAATGGAGCCGAAAGAGTGTATAAACCAATAATAAAATGCTGTTTTATGCCGACTAGTCCTAGGCCAGGGGTCGGCACCCCGCAGACCACCGCCGATAAATGTCTGGCCCATCAGTGCACGTCATGAATTCATGTGCACCTCGCCCATGGACATTTTAACTCTGGTAGGCTTTCATGGGATAACGCGTCCGCCGGCTGGACGGAGACCCCAACAAAGCCAGATTTGGCTTTGATCGGGTCACAGATCTAGTAACGGATCTAATTTAGAGAAGACTTGAAGGCGCCAGATTAAAAAAAAAAAAATACAGTATTCAAAACGGCCTAACTTGGCATTTTCAATGCTTTTAAATGCAAAGGAGAGGGATTTGGGGTCTTATAGATCCCTCCATAAAGACTACTGTCGCTGCCTATTACTGTGAAAAGGGATGTTTCCTTCTGACGGCAATAAAAGTGATCAAAACTTTTTTTTTTTTTTTTTTTAAAGGGACAGTGTAAAAATAAATGCTTGTGCGCAGAAGCAAATGCATACATAAGTCGCGACCGCAAATGTAAACGGTGGTCAAACCACACATGTGAGGTATCGCCGCAATCGTTGGAGCGAGAGAAATAATTCTAGCCCCCCGTAACTCTCTAAACTAGTAACCTGTAAAAAAAATTAAAGTGTCGCGTATGGATATTTTTAAGTACAGTAGTTTGTCGCTATTCCACAAGTGTGTGCAATTTTAAAGCATAACATGGGTGGGGGGCTGTGTGATGTGCAGGGGGGCCTGTGTAATATAAAGGGGTCCAGAAGTGTGGGGGCTGTGTAACGTAAAAGGGCCAGATGATGTTCATTTATTAGCAGGTGAATGTGGCCCTCCATGCATTCACATTGAATCCGCCCCTTAAGTGGGAAAAAAGGTTGCTGACCCCTGCCCTAGTCTGCTTTTATGTGTTGACTGATTGGTGTCAATTTCTACAGGTAACATGTGGTCACAAACTTGGAATAATATCTATGACATGATGATTCCCTTCCCTGGCAAGACCAATGTGGATGTAACCGACACTATGAGAGAAAAGGTAAACCAGCTTAAGCAGTGTGTTAATAAGGGGATTTCTAGTAAAGCAGATCTTCAAGTAGACTTAGTTAAGTGTGTGTGTGTGTGTGTTTTGTTCTACATCCCACAGGGTTTGTAAGTCTGTTGAGCTAGTTTTTGTGATTCACACAGCTATGCCACAATGTCACCACTATTTCCTGATTTAAGCGTTCTAGATCTCTCCTGTCAGCTCTGTGTCATCAGGTTGCTCACTGGATATCCGATTTAGCATCATACTGGACGAGCATCCTTCTCTGAGTATATATAGAAATATATGGCAAAGTGCACTCCTGAGGCATAAACCAAAAATGTCTGCCCATAGCAGAGCCCTAGCTATCTCAGCTGTGGTAGTGGAGATCCTGCTGATCACAGAAGCAGTAAACTCAGCAGATCAAACCCTGCCTTTTATTCCAATATGGAACATGGAAAATGCTGAATGAACATTTGCTGTTATTTGCAGTTAGAAATATGCAGTGACTTTTTCACTCTATGTAGGGCTGGAACGCCACCCACATGTTTAGGGTCTCAGAAGAATTCTTCACTTCTCTGGGTCTGTTGGAGATGCCACCAGAGTTCTGGGAGAAGTCTATGCTGGAGAAGCCCCCAGATGGTCGGGAAGTGGTGTGTCATGCCTCTGCATGGGACTTCTACAACAGAAAAGACTTCAGGTGAGTCAACATCTATAGGCGTGATTGTATATCCCAGGCCCTGCAGAAAGGCCCATGTTCCCTGCAGAAAGCCAGGATGGCTCTGTTATATTGGGCCATTGTGAGGTAAAAGAGTCTCCAATAAATTATGATTTACGAAAGCGAAGATCTGAATCTCTTTCCTTGAATCCAGTTGGCTGCAAGGAGTAGTGCTTTTTTGAGTCCCTTAATAAAAACTTCTTGCACTGCATCTAACCTGACCACATACAATTGCCAGGCAACAAGGCATATCCCCCTGGTGTTTGTACGATCAACATAATCTTAAATAGTTTACCGTAAAAAAAAGGAAAAAAAAAATCGATATATTTCTCTATCAGATTGTCCTATTTTGCTGTGTGCACTTTGCTGTAAGCTGGTGTAGCACCCGTGCTCCCTTTCACCTGCCTTTGGCTCACTTGCAGGAAAGACACACCACGCTACGTGCCCGCACCCTCCTGTGTGAAGGGGTTGAGCGGTGTCACAAACTAGGGTCCTGCAGCAAGGTTCTCCCTTTAGTTGGTTCCCGTTTCTTAGGATGTAAGGACAAGTCTTTATATCCCTAAGTAACTCCAAGGTCCACACCAGTAGTAAACTCCAACGTAGAGTTTATTTCTTTATATGCAAAGTCAATGAATAGTAAAGGGTGGATAGAAGACAGGACAGTAAGAGTTTGGATAGGAGTCAAGGCACAAGACAAATTTTAAATTCACTACTTGTTCCTCAAGTAGGCTTAGCTCACCTGGATAGTTTCCTATGAAAGCGGATCCTAGCAGCCGAAGTGATGCTCGGACATTTCTTTAGTGTTCCCTTTTTAGATGCGACTAGGAGATTCTCTGCCACAGAACCGTTAATCCCAATCCTCTGGTGTTGGATGGATCTAATCCCTCCAGAGAGTTATCAGGCTCTTCTTTCTCTGTGAACTTTTCACCGGTCCTTCAGAAGGGTCCTTCTCCGGCCTCCTCATCTCAGAACGGGTCCCCATGCCAGAGGCACCCTGGGATTTCTCCTTCCAGGACACGGGCCCCAGCTAAAGGTGCTGGGCCCAAAGTTGCTGCTGCAGCCCCAGGGATAAAGGTGCCTGAGACTGATGCATACGCGGGCCCCTGGCCATGAGGGCCAGGTACCACGCTCCACGATGGCCCTCTGGGCTCGAGCCGGAACTGACTACCGAACAGAAAGAAAACCCCTTGCAAGCAGCATCTGCCCCTTTTTATATCCTCTCCCGGCGTGCACAGCAGGCCGACCACGCCCACCACACAACCGCCGAGAGAGGACATCCAAGGCACAGCACTATACCAGCGGTTCAACCCTGGCCCATTATGGCAGCGCCACCCACAGGCCACAGGGAACTACACACCAGTATACTACCTGCGGTGTAAAATAGAATGTCCTAACAATTAAGGTGGTCTGAGCCCAACTACAGCTTAAACCTTCCCCTAAATTTAGGTATAGCGGGGTTAAATTTGGGGACCCCGCTACACTGGCATAATGTAGTGTAATGGGAGGCCGCAGACCTCAAAGTTATCGATCAGTATTTGGTGCTAAATTTGTGATCAGTGGCTCTCCTGTTGCAACCATTTGTAGGTAAATGTTGGTTGGCTAAATATAGTGATTGTGGCAGTACCTGCATTTTCTTCATTTGAGTAGTTATTAAAGCATAGAACACCTGGGTATGCTTTACTTATATACAGCAGTGATGTGTAAGGCTCCCCAAGTACCAAGAATGGTATGTGGGGGCTTAAATTTTTATTTTTTAAATTTAAGCATAATGAAGATTTACAACCGAGAAAATGTTAAGATTCCTAGCTTGTGTTAATTTAAATCACTGCAACAAACTTTTCTCCTGTCCATAGGATCAAGCAGTGTACCACGGTTACCATGGAGCAACTGTTCACTGTCCACCATGAGATGGGACATGTTGAGTATTACCTGCAATATAAAGACCTGCCAGTCTCGTTCCGTCGAGGAGCTAATCCAGGTTTCCATGAGGCTATAGGAGATGTTCTGTCTCTCTCCGTGTCCACCCCAGGACATCTGAAAACTATTGGCTTGCTCACTGATGTCACAGAAGATCCAGGTGAGTTGTTGTTTTTTTTTTTTTATCATAATTTCCTAATCAAATGTGATTTCCACATTTACAGAGTTAGGACTTTTTTATTTTTTTGCTGATGATGTGGTGTAGCCTGGACTGTATCTACAAGGTGTGGATGGGGGGGGGGCATTGCTTCCTGGGGTCTGGGGTGTCAGCAAAGCTACTGGCATCTCTCTTCTATTTAGCCAGGATGTACTTAGAACGTTTTATCTTTATATAAAGCATGTAATTACTGTATGTGTACAGCTACGTGACCTTTCAATTATTTTCTATACATTATGTTCGCGTCATTTGATATAAAAGATATTAGACACCGGTTGTGTAGAAAAAAAAAGTCCTTAACCACTTCCATACAGGGCCTTTTCACCCCCTTCCTGGCCAGATTTTTTTTTCGTTTTCAGCGCTGTTGCACTTTGAATGACAATTGCGTGGTCATGCAACACTGTACCCAAATGAAATCTTTGTTTCTTTATCGTACACCACGGGACACAGAGCTAGTCATTACATAATGGGTTAAGGGTCACCAGCGGTGATTGGACACTGGCACAACCAATGGAAGAGAGTTCCCCTCCATATAACCCCTCCCATCAGGGAAGTACCTCAGTTTTTTCGCCAGTGTCGAAAGGTGTTGGACGCGTTAGGAGGTGCTAAAGGAAAGCTCTACCAAAGAGACCCTCTGGGGGTAAAAGAGCTATGCTTTCGGATCCATCCAAGACGCCTACAAATGAGCTGAATCTGGATGGGATCCGGGCCTCATCCATGAGGCGTCGCCTGTAATGTCTCTCTTCGGAGGACTGGGCTCTAAGATCCAGCACTTTCGCTATTTCGCTATAAAGTCCTGGTAAGAGTCTTGTACAAGGCCCAGGGGAGAGGTATCCTTTAAATAGGAACCCATATCCCTGAAGGTTGGCACACATAGCCCACCGTGAAGGGTGAAGTTTGGTATCTGTCTGAAATCTTTCAGCAGAAAAACCTGCGGCGTGGATAAGGTGAGATTAGAAGGTCCATAACTAGGTTGGGACCTTTTTCAAAAAGTGGATGTCTTCTTTTTTTCCACCACTGGGGGGAGTAAAGAGCTGAATATACTCACCTCACTCTGTTCAGTGTCGGCTTCGGCGAAGTACACTGCTCGTCACCTCCGCTGCTGAGCTTGCTGGGGCACCCCGATCCTCCTTTCGGTGGCCGACCAGACACCTGCAGATGCAGGTAAGTGGGAACAAGGGCTGATGAGAGTCCTCTCTCACTATGGCCACCGCCATAGCGCTAAGGGCCGCGCGCGCGGGAGCGCGCTTTATCGGAGGGGGGGGGGGCGAAGGCGTGCGCGGGCACGTGGCGCGCAGGCACAGAAACGGCGCCAAATTTAAAAGACTGTCAGTGTGAGCACTGCAGCAGCAAGCAAGCTCGTTAGTTCTCTTATTCCTGGCAGAGAAACACAGCAGCTATACAGGGACGTAAGACTCCATGTGGTTGGATTGGGTACTTCCTAGAAGACATCCATGTTATGCATAGTTATGTGTTAAAAGTTGCATACTTAATGTATTTGCTAAACTAAACACGGTAGTATATGCATTTAGGTACCTTGTATTTTGTCTAAACAGTAAGCCTTCCAGGGGAAGTAATACGGACAAAAAGAGATAAGAAAGCACCACCGCCTGAGAGGAGGCTCTAACTGTGCTGACTCGGTACCTTTCTCTCCTGTGTTGCTAAATGCACCTGTTCAGGATGAGCCATTACCTCTGTCAGGTATGGCGGCTTCCCCAGTGAAGCCTGGGCCTGTATATGTCACTGAGGACACTTTATCAGCTGCCCTAAATAATCTGGAGGAAAAAATTGCTACCTTAATCGCTAAGTCCTCTAAAAAGGGACAATAAGCGAAGCAGGTCTCTTCCAGTATTGGACCTCCCTTCAGAAGTACCTGAGGGAGGAGGATGAGGAGGAGGAGGCTACATCAGCAGAGGATGAGGAGCCAGATTTTAAGGTCACAGGTACTATGCTATAGCAGTGCATTTAAGTTAACCTCTGCGGAGGTAACGGAATTACCTGTCTCCTCCCTAGGGTCATTAAGATCCCTGCAAGGTGCATGCTCCTTCCCGGTTCATCCGTTACTAGAGGATCTAATATACGCAAACTGGCAACATCCAGATAAGCGTTTCTCACCTCCAAAAAGGTTTAACATTCTTTATCCTATGGGGGAAATTTTTTTTTTAAAGAAATGGAGCCTGCCTGCGGTAGTTGCGGCTATTTCTTGTGTAAATAAAAACCTGACATGTCCGGTGGATAATGTACAAGGGTTTAAAAGATCCTTCTGAGAGGAAGTTGAAATCCTCCTTCCTTTTGGCCGGCTCAATTACCCAACCTGCAGTAGCAGCAGTCGGTATGTGTCAGGTCATCAGCCAACAGGTAAAGCAGGGGCTGAAGGAACTGCCTTCAGAGCAGGCTAGAAATTGGGAAAATTTGCCTAAAGCCTTATGCTTCACAGTGGATGCCATGAGAGATTCTATCATACAGGCATCACGCCTTACACTCCAGCTGGTACAGATGCGCAGAGTACTTTGGCTTAAGCATTGGTCAGCGGAGACCCCATGCAAAAAGCTGTTGGCAAGTTCCCGTTCCATGGCGAACGCCTATTTGGGGAAGATTTAGAAAAATAGATACAGAAGATCAAGTGGTAAAACGACTTTTACCTGAGAGAAAGAAAAACAAGAGATCTTGTTTTAAACGCTCTCTCCCAGGTCCCGGGAAATCTGACTCCAACCAGTGGCGGCGGCCTGTTTTAGCCGCCCACAAAAGCCAAGGGGCAAGCTCAGAAGAACAAGAAGCCGTGGGGTGCAAGAGCTAATAAGCAAGCCCCCAAAGCCTCTCAGTGAAGGGGCGCCCCCGCTCGGCCGAGTGGGAGGAAGGCTTTGTCAGTTCTGAGCAACTTGGTGGTCAGAAATCCAGGACAATTGGGTAGTATCCACAATATCCTCAGGGTACAAACTGGAATTTCGAGAGATCCCATCTTCTCAATTCCGAGGTTCAAGACTCTCCAAGGATCCACAAAAAAGAGAATCCTTCTTCAAAGGTTTGAATCACTTAATGGCTCAAGGGGTAGTTACAGACGTACCCCAAAAAGAGCGAGGTTCAGGTTTTTACTCAAACCTCTTTGTGATTCCAAAGCCAAATGGAGATGTCAGACCCATCCTGGATCTAAAATCCCTAAATCGGTTCCTGTACGATCGCCATTTTCGAATGGAAACGATCCGATCCGTGGCCGCCACTTTAAAGGGCGGAAAATTCATGGCGCCCATAGATATCAAGGATGCACATTTACACATACCCATCCTCCCCGCTCACCAAAGATTCCTAAGGTTTGCGGTAGAAGATCGCCACTTTCAATTTGTGGCTCTGCCGTTTGGTGTAGCCACCGCGCCCATAGTATTCACAAAGGTGCTAGCTCCTCTGTTAGCAAACCTAAGAACACGGGGCATTGCGGTAACAGCCTATCTGGACGATCTACTAGTAATAGATCAGTCAAAGGACGGATTGGGTCACGCTGTACACACTACAGTAGGATACCTGGAGCATTTAGGATGGATTATACATTTACAAAAATCCTCTCTCCAGGCCCAAAGAAGGATAGGGTACCTGGGCATGATCATAGATACAGCCCAAAACGGGGTATACCTGCCAGAACCAAAGATACAGTCTCTGAAAGACCTGATCCACAAGGTCAAAGCAAACAAGAGGCCGTCTATTCGCCTTTGCATGAGACTATTGGGAAAGATGGTAGCCTCCTTCGAGGCGGTCCCTTACGCCCAGTTTCATTCGAGACTACTTCAAGGCAATATTTTAGCTTCCTGGAACAGGAAGAGCCAAGCTCTGGATATACCCATGCGCCTGTCCTCACAAGTACGCCACAGCTTCGATTGGTGGCTAGAAGCCAGGAATTTACGGAAGGGAAAGTCCTTCCTCCCAGTGGCCTGGAAGGTGGTATCTAGGGATGCCAGCCTATCGGACTGGGGTGCAGTATTCGAGGAGGCTTCTACCCAGGGAACCTGGGCCAAGACTCAGGGGATCCTGCCCATCAATGTGCTAGAGATCCGGGCGGTATATCTAGCCCTCAAAACCTGGACATACAGGTTACAGGGCTACCTAGTTCGGGTTCAATCCGACAATGCTACTGCAGTAGCTTACATCAATCACCAAGGAGGCACCCGCAGTCGGGCAGCCCAAAGAGAGGTGAACCGGATCCTGGCATGGGCAGAAGAGCATGTACCTTGCCTTTCTGCAATCTTCATTCCAGGGATGGAAAATTGGCAAGCAGACTACCTGAGTCGTCAGCAGCTGCTACCAGGGAGTGGTCTCTTCACCCCGAGATCTTTCAGGCCATATGTCTGAGATGGGGAAACCCAGATGTAGACCTGCTAGCTGCCAGGTTCAACAAGAAATTGGACAACTTTGTGTCCAGAACGAGAGATCCTCTAGCCTACGGGACAGACGCTCTAATAATACAGACGCTCTAATAACTCCATGGAATCAGTTCTTACTGATCTAGGCATTCCCTCCGATCCCTCTTCTACAAAGACTGCTTCGCAGGATCAAGGAGGAGGGAATACCAGTAATCCTAGTGGCCCCAAACTGGCCCAGGAGGCCTTGGTACGCCGAGATTGTAAAAACGGCGATAGGAAGGCCCTGGAAGTTTCCACTCCGACATGACCTGCTGTCACAGGGTCCAGTATTCCACCCTTCCTTACAAAGGCTAAAGTTGACGGTCTGGCTGCTGAGACCCACATTTTTAAAAAGAGAGGGGTCTCTGGTCCGGCTCTTTCTACGCTCATTAATGCTAGAAAGCCAGCCTCCAGACTCATCTATCAGAGAGTCTGGAGAGCATACGTTTCCTGGTGTGAATCCAGATGTTGGAATCCTCAGAAGTATGAAATAAGTAGGATTCTTGCTTTTTGCCAGTTAGGAGTGGATATGAATTTAGCCCTTAGAGCCGATATTTGCCCTTTGATGGTGCTATCAGTCTTCTTTCAGAGACCATTGGCATCTCACTCCCTAGTTCGGACATTCATTAAGGGGGTACTGAGGATAAATCCTCCAGTTAGGACTCCCTTGTGTCCATGGGATTTGAATTTGGTATTGTCAGTGTTGCAAAAGCAACCTTTTGAACCTATTCGCCATATTCCTTTAATTATATTAAGTAGGAAGTTGGCCTTTCTGATTGCTATAGCTTCTGCTAGGAGAGTATCAGAGCTAGCAGCTCTTTCTTGTAAAGAGCCTTATCTAATTTGTCACAAGGACAAAATCGTACTACGACCCCATCCGGCTTTTCTACCTAAGGTGGTGTCGGCTTTTCACTTGAATCAAGACATTGTTCTGCCTTCCTTTTTTCCAAACCCGCGGACGGCGGGGGAAAAATTATTACACTCTCTAGATCCAGTGAGAGCGGTAAAGGTGTATCTGCAAGCAACCGCTCAGATACGTAAAACAGATGTTTTGTTTATTTTACCAGATGGGCCCAAGAAGGGCCAAGCGGTATCAAAATCCACCATTTCCAGGTGGATTAGACAAGTAATTATTCAAGCTTATGGTTTAAAGAACAGGACTCCTCCTTTTCCTGTTAAGGCGCACTCTACCAGGGCGATAGGTGCTTCATGGGCAGTGCACCACCAGGCTTCGATGGCTCAGATCTGTAAAGCTGCAACTTGGTCTTCAGTCCATACATTTTCCAAATTCTATCAAATAGATGTGAAAGGACATGAGGATTCCGCCTTTGGGCGAAGTGTGCTGCAGGCAGCAGTATAGGGCTTCTGGTCCGCAAGCGGCCTGTTTTGATCTGTGTCTCCCCCCCTTCATATGAGCATTGCTCTGGGACGTCCCATTATGTAATGACTAGCTCTGTGTCCCGTGGTGTACGATAAAGAAAATTAGGATTTTTATAACAGCTTACCTGTAAAATCCTTTTCTTGGAGTACACCACGGGACACAGAGGTCCCCCCCTTCTTATGGGAACCTTACTGCTTTGCTACAAAACTGAGGTACTTCCCTGATGGGAGGGGTTATATGGAGGGGAACTGTCTTCCATTGGTTGTGCCAGTGTCCAATCACCGCTGGTGACCCTTAACCCATTATGTAATGACTAGCTCTGTGTCCCGTGGTGTACTCCAAGAAAAGGATTTTACAGGTAAGCTGTTATAAAAATCCTATTTTTTTTCCCCCCACAAATAGAGCTTGGTGGTATTTGATCATCTCTGCGGTTTTTATTTTTTGCGCTATAAACAAAAGAAGAGCGACAATTTTGAAAAAAACTCGATTTTTTTACTTTTTGATTTAAGAAATATCAATTTATTTTTTTCCTCAGTTTAGACCGATATGTATTCTTCTACATATTTTTGGTAAAAAAAACAACGCAATAAGCGTATATTGATTGGTTTGCGCAAAAGTTATAGCGTCTACAAAATAGGGGATAGACTTGTGGCATTTTTATTTATTTACTAGTAATGGCAACGATCTGCGCTTTTAAAAAAAATTTTGTGCCCGTGATATTGCGGCGGACACTTTTTTGACACGTTTATGGGACCATTCACATTTATACAGCGATTAGTGCTATAAAACTACACTGATTACTGTGTAAATGTGACTGGCAGGGAAGGGGTTAACACTAGGGGGCGCTGAAGGGGTTAATATGTTCCCTATTGAGTGATTCTAACTGTAGGGGGGGGGACTCACAAGGGGAGGAGACCGATGTGTGTTCCTCTGTACTGGGAACACACATCGGTCTCCTCACCTCTGACAGGAGGTGGATCTGTGTGTTTACACACTCAGATCCAAACTCCTGCCGTGATCGCGGGCAATCGCAGGTGCCCGACGGACATCGCTTCCGCTGGGCACGCGCATTGGGTCACTAGACGGCCGGGAAGAAAAGACGTCATATGACGCCCGGAGGGAGGGAGGGTTCCTCCGGCGTCATATGACTATGGCCCGGTAAGGAAGGGATTAAGACCCCTTTCTCACTGGGTCGGTTTGCAGGCGCTACAGCGCTAAAAATAGCGCCTGCGAAACCGACCTAAAACAGCCGCTGCTGTGTCTCCAGTGTGAAAGCCGTGCACTAGCAGGACGGTAAAAAAAGTCCTGCTAGCCGCATCTTTGGAGCAGTGTGTATACCGCTCCTGCCCATTAAAATCAATGGGACACTTCGGCTATACCGCCGGCAAAGCGCCTCTGCAGAGGTGCTTTGCGGTGGTTTTTAACCCTTTCTCGGCCATTAGCGGGGGTAAAACCACCCCGCTAGCGGCCGAATAGCGCAGCGAAATTGGCGGTAAAAAGCCGCAAAAAATAGCGCCGCTTTACCGCCGACGCACCTCCCGCCCCAGTGTGAAAGGGGCCTTTAACCACTTCAATACCATGCACTTATACAGCTTCCTGCCCAAGCCAATTTTGAGCTTTCAGCGCTGTCGCAATTTGAATGACAATTGCGCGGTCATGCTACACTGTACCCAAACAAATTTTTTATCATTTTGTTCCCACAAATAGAGCTTTCTTTCGGTGGTATTTGATCGCCTCTGCGATTTTTATTTTTTGCGCAACAAATAAAAGAGCGAAAATTTAAAAAAAACTATGTTTTTCTTTGTTTCTGTTAATTTTTTTTGTAAATAAGTACATTTTCTACTTCAATGACGGGCACTGAAGGGCACTGATAAGGCGACACTGATGATGGGCACTGATGATGGGCACTCATAGGCGGCACTGATGGGCACTGATGGGCACTCATAGGCGGCACTGATGGGCACTCATAGGCGGCACTGATGGGCACTCATAGGCGGCACTGATGGGCACTCATAGGCGGCACTGATGGGCACTTTTAGGCGGCACTGATGGGCACTTTTAGGCGGCACTGATGGGCACTTTTAGGCGGCACTGATGGGCACTTTTAGGCGGCACTGATGGGCACTTTTGGGCGGCACTGATGGGCACTTTTGGGCGGCACTGATGGGCACTTTTGGGCGGCACTGATGGGCACTTTTGGGCGGCACTGATGGGCACTTTTGGGCGGCACTGATGGGCACTTTTGGGCGGCACTGATGGGCACTCATAGGCGGCACTGATGGACACTTTTAGGCGGCACTGATGGACACTTTTAGGCGGCACTGATGGACACTTTTAGGCGGCACTGATGGACACTTTTAGGCGGCACTGATGGACACTTTTAGGCGGCACTGATGGACACTTTTAGGCGGCACTGATGGGGGGCACTTTTAGGCGGCACTGATGGGGGGCACTTTTAGGCGGCACTGATGGGGGTCACTTTTAGGCGGCACTGATGGGGGTCACTTTTAGGCGGCACTGATGGGGGTCACTTTTGGGCGGCACTGATGGGGGTCACTTTTGGGCGGCACTGATGGGGGGCACTTTTGGGCGGCACTGATGGGGGGCACTTTTGGGCGGCACTGATGGGGGGCACTTTTGGGCGGCACTGATGGGGGGCACTTTTGGGCGGCACTGATGGGGGGCACTTTTGGGCGGCACTGATGGGGGGCACTTTTGGGGGGCACTGATGGGGGGCACTTTTGGGCGGCACTGATGGGGGGCACTTTTGGGCGGCACTGATGGGGGGCACTTTTGGGCGGCACTGATGGGGGGCACTTTTGGGCGGCACTGATGGGGGGCACTTTTGGGCGGCACTGATGGGGGGCACTTTTGGGCGGCACTGATGGGGGGCACTTTTGGGCGGCACTGATGGGGGGCACTTTTGGGCGGCACTGATGGGCACTCATGGGCGGCACTGATGGGCACTCATGGGCGGCACTGATGGGCACTTTTAGGCGGCACTGATGGGCACTTTTAGGCGGCACTGATGGACACTTTTAGGCGGCACTGATGGGCACTTTTAGGCGGCACTGATGGGGGGCACTTTTAGGCGGCACTGATGGGGGGCACTTTTAGGCGGCACTGATGGGGGGCACTTTTAGGCGGCACTGATAGGGGGCACTTTTAGGCGGCACTGATAGGGGGCACTGATGGACACTAGTAGGTGGCACTGGTGACACTGCTGCCTAGCAATGCCAGCCACCACACATTTGTTTCTTGGTATGATCGTGCCAGTCAGTGCCCATGTGTGGGCACTGATTGGCATATTTTTTTATATATATATATATTTTTTTACTACATGTGGATGGCCATGGGGGCCATCCACATGCTTAGGGCTTCCCTGGTGGTCCTTGGGGGCTTCCCTGGTGGTCCAGTGTGGGTATCCGAGGGGGGGCTGCGCTGATAAACAATCAGCGCGAACCCCCCCTGTCAGGAGAGCCGCCGATCGGCTCTCCTCTACTCGCGTCTGTCAGACGCGAGTGAGGAAGAGCCGATCAACGGCTCTTCCTGTTTACTTCCTGATCAGCCGTGATTCGACATGGCTGATCACATGGTAAAAAGCCTCAGACGGAGGCTTTTTACCGAGATCAGTGTAGCGGTGGGTCAGACTGACCCACCGATCGCCGCGATGCGCGCCCCCCCGGGCGCGCGGCGGCTGTTATCCCGCAGGACGTCATATGACGTCCAGTGTGGATAACAGAACCACTTCCCGGACGTCAATTTGCTATTGACTGGGCGGGAAGTGGTTAAAGAGGAGCTGAAATCTATTTTCATGTTTGTTTAAAGTCCAGCAGCTACAAAAACTGTAGCTGCTCACTTTTTTAATAGCTACTCACCTGTCCCAGGATCCAGCGATGTGCAAGATGGAGAGCTGTCCATTCCCTCAATCTTGTGTCCCCGGCGTTAGCATCTCACTTTTGGCACCCGGCTGTGACTGCTTGCGACTTCAGGGCCGGGTGTCCACTGTGCCAGGCGCATTGTGAATGGTCACGCAGTCTTCTGGGACCGGTGACGTGTCCCAGATGACTGCGGGGAGAAAGGAAGGGAAGGTCAAAACCAGGTACCAGTTTTTCCTTCCTTCCTTCCTTCCTGTGTAATTTGGGGAGGGGAGGAGGCCTTAAAGCAGAACTTCCCCTTTTGGGTCCAAAGACATGCTGGTAGGTTAATTGGATTTCCCAAAATTGGCCCAGTATATATGTGTACGTATGTGTGTCCCAAGCGTGTCAAGATCCTATGGGGTAAATAACTGCACCAGCCAGCAAGACACTGGCTGCAAAAAGCGCCTGAGGCGATTTGAGTTTGCATTGTAGCGCTATACAAGTCTTTCACCACATCCTGGCCAGTAAAAGAAGCTATATTATGAAGATCAGCATCTCCCTGCTCACTATGGTCATTAGACTTGTGCACAACGGAAAAATTCGTTCCGTTTCGGTTCGTTTCTTTCCGGTCCTGTTGATTCGTAATCATTCGTAATTTTGCTAGACGGGATTTTTCGTGTTCGGACTCATTCGTATTTTTGCAAGCGACATTTTTCGTTGAATTTTTTGTTGCTTTATAATTCGTACTTTCGGTAGAGTACGTTGTTTTTCGTTGATTCTGGACACAACTCCTACTTTCGTAACTTTTTTTGGGTTCGTACTTTCGGTAGAGTACGTTGTTTTTCGTTGATTCTGGACACAACTCCTACTTTCGTAACTTTTTTTGGGTTCGTTGATTCGTAATTTTCCGTGTCTCTCTCACAACGACGCTGCCTATTATGCCTAATGTGCTTCGAATGGATTTGTACTTTTCTAAATACATTGCGGTTATTTGTAACGATTCGAAATCTCGTATTTTACTTTCGTTTTTAACATGCGGCTATAGGCTCCGCCCCTGTACACCATTTTCAGAGGGTTCAGCACGGTGAGGGAGAAGCAGAGAGCAGAGCAGAGTGAGTGTTATTGTGCTTCGAATGGATTCGAAATCTCGTATTTTACTTTCGTTTTTTACATGCGGCTATAGCCTCCGCCCCTGTACACCATTTTGAGAGGGAGTTCAGCACGGTGTGGGAGAAGCAGAGAGCAGAGCAGAGTGAGTGTTATTGTGCTTCGTATGGATTCGTACATTCGTAACTTTTTCATAACGAATTATGCCGAAGACATTCGGGCATTCGCTATTTGCGGTATAATTTATTTCGGATTCGGTCTTATTCGTAATTGCTTTGTTCGGAAATTTGAATGCTTCCGAATGTCCGAAAGTTGCTAAATTCGGACGAATTTCAATTCGTTACGAAACGAATTGCACAAGCCTAATGGTCATACACATCGAGGCCCACGGGTAAGACTGCGTTTATAAGCATTGTCTAATGTGTTAATTTAAAGGAAAACCTTGATGCAGCAACACATGACACACAATCGTGCAAAGACCAGTCAGCTGCATACATTTCCATCAGTGTTCTTGCCTGCCTGATCTGCCCCTCTAAAATGTTATACAAATATAGACACTCCAGAAATTAATGTGTGTGATGATCTATATACATTTAAAACAAACATGCTTTTATGTGTTTTTCTTAGAGAGTGATATTAATTACCTCCTTAAGATGGCTTTGGAGAAGATTGCCTTCTTGCCCTTTGGCTACTTGATTGACCAGTGGAGGTGGAATGTTTTTAATGGGCGAACTCCTCCCAGCCGATACAACTATGACTGGTGGAATCTCAGGTAGGGTTTGGAAGGCAACACAAGAAAAGTAGGCACAATCACACGATTGGTGTTCGGGGGCATGCACCTGCACAGATGTCATGTTGGGAGCAGTGGCTGTGTCTGTGTAATGTTTGTGTCCCATTAGACATCAATGGGGAGGGCCTGTAAGGGGATGCTGGGAACACCTGTGGGTATTAACATGACCCTCTCATGGGGTGCATATTGATACACCATGTAAAAAAGTTCAAAATGAAAAACATGAATCTCTCTACAGCAGGGGTGTCAAACTCAATTTCATTGTGGGCCGCATCAGCATTATGATTGTCTTCAAAAAGGGCCGGTTATATCTGTAAGATTAGATGTCCAGCGCATCCCCTCCCCTTACATTAGATGTCAAGAGCCACCCCACCATCAGAAGTTGAGTCCCGCACTCTCCCTTACATCACAGTGCACCCCCCTTTCCTTATGCTGCTGCTGGGAAGAAGCTGGATGCATCGCTTGAAAGTAGGGGTCTGGAGGAGGAGGAGAGGTGCGAGGGCCACATAAAATGGCCTGGAGGGCCGGATTTGGCCCGCGGGCCTTGTGTTTGACACCTGTGCTCTACAGAATATAATTTTGTAAATTGAGCGTTTACTGTACTTACCCACTACCTGAATGACAGTCTGGCATGTCTGACGACTGTTTTTTGTTTTTCCAATCATGTTCTTAGATGGGTTTTTGTCACATGAACAGTTTCCTAAATTTGTGGAACTGCAGTTGTAAACTGATCTTCTTTGAATAATTGTATTAATTCATTCTTGTTTGGAACATATGAATACACGTTTCAGTGGCTACAGTAGAAGGTTCCCATTAGATTTTTCAGTTGCTTTTTACATTCCTTATGGCTAAAATTATTATTGTACAGGATTTATATAGTGCCAACTGTTTGCACAGCACTTTTTTAAATTAAAGGGAACCAATATAATTTCAATACAGGAGAATTAGGAGGGCCCTGCTCATGGAGTTTTTAATCTAGTGGGGAAGGTGATGGCTGCAAGGGATGATCTGATGGGGATGGCCAAATAACAATTTTTAGGTGGATTTGAGTTCACATATTACAATCCTGTACATAATCTAAGAATTATGTATTTTTTGAGTAGCAAATAGTTTATTACATTGCTAATATGCCAAAATACTTTATTTTTATATATATATATATATATATATATATATATATATATATATATATAAGTATTTTGGCATATTAGCAATGTAATAAACTATTTGCTACTCAAAATATACATATATATATATATATATATTTATATATTTTTTTTTAAATGCTAAAATGGATCCCTATTGCAGATGTGATTTAATAATATGAAACCTATCCTTTAAATTGTTTATAGATTTGAATAGTTCATGCTGTTTTTTTGTCCTGTCTAAACAAATGCCATAGCTGCATATTGGGTATAAATGTCTTCTATAGGTATTTGTTTATATAACCACTTCAGCCCCGGAAGGCTTTACCCCCTTAATGACCAGGGCATTTTTTGCGATACAGCAATGCGTTACTTTAACTGTTAATTGCGCGGTCATGCGACGCTGTACCCAAATAAAATTGATGTCCTTTTTTCTCATAAATAGAGCTTTTCTTTTTGTGATATTTGATCACCTCTGTTTTTTTTATTTTTTGCACTATAAACAATTGTAAATTGTGAAAAAAATAAATAAAATTTAAAATGTATGTTCTGCTATACAATGCATCCAATAAAAAAATCTAATTTCTTCATTAATTTAGGGCAATATGTATTCTGCTACATTTTTTTGGGGGTAAAAAAAAATCCCAATAAGTTATATTGCAAACGTTATTGCGTCTACAAACTATGGGATATTTTTATAGGTTTTTTTTTTTTTGCTAGTAATGGCGGCGGACCAATCGGACACTAAACAGACACTTGACACTGTTTTGGGAACCAGGGACATTACAGTGAACAGTGCTAAAAATATGCACTGTTACTGTACTAATGACACTGGCAGAGAAGGGGGATAACACCAGGGGTGATCAAAGGGTTAAGTGTGTCCCTAGGGGGTGCTGGCTAATTGTGTGGGGGATGGACTCACTGGATGTACACGGAGATCAGTGTTCCTGCTTGGCAGGAACAGAAGATCTGTGTCCATCCCTGTCAGAACGGGGACCTGCCTCTGTGGAGTGATTGCAGGTGGCCGGCGGACGTCATGGCCTGCGGACATAGTGTCCGCCGGACTCGCTAATTGGCTCCTCCTCCGGCCCCCGCTGTCTATTGCACAAAATGACGTATAGGTACGTCTTTTCGGTCAGCAAATGGTTAAAGTAGAATAGGCAAAGCATTGTGTTTTTTTTTTTTTTTTTTTTGTTTTGTTTTTTCGTGTTTTTTTTTTTTTGTTTTGAACACTGGTGCATGTTGAATTTGTTTTTTTGAGGGCATCGATTTTTTTATTTTTTTATTTTATTTTTATTAGCTAAAAGCAGGGGCTGTCTAAAGGAAAGGCAGAAAAGAATATAATTGTGTAGAGTAGGAGAAAAATGTTCAGATAAAGTTAAAAGTTTGAAAAATCAAGAGAGACAGAGAGAGAAGTAAAGAAAGATTAAGTACTAAAAAGATTGAGGAAACTGAGAATATTTGGGAAAATTCAGTAATCGTACACCGATCAGCCATACGGTAACTTTGACCACCCACCTAATACTGAGTAGGTCCCCCATTTGCCACCAAAACCGCCTTAAAAGTGGTTGTTAATCCTTACATGTAGCCAGTTAAGTGACTAGCCTTTGATTATATACAGAGGTTAAACAAATCCTCCTGTGTATTTGCATTTTGTTTTGTACAGTACATCCTTGTAAAACTCTGATGAAAAGGACTTTTCCCAGACTCACAAAGCAGGGGGCGGAGAGCTGCAGTTGCGCGCTACAAGAACTGAGAGCTGATTGGAGAGCTTGTTCAGATTTCATGTCTGAGGTTTACAACCATGTTAACCTGTTGAGGCATGGACTCCACTAGACCTATGATGCTATGCTGTGGTATCTGGCACCAAGCCACCAGTAGCAGATCCTTTAAACCTATCAGATTGTTACAAATCTGGCCACCATAAGGCCTCACATGCACTTGCAGTGTCAAACCTGCATTTAAAGGACATTTATATACACACAATATGCATGTAATGATTTTTAAGTGGTCCTATTTACACTGAGCATTTTTCTGTTTAGGTACAGTCAGTTTTTAGATGCGTTTTAGGCCCCTTTCACATGATAGGCCCATCCGTTGACTCCTATTGCTAGGTGGATGTCAGCGGAGATGTGTCCACTGACACCCTTCTGCCATCCGATCCGCTAAAAACGGATGTATGGCAATATATTCGCCACCTGTCTTGGCAGATCGGATGAGATCCATGCTGTTTATTTTCGTCCGATCTCCCCATATAAGCGGAGCTCTGACAGGTACCTCCCTGCTCAGTGAGCAGAGACAGACCTGTCATCCGCCGGCTCAGTGGAAATCAACGGATAGATCTCCCGCTGAGCTGGCCGACTCTGCTGAGTGGATCAGCCCCATTTAAAGGGGCCTTAAATAGAATTCTGTGCATACAGGATCTTATTAGACAATATAAATGTAGCAAAATCTCTGACCTCTTCTAGTCTAATGGGAATTTTCCAGGCCAAAGATAGCTGACATCCTTCAATAAGTGGTGGGTTGTGAGGCATAGTGGGTGCAAAGGTGGTAAGTCATTGGGCACCAGACACTTCATGGATGTAAAAAGGTTTTATTTCTTTGACAGTTCTTTTTAGATTTTGTAGGGGAAAGAGGGTCAGGACAAGGACCCCTTAAGTAGTTGCAATTTCAATTGGCAGACTCCGAGACTTCAATTGAACAGCCGTACAGGGAAAGGCCCCAGCAAGGAGCCACTTCCGCATGTGTAGGATGCATGTGCTGTCTCCTATGGCAACAGTACTTAAACCGTTCCTAACTCAAAGTTACAGTTCTCTCAGCTGTACTAGAACTTCTTCTTGTAGTTCTTCAGTCCCTTGAGCTCCTGGTCTTTCACTGGACCCTCTGATTCACTAACTCTGAATCCCATGAGCTCCTCAAGGCTTTTGCGGTGGTATCTCCCTCAAACGTCACCCACGCTTCCCTGCTGGGTCCCTAGCTTGGCACTTTGGATAACTTCAAGCTTCACCCCTGCTGGCCGGCTCGGTCCCTAGCTTGGCGCACAAGGCTGCTCTGCAAGCGTCGCCTCTGCTGGTTGGGTCCCTGACTTGATCACCACCTGACGTTTCCCAATTCTCCATTGTGCCCGTTCGGTGAGAATACTGCTCCGGTACTTCAGTTACTCACTGTGGTTCCTGGTAAAGGCGATTGGTCCCTTCGTGGCGACAGCTTCCATTTTACCTCCGACCACTGAAAGATTCCCTGGCCGGCAGAACTGTCACTTTTGGTTGGAATGCAAGCCGCAGTCCCAACCCTGCACTGCCCTCTTGCTTCTGGATCGGTCCTCACAGAGCCTGGCAGCCAGATGCCCCCAGGATAGGCCCAATCTCCGGCCTAGCAGCCCGGGGGCGTATGACACCCGTCCACCCAGACGGCGATCTGGGTGGCACACAAGAACCCGGATCTCGCCCGACTATATAGGCTCTCCCAGCAGGCCAAGGAATTCAACAAAATCCCTGCCCGTTGGCTGAGAGACCCCATAACCTGATCTTGCGTTGTCCTTCTCAATCTAATACCTTCCATTGCCCGGCCACCTGGTGGTAGAAGAGGAAGGTACAACCAGGCCAAACTTAGGGAGAAGTCAATAGATCCTTAGTAATTAACTACAGTAGCTACTCCTGACAAGGAATTTGGTGAGGAGCTCCCTGACTAAACCCCAGGGTGCTACATAAATGCAGCTAAACGCATGTAAATGTGGCTAAAAGCAGTAATATGAGAAATGTAAAAGTTGTTTATACATACCAGCACTTTTGGAAAAGCTAAACACATGAGTACCAGTGTAAACCCTTTTTGTGTGTTTTTATCTTATAATGTTTTTATTGTGTATTGTTAGGACTAAGTATCAAGGTATCTGCCCTCCCGTGCCCAGAAATGATGTTGAATTTGATCCTGGTGCAAAATACCACATTCCAGGCAACACCCCATACATCAGGTAAGAACATGTTTCAGTGCTGGCATATATCATGCATGAATAACCTGTACTGCCACCTCTACATTTCCTATGTGCGGATCTTGTCCCACTCTAAGCAGAAGGGCCATTTTTTTAAGTTTCAACAAAAGGTTATGCACTTTTCTTTTCTACATTCATATCTAGACATTACTTTACTTTAAACGTGCCACTCTAGAAATCAAAAGAACACACATTCTTAATTTACCTATTTGTGAATACATCTGATATATCTGAATGATGACATTGTTGCTAATATTTGTTTTTGTATTTTAGATACTTTGTAAGTTTTGTACTGCAGTTCCAGTTTCACAAGGCACTATGCAAAGCAGCCAACCACACAGGCCCCCTGCACAGATGTGATATTTACAATTCCAAAGCGGCAGGAGCACTCCTTGGGTGAGTATAGGAGGTTGTCATGAAAACCGTCATGACTCTACTAGTATAGCCTGGAACTACTGTTTTTTCTACGCTGGGCAGATCAGAGCATGAATATCTTGTCTCACCAGTAGAAGGCGATTACGTTTTTGCATTAAAGGTATACTGCAGTTAAACCTGACAATTTGGCATTTAAAATGAGACCTTGTCTAGGTGCTTGCTGCCTGCTCATATTTACCTTGGTATTAATACATCAGCGACTTTAAAAGTCCTTCTGGCAACTAATAACTTCTGGTTTGCCATGTTCCCAAGCCTGCAGATATGCAGACCAGAGAATCTCCAGTTCCCAGCTCTCGCCATCAAAAAAAAAAAAACATTAGGGAAGCTGGAAAGTTAATATTCTGAGGCATGCAACTATACACACCCCAGATAACAGAAATACAACTTTCACACTTCTCATGCACCTCAACTGCAAGGCACCTAAATGGTGGGAGGTTGCACAAAAAAGGTAAGAATCTCCAGTTCAATTCAGAGGCATGCTTGGGGCTCCATTCAAGTTAACTGCAAGGCATTAGAGGTAAAATACATAAAACTTGATGGGATACAGGAGCTGAAAAACTGCAGCATAAAGTGGATACCTGTTCTCACTGTTCTTTCAAAATTTGCAAATCACTTGATATTTGGTAAATATAAGCATATGTATAAGAGTATTAGTAGCAAATGAGAGCTGTGTACAAACACATGAAATAAGCGCACACTACAAGATGATATGTTGATTATGTTAAAGGCTGTTTAAAACCTTTTAGTATTTTTCTGGTTTGCATCCCTCTCTGTGCCCCTCTCCCTCTCTGTCTTGTACATTATTCTGATGCTTCTGAGAAGTATGGTATTGCTTATCGCTAATGAGGAATGGTTTCTTCTCTTCCTAGCGAGGTCCTTCGTGCAGGTTCTTCTAGGAGATGGCAGGACATTCTACAAGACATGACTGAATCAGACAAAATGGATGTTGGGCCTCTGATGGAATACTTTGAGCCAGTCACTAACTGGTTGAAAGAGCAGAATGCTAAAAATAATGAAACTCTGGGTTGGCCAGATTTTGCTTGGAGACCACCCTTGCCCGATGGATATCCTGGGGACATTGGTAAGCTGTTATAGCCATTCCTTTTCCACTAAAAACAACTGTATTGTGTGAATGTACTGATCTGGGGGCTATGCATAATTTACAATCTTTGATGTGTGCACACGTAAGTTATCCTGTGTAATGTAGTAAAAAACAGTCCTGCAGTAAGCTTGATTGAACATGAATCACCAATGGGAGGCTGGCCCTGTAGGACCAAACTATCTGGGAGGCCCCCAGTGTAGGAATCCTGGTAGCCCTCTGAGGATTGATTGGTTCTATACGGGGGTATCGTATAAGATGTCCACACATACTACCCTCTAGCACATGCGTTACCACACAGGTATGCTGGCACCCCTTAGGGGTCCTTGACAACTGACCGCACATTACTGCCTTACGAAGTTGATGTCTCTATGTATTGTAAGAAAATGTAATCTTGCTTGTATCGATGTGTGCTTAATGTACTATACTGTATTGGTCCACGCAGACCGGTCTCTCTGTTATAAATAAAAAAAATAAAAAATGGATCACCAAGCATTAAGCTGAATTACACTATGGAGACTTTCTTGGCTACTAAACAAAGCCATTTCTACATTTAGTTTTTCTGGTTTAGCTACATAACTTCTGTGTCCCCTGCATGGACATTAGAACGTAGATCTGCGATGTGATGATGCTGACCAAGGAGTAGGCAGTTGACGCAGAAATCGACAACGCTGACAGAAAATTATTTTGTAATGGGTTAGCTATGCATTGTCACTTGGTTATTATGTGGGGTAGCTAAAGCTTTTGAATTGCAAAGAGTCTTACAATACAGCCTGTGTGTGTATGAGCTGAGTCCAGGCTGTGTGTATTGTACACCACATAATAACCAAGCGACAATGCATAGTTAACCCATTACAAAATTATTTTTTGTCAGCGTTGTAGATTTCTGTGTCAACTGCCTACTCATTGGTCAGCATCATCACATTGATCTACGTTCTAATGTCCACCAGTCCAGCATATTTGTCACCTGTGACAGAATGGGGCCCCACCTTGCACTAGCGCAGACCTTATGAGTGCACATAGTTGACTCCTCCTGCTCTCCTGTACCATGCAGCTAGGCACCTGGGGCCTCCATAGCATGGGTTCGGTCCCAAACACTTTTGGGGGAACCGATCATTAGGGAGGGAGCTAGAGCACTGATCCCCTCTTCACCGGAGGACCTGTTGCCTATGCCAGGTACTTACCCTTGGGATAACTTAAATGTTTTAAAAACAGTGATATATACTCACAAACCTGCAGATGCATTTCGAGGGGAGATAGTTTTCCTGCGTCTGGGACTTGCTTTATGGTACTAGGTCTTCAGGACACTATGGATATGCTTTACTGTTTCTGTTTGTGAGTATATATCTGTTTTTATTACAAAATTAAAGTTATCACAAAAAGATTGTACGAGGCTGTTATTTTCTAGTGTGACCTTTGGGTTCCCCCAACCCCTTGAGGGCAGCAAGGTTTTGGTTACATTGGAGTAGCTGACAATCAGTAGACCTTCTTTGCCGGTACATTCCTCTTGAGCACAGGAGATTGTTCTTTTGGTCTACCTCTTTCAATGATTTCAGACTAGGCTTGAAACGGTTAAGAAAACTTTACTAAAAAAACTTAAACAGTGCAGTATAACATGCAACACAGTCCTTCTGACTAACTACACTGTGGCTGCCCAGGCATATCTGTACAGATGTGAGTCCATAATCGACAAAGTCCATTCCTGTTGAATCTCGTATGGGTAGCAGATGAAGGTTGCTTTGGGCTACATCCCTCATAGTGGGTTGGGCCTTCCTGCTTTCTATGCAGTCCTGTCCAGAGGCTCCCTTGAGCCTGGCCTTCCACTTATTTATACAGACGGGGAAGGAAGGCTAGACCCAAAAAAAACAACGCAGAGCTTAACCCTTCTCTTTCCCGGGCAGTCTCATCTTGCTAGCTTAAAACAACATACCTTTTAGTGGGTACCTGTCTAAAGTGTATATAGAAGCCAATTACTATATATTTTGGGGGTTCAAGTGAAAACTGAAATTTCTCAATGAAACCCACTAGTACGCAAAGTAAATATATAAACTTAATGCAGATATGCTGTTGCTTTTGGGAAATGAACCAGGGCTAATGTTGTTAAAGTGACATTCTTACTCATTTATTAGGTTTAGATCCCTTGATAATTGTGAGGCGAGGTCTACAATATTTTAAATTATGATATGTTTGTATTTTTATTTCTAGAAAAAAATGCTAATGAAAAACAGGCAGAGGATTTCTTAAGTGGGTACAACAGTACAGCAGAACAGGTGTGGAATGATTATACAGAGGCATCATGGACCTATAACACCAACATCACAGAACACAACAACCAAGTCATGGTAAGAAAGAGAAACCAATTCTTTTTTTTATTATTTTAAACTGGCCAAAAAATTTACATTTTATTGCCTTGATATAAGGTGGATTATCCTTGGATTTGCCAGAAACGGAAACCCTTGCAGCTGACCAAGGGGGGAAGTTGGGTTGGGCAAGTGAAAACCTTGTTTTAATAACTAATACTTCCACTTGAGTTAAATTAGTACTGAGAACTGTCTACTCCATCTCCAGACAGTTGGCAAATGGTATGTACGTTTTGAGAATGTCCAAAGGAAGACGAGAAATGGCTATAATTATACTTTTACCTTACATTGCAAAGGGGCAGCCGCTAACATGGAGACTAGTGACTGATGCGTTCTGTTCTGTTCGTACCCCATCCACTATTTTTCTTTTTGATTAAATTATAACTAAAGACAAAACTTAGTTTTGGATAGAGCATAAGACGATTAGAACACCTATCAAGTTTTCCTTGTTGTCTGTGCCCACATTTGGGAAATTCAACCTCTCTATGTCCTGTTTACTGTTATCACCAAAAGTGAAATAAAATCCCTATTTTTGGGTTGTCACCAGAAGAAGAATAGAGGGGAAATGTCACAATGTGGGGACAACCAGGGATTCCTTTTTGGTAGGATTTCCTTTCACTTCCTGTTTTGGCTATGTGTCAGGAAGTAAAGGGAAATCTCCTGATTTTGGAATACAGATGGCAGTAAAAAAAACACAGGAGTTACAACTTTCCCTTTAGTCTATCTTTAACTGACTTCATTCTACTTTTAAACTGTCCAACGTATCCAAATAAGAATAACAAAATGTCTCACTATGCCTTTTTGCTTGCTGGATTGGAGCTATGGCAATCTGAGTAGGAGAAAAACTGGCTGCACCCTAAACAAATTGCCCGCAGATTGCATTAAAAAGGCCAAATAGAAAATTCTATGTTGCTGGACAGTACCTTGAGATATGTCAAGGTCATGAATGCCAGAATAATTTACTTGGCTGCTGGAGTACAATAGAATAGTTCCACTTTGGAATCCTGCAGTGTTATTAATATGCTAGCACAAACTGAGATAGATATAGCATAGATGGATCCATCTATGTATGCTATATCTATCTATCTATGTATGCTATATCTATCTATCTATGTATGCTATATCTATCTATGTATGCTATATCTATCTATGTATGCTATATCTATCTATCTATGTATGCTATATCTATCTATCTATGTATGCTATATCTATCTATCTATGTATGCTATATCTATCTATCTATGTATGCTATATCTATCTATCTATGTATGCTATATCTATCTATCTATGTATGCTATATCTATCTATCTATCTATGTATGCTATATCTATCTATCTATCTATGTATGCTATATCTATCTATCTATCTATGTATGCTATATCTATCTATCTATCTATGTATGCTATATCTATCTATCTATCTATGTATGCTATATCTATCTATCTATCTATGTATGCTATATCTATCTATCTATCTATGTATGCTATATCTATCTATCTATGTATGTATGCTATATCTATCTATCTATGTATGCTATATCTATCTATCTATGTATTTTATCTATGCTATATCTATCTACGCTATATCTATCTATCTATCTATCTATCTATCTATGCTATATCTATCTATGCTATATCTATCTATCTATGCTATATATATCTATGCTATATCTATGACGCACATCTTATGTGGCCAGATGGAAATATTGTCACCAGGTCCACAGTGGACAAAATCTGAGCAGAGTTTGTTTCCATGCTACGTAAGTAACAAGTACATTGTTTGTAATTTAACCTTATATTGTCACTACCTCATACAATACGATATATGCTACATTATGGGTGTTTAGCATGTTTTTTATTTAAAAAAATGTAAAAAAAAAATTTTGTAGCACCACCCCCGTAGGAGCTGCTGGTTTAATTTTGGGCCTTGCACGTTGCCTCACTGTTCCATGCGCTCGTCTCAGGGGTTCTCCTTGAAGAGTTGTCCAGAAGAAAGTTCGCACCAACACAGTCTCTTTCAAGGGGTTTATTGATTAAAGTTTCCAACAGGGGGGGATGAAGGGATGGGAAGGACTCGGGTACCTTGCTTGCGGATCACAGGTATTTTCTTAGGTCCAGAGGAACAACTGTCTCCACGCTGGACTCAGCAACCACCGGATAGCCCCACTATCACTGGCCTAGCAACCTGTGCGTAGCTCGATCAGTCTCTGCCACAGACTTGTGAAATAGAATTTGCTCAATAGTTTCTGCCACAGACTTGTGCAACCACTCTCTGGGTTACCTTCTGATAAAAGAACACAGCTCTCAGTGCCAGGATCTTTCAGCCGATCTGGCGACACTGTGGTAGATTTTGATCCGGATACATCCTCCAATTGAGTCCTCAATTGCTCGGTCCCTTCCAGCAGGCAAGGCGACACAGGATCATCCCTGGATCAGTAGGCCCCAGTAACTCCTGGGCCTACATCTCAGTAACTGAGCCTCAGGCCAACGTGGCCTCGAGGCGGGAACTGCCAGCACATCCCTGAGGCCATGAGGGCCCTCAGATCGGGAGGTGCCCACCACCAACGACGACCCCACAAAATGGTGTCTGTCCCTTAAGTACCCTCTCCCAGAATGCACAGCAGGTTAACCACGCCCCCTAGGCTGCTTCTGGGAAAGAGATACCCAATGCATTCAGCCTGTTGCCTCTTCAACCCTGACCAGTGGTGACAGCGGCACCCACTGCCAGGGGGAAAATCATGAAACCAGCTGAACTGAAACAGAGTATAATTTGAACACAATCCTTCTGAGCCAAACTATTGCTCAAACAACTATAATTTTAACATAGCGCCCACTCATTGGAAACAGGGAGCTACATATTGAAGAAATATCTTCTTTATGCCCTGCTTCTGACCGTGATTTCTGGTTCCTAAATGGCTAGGACCTGGGCACCAGTCTACCTTTTAGCAATGTACATATATTTATTTTCTTCAAGGTACTGGAGAAATCGACGGGGAAAACCACTACTTCCTCTTTTTTTTTTTTTTTTTTTGGGGGGGCTCTAATGGGTTGTGTACATTTTACCATGGTAACGTAAGTCATAGTTGGGTAGTAAGCAATGTAGTAGATGGTCGCTGTATAATTTTATCTCATTTATGCTTTACAGCTGGACAAGAACCTAGCTATGTCTAGCCACACTCTTCAGTATGGACGACAGGCCAGAGACTTTGACTACAGCGATTTCCAGAATATAGAGATACAGCGGCTGTTGAAGAAGCTCAGTGATATTGATAAAGCAGCTTTGTCGGAGGCAGAGCAGAAAGAGGTAATTGTGCATAGGAAAAAACAAAAACAATATGGCCTTCCCATTCTTGTCAACCAGCGTGATTACTGGACAAAGCATTGAGCAATGTTTTGTGGGGTTTTTTTCACTAGGATTTGATACTTTTACTTAACCTTTCTGGCGGTATTCCCGAGTCTGGCTTGGGGTAAGATTTCAGTACCTAAAGCGGTAACCCCGAGCCAGACTCGGGATCGCATCGCAGGATACAGGGGAGGATACAGGGGAAGCTACTTACCTTGTCCCTGGATCCTGCGATGTGTCCCTGCTGTGTCTGCGAGCTTTCTCCTCGCTCGATCCACACTGCCGAGTGCCGCCGAGCTCCGTTCCCTGCGACGTTGCGGCGCACGGGGGCGGAGTTCGGCCCCAAATTCAAAAAGTGAAAAACACAATACACATACAGTACACTGTAATCTTACAGATTACAGTACTGTATCAAATAATAACACATCCCCTTTGTCCCTAGTGGTCTGTCCAGTGCCCTGTAAGCACTTTTATATTATATATATTGTGACAGCAGGAAGGTAAAGTCACCTGGTTGCATCCAGGGGGTAGATATATTTCTCCCAGATTCAGGCTTTATGCCGACTTATACAACTAGGGAGTTGATGAAGCCCAGCTGAGGCTAGTGGGCTCATGAATGACTCATACCTCTAGGGAGAGTGCTGGGCGTCGTGAGACAGGGAGTTGATGAGACCAGCTGAAGCTTGTCAGCTCATTTAGGCCTCTATAAGAACTCCCAGCTTCATTAGATGTTAGCTCATGCCTGGAACCAGACCTGTGTGGACTGTCTAGGGAGAGTGAACCCCTGTGCGGTGAGGCAAAGCCTGTGTGGCTATTTGTTTGGACTTTTACTAAACCAGGGACTTAGGGACTAGGACAGCACCAGGCTGATCCCAGTTGTTAGTTTAGGAAACCTGCATGTTTAGTCAGAGGTCAAACTGACCAGGATTTATTTTGTTTGTTTCTTTTTGGCTTTGCTGTGTTTTTGTCACTGTACATAGAGAAATAAACCGCACCTTTTGATTTTGAAAACCACAACCTCCGTCTGCTGGCCCTGTTTTTGTGTGGGGAGCCCAACCAGGGGGTCACACACACCCGCTACCGAGTTAACCCCCTCACAGTTGGTGGAGAACCAGTGGCAGTTTTTTTTAAGCCAGCATGGAGGAGATACTGAAACAGCTGGCTCTAGCAAATGCCAATCAACAGCAGACAAATGCAGGTTTGCAAAGGAGCCTTGCAGCCCAGCAGCAAGCTCATCAACAAGCCCAGCAGCAATCTGAGGCCCGCTTCATAGACCTGTTACAGAAGCAAGAGCAGAGACTACAACAAATGGAAGCAGTAATGCAGCAACGTCCGCAGACCAGTGAGGAAAGCCGTCCCACTAATACCGCGTCCTTTGGGGTGAGTCGTTTATTGACAAAAATGACTGGAGAGGATGATCCAGAGGTATTTTTGACCACATTTGAAAGGACTGCTGAAAGAGAAAAGTGGCCTGAGGAGCAGTGGGCTGGACTGGTGGCTCCTCTGTTAACTGGTGAATCGCAGAAGGCTTACTATGACCTAGAGCCTGACCAAGCAAAAGACTATGTGATGCTAAAAGCTGAAATATTGGCAAGGCTGGGTGTCACCCTGGCTGTCCGGGCTCAGCGTGTGCATAACTGGACTTTCCAGCTTGGAAAACCCCCCAGGTCTCAAATGTATGATCTCATTCACCTGAGCAGGAAGTGGCTACAGCCAGAGACTTTGTCCGCACCAGAGATTGTGGAACGTGTTGTAATGGATCGGTTTTTGAGAGCTCTTCCTACTGCCATCCAAAAGTGGGTAAGCCATGGAGACCCAGAGACGGCCGGTGGTCTTGTGGATCGTGTAGAGAAATACTTGGCTACAGAGAACCTGACGGCCTCTTCCAGAGACACTCGGACTTTCCACCCTAAGACCAGACCATCCCCAGGGGCGGATAAGAGGATTCCAAGGGGTGAGGGTGGAGAGAGTGAGAGGGTGGGAGCTCTACCCCAAGTTTGGCGAGAACAGCCTGGGAAATCAGCGGCTCAAGAGGCCGCAAGAAGGATCGTTTGCTACCGCTGCCGGCAAGCGGGACATATTGCAGCCAATTGCCCGGTTGTGGAGGAACCCATGCAGTGTGACTTTCTGACGGGCAGACGTCAGTCGCTGTGTGCGACAGTCGCATGCACTGCCATTCGAGGAACTGAGAAACATTTATGCAAAATGTGTATTAATGGTAGAAATGTTGTGGTATTACTGGATTCAGGTAGCCTTGTGACCCTGATAAAGGCTGAATTAGTTAAAACAGAGGTCTCTGGGAATAGCAAGGTAGCTGTTATTTGTGTGCATGGGGACACCCGAGAGTATCCAGTGACTACAGTGTGTTTCGAGACCCCCAAAGGTACCCTCTCTCATCCAGTGGGCTTAGTATCTCAGTTACCGCATGACGCCATTGTGGGAAGGGATTTTCCGAAGTTCTGGGAACTGTGGGATGATCCTGAGCCCCCCACTGGTGCCCCTATGTACCAGGAATGTGATAGCCAGAACTCCTCTGAGAGTGGTGAGGACTCTCCAGAATTTCCCTTGTCAGTATTTGCAGGGGAGACTCAAGAAACTGGAGAGGAGCCCACCGCCTCAGACGAAAACCTACCGTCTGTGGAGTTTTCTGATCTGGAGGTTCACAGGGAAAATTTTGCCACAGAACAGTTAAAAGACCCCGCCCTAATAAAGGCACGGGAAAACGTAGTGGAAATAGATGGCGAGTTAATGAACCCAGATAATACCTGCACTTACCCATACTTCAGCGTAGAGAAGGACCTACTGTATCGGGTGGCAAAAAGGGCAGAAGAAACCGTTGAGCAGCTGGTGGTGCCCAAACCTTACAGGAAGTTGGTGTTGGAGTTGGCCCATGGGCACATTCTTGGAGGTCATCTGGGGACAGAGAAAACCCGAGAGAGGGTATTACAGAGATTCTATTGGCCTGGGGTGATGAAGGACATAGAAAATTATTGTTCCTCCTGCCCTGTGTGTCAGAGGTCGGCCCCGATGCCACATTTCCGTAGCCCGCTGGTCCCTCTACCCATCATTGAGGTCCCATTTGAGAGAATCGCAATGGATTTGGTAGGTCCTATAATCAAGTCCGCTAGGGGGCACCAGTACATATTGGTTATAATGGACTATGCCACCCGTTATCCAGAAGCGATCCCTCTCAGAAATACCTCGGCCAAAACCATAGCCAAAGAGCTATCTCTTGTTTTTAGCCGGGTGGGTATTTGTAAAGAACTGCTTACGGACCAAGGTACACCCTTTATGTCCCGGGTTATGAAAGAGCTGTGTAAATTGCTCAAAGTGACGCAATTGCGTACATCTGTGTATCACCCCCAAACCGATGGGCTGGTTGAAAGATTCAACAAAACCCTAAAACAAATGTTGAAGAAAGTGGTGGATAGAGATGGAAAGGATTGGGACTGTCTACTTCCTTATTTGATGTTTGCTATTAGGGAGGTGCCCCAATCCTCTACGGGATTCTCCCCCTTTGAGTTACTGTATGGGAGACACCCAAGAGGGCTGTTGGATATTGCCAAGGAAACTTGGGAAAGTGAGAGTTCTCCCCACAGGAGTGTGATTGAGCATGTCGCCCTGATGCAAGATCGAATTGCACAGGTAATGCCCATCGTGAAGGAACATTTGGCCCAAGCGCAGTTGGCACAGCAGAGAGTGTACAACCGTGGAGCAAAGACCCGTACCTTTTCCCCGGGGGATAGGATATTGGTACTTGTCCCTACGGTTGAAAGTAAATTCCTTGCCAAATGGCAAGGCCCCTACGAGATAATGGAAAAAGTGAGCGAAGTGAATTACAAGGTCAGACAACCAGGAAGGCGAAAGCCCGAACAGATATATCACGTTAATCTGTTGAAAGCCTGGAGGGATAGAGAGTCCCTAGTCGCAGAAACTTGGTCACCAGCTCAAACTGGTTGCGTGATTCCGGAGGTTGGAATAGCAGCCACCTTGTCACAACCCCAACAACAGGAGGTTAAGGAGTTTGTGCTTCGCAACAAGGAGGTGTTCTCTGAGCTGCCGGGACAAACATCTGGGGTAGAGCATGATATTATTACCCCGCCCGGTGAAAGGGTGAAGTTAAAACCCTATCGGATCCCAGAGGCCCGACGGGAGGCAATACGGGAGGAAGTACAGAAAATGCTGAACTTAGGGGTGATAGAGGAGTCCCAAAGTGATTGGTCTAGTCCCATTGTGTTGGTGCCTAAACCGGATGGGAGCTGGCGATTTTGTAACGATTTTCGTCAGTTGAACAAAGTTACAAAATTTGACACCTACCCCATGCCACGTATAGATGAGTTGATCGACCGGCTGGGAACAGCCCGATACATGACGACTCTTGACCTCACAAAAGGGTATTGGCAAATTCCCCTGGCCAAGTCGGCCAAAGAGAACCGCATTTGTAACCCCAGACGGGGCGTTCCAATATAAGAGAATGCCGTTCGGGTTACAGAATGCGCCGGCCACATTCCAGCGGAAAATGGACCAGATACTGAGGCCCCATCGGAAGTATGCTGCGGCTTACCTGGATGACGTAATTGTCCATAGCACAGATTGGGCCTCACATCTGCCAAAAGTGCAAGCAGTCCTAGACTCTATCCGGGAAGCGGGGTTTACGGCTAACCCCAAGAAGTGTACCATTGGGCAGGAGGAGGCCAAATATCTTGGGTACACCATTGGCAGGGGAGTAATAAAACCCCAACTCAACAAAGTCGAGGCCATCCAGAGTTGGCCACGTCCCAACAGCAAGAAGCAGGTACGAGCCTTTCTGGGAATCGCGGGTTATTATCGGCGCTTCATTCCCCACTTTGCTTCTAAGGCTGTGCCCCTAACCAACCTGACGAAAGGGAAAGGGTCGGTCATGATTAAATGGACCCCCGAGGCTGAGGCAGCATTCCAATTCTTGAAACAAGCCTTATGTAGCCAGCCAGTGTTGTACTCACCCGACTTCTCTAAAGACTTTGTCGTACAAAGTGATGCGTCAGATGTGGGGTTAGGAGCAGTATTGTCCCAGGTCTGGAACGGGGAAGAGCACCCAGTCATTTACCTCAGCAGGAAGTTGAAGTCCCATGAGGTAAATTACGCCACGGTTGAAAAGGAGTGTTTAGCGGTGAAGTGGGCTCTAGATTCCCTTCGGTACTATCTGCTAGGTAGGCAGTTTGACATGGTTACGGATCACGCTCCGTTAAAGTGGATGGCTCAAAACAAGGAGACAAATAGAAGAGTGAATAGGTGGTTCCTGGCCCTACAGGAATTCAACTTCACAGTAAAGCATCGCCCTGGCGTTCAAATGGGGAATGTGGATGCTTTGTCTCGAGTACATGAATGCCTGATTGCTGGTGTTCCAACCCCGAGGTTAAAACAAGAGGGGGGGGTATGTGACAGCAGGAAGGTAAAGTCACCTGGTTGCATCCAGGGGGGTAGATATATTTCTCCCAGATTCAGGCTTTATGCCGACTTATACAACTAGGGAGTTGATGAAGCCCAGCTGAGGCTAGTGGGCTCATGAATGACTCATACCTCTAGGGGAGAGTGCTGGGCGTCGTGAGACAGGGAGTTGATGAGACCAGCTGATGCTTGTCAGCTCATTTAGGCCTCTATAAGAACTCCCAGCTTCATTAGATGTTAGCTCATGCCTGGAACCAGACCTGTGTGGACTGTCTAGGGAGAGTGAACCCCTGTGCGGTGAGGCAAAGCCTGTGTGGCTATTTGTTTGGACTTTTACTAAACCAGGGACTTAGGGACTAGGACAGCACCAGGCTGATCCCAGTTGTTAGTTTAGGAAACCTGCATGTTTAGTCAGAGGTCAAACTGACCAGGATTTATTTTGTTTGTTTCTTTTTGGCTTTGCTGTGTTTTTGTCACTGTACATAGAGAAATAAACCGCACCTTTTGATTTTGAAAACCACAACCTCCGTCTGCTGGCCCTGTTTTTGTGTGGGGAGCCCAACCAGGGGGTCACACACACCCGCTACCGAGTTAACCCCCTCACAATATATATACTGTTCTTTCTGCCTGGAAACTGGAGATTGTCCATAGCAACCAAAAAGTGTCAGTTTACATCAAAAGTGGTTTTAGACCAGCTAGAAAACAGCGATAATAAATTAGAATCACTTGCAGAATTGAGCGATATCGATTTGTGGGGAAATTCGTCATCAAACACTAAATCTAATGACAGCGACAATTCTGCAACTGAGCAAATTTCAGTGTTTTTGATTTGATTACATTATTGAATAATTTTTATTATTATATTATTATTTATTATATTATAATTTATGATTTTGTTTTTTGAACTTTATCATACCCGGGATGTCTACTAGACTCTTGTTTGGACAGATTTAAGTGAGTTATTCCTAAGAATTACAGGCCTACAATATAAAACGCCAAATTTCCATGCAGAATAATGGTACCGCTTTCAGCACCTAAAATCTGACAGAATCATACCGCCAGGGAGGTTAAAGTGATTGTAAAGGCAGAAGGCTTTTTATCCTAATGCATTCTATGCATTAAGATAAAAAGCCTGGTGTGTGCAGCAAATCCCCCCCCCCCACTAATACTTATAGAGGAAGTAAACCCTGATGGGTTTTACTTCCTCTTTTGCTCACTGGAAACCATGCAAATTTAAAAGCATAATGGGCTAGTAGCCCATTATGTGACACTTGCCTGCAAACAATTCCAGCGCTGTCCCCTGTGCAGGCTGCATCCATCTTCTTGCCCCTCTTCCTTCCAGGGCCGCGGACTCCGGCTCTGTGATTGGCCGGAGCCGCATGATGTCACTCCCGCGCATGGGCGAGGAAGCAGCCGGTAACGGCACAGTCTAACTGAAGCAACGGCATGACGTGCCATTGCTTCAGTGCACATGTGCCTATGACTTTCGGCACATGCAGATACAGGGGGGGATATCTCCTAAACCGTGCAGGTTTAGGACATATCCAAGGTAGCTAAAGGTAAGCCGCCCTATAGGCTTACCTGTAGGGGAAAAAAAAAGTTCTACATGTTTGTTATTTTTATAGGAAAAAAAACAAGACTTTACTGTCACTTTAAAGTGATTTATAAAGGATCACCTTGTAAAAAAAACCTATGCAATTTAAAATGGTAATAAAAGGCAAAGCATTTGTGTATAGATCTAAAAAAAAAAAAAAAAAAATTAAATCCCTTTTTTACCCTTACATTTCCTCTGTTCTCAGCTGCATAAGAGCTGGGGTAGGAGAAGCAGCAGCACACTGATCTTCTCTGTGAATGGCTTTGCAGTGGGGATGTGTCAGGACAAGTGGCGGCTGGTGCTCAAAATTTTTTGGGGGGCGCAAACAAACTGGAAAAAAAAAATCCATCAGACGCTGATAATGTGCCCATCAAATGCTGCCAGTGTGCATCCCCCGCCCGTCCGGCACTTGCCTGTCTCGGTGGGGCAGCGGGTCACGGCAGCGATGTCCTCCATGCTCCTCGATGTGGTCTTCTCCCGTCCTCTCTTCCCGTCCTCTGCTATGATTGGACGCCTGATTGGCTGAAATGACAGGCGCTGTGATTGGACACCTATCAGGTGACAGGTAGCAGACCCAAGCACCTGATTGGCTGAGAGGCGGTTCAGTGTTAGGAAAGCTGTTCACCTTTTTGGACACCTATTAGAGCCTATGGCTCTAATCAGGGGCTTCCAAAAAATACCCTGCCGCTGTAATTCAGGTTCATGGCGCCCGAAAATGGGCTGGGCACCTGAATAGGGGGTGGCAGCGGCGACCCTAGATGGATTCATGCAATGCATGAATCTATCTATGGTGATAGACAGGTGGCAGGAGAGAGGGGGCGGTGCCCGTGCGCCCTTTATGGACGCACTGCCACTGGTCAGGACAAGTCTGATCATTGAAGGAGAGCTGGCTGAGTTCCCAGCACAACTAGAGAACTGACCGTGGTGTGTTCTCCTGCTTAGTGTGGTCAGTTTTTAATAGGAAATCAGAGGGACTGGCAGGAACACCAGGGATTTCGCATAAAGGAAGCAATACATAGCGAACAGGATACTTCTTCATACAGCAGGCACATATCAGGAATGTGAAGTGTTCGGGTAACAATCTCTTTAGGGAAACACTATATAATATATATTTTTTTTCTTTTTTTTTTTTTTTTTGTACTCTAGTACAATCAAATTGTTTCTGACATGGAAACCATCTACAGCAAGGCCACAGTATGCAACGATAATAAGTGCATACCTCTGGATCCAGGTAAGACTGCTGTAAGACTGCTTGAATTTTCAGATCGCACACTTCTTAGCAGAACCCCTTATGTGCAGTACAGTGATGTTCATTTATGTAAAGGAGTATAGATGGCTGCAGCTGTACATTTTTCAAAGCAGAAATGTATCTTTCACTGTTCAAACGAGGTGTCAGGTAGAATGTACAGTGTTTTGTTTAGTTTTTTTGTGATTTGATCTGCCAGTAAGAGCCGGTTCACACACAGGCGGCACGACTCTGGGCGCGACTTTGCGAGGCGACCTGGATGCGACCGGAGCGCGCACCACAGCGCGACTTGGGGCGACTTGCAAGGCGTCTTCAAGTCGCCTCCAGGACGGGGCTTTCCGGTGGCCAATCAAACAAGAATCAGCACTGGGAGGGAGGGGTTTGCCTGAGAAAACAATTTTCTCTTCCTGTATTGTTGCTTCAGTTAAGACACGGTTTAGAAGGAAATTGCTAAATTGTGCATCACCACAGGGTGACACTGTGGATGCACCTGGTATAAATGCGCCAACGTCCCGATAATCAATGGGAGAATATTGTTTAAACTAAAGATGGACTTTAAACGGCACATAGATATTGTAAAAATTCTAAGGGTTTTATTGTTGGTCGAAAAATATAATTGAATTTAGGTAAAAAGTACATTAATACAAAAAAATGACATTATGTAACAATCATCAATAATTGGTATAGGGTCCCATTTACAAGACTCAACACATCTCCCAGAGATTACATTGACATGTAAAATACACAAAGTAAAATGGGATAATGTATAGCCAACAAACACAAATAAGGAGTTGGACGGTATGCACGAGAGATGGCTGGTCTTATTGATAGGTCCGGTAAATTCAAAGATAAAGATCTTGCTTTCGCTCGACTAGTTTCGCGTTCCAAAACGCTTCGTCGGGAGCATAGTATTGAACAAGGCCGTGTTAGGTAGTGAAACCGGCCTAGGTATTTTTACCTGGCAGTCCGTATATCACAGGGTGCCAGTATTATATAAACACATTCATGGTAGACAGTAATACGTGATTTAAGTAAAAGAGTAACTATGCACAGGCTACTGATAGGTAGGGAACGTAAATCCAGGTGTAACAAGCCAGACAGTACTGTAGAAGAGTGTGTCAGTCAGAAGCACTTGCTCGAGCCACACAGTGGTAGTCTGTTTAGGTGACCCCTAGTGATGGACTGACCCAGCTTATAGCTTGACAAGAATTATGTGCTGGTGGACCTGGATGGAACCTCTCCTGTGGACCCTTAGAATTTTTACAATATCTATCTATGTGCCGTTTAAAGTCCATCTTTAGTTTAAACAATATTCTCAGTTAAGACACGATCCGACTTTGGAGGCGACTTCCATTGAAATCAATGGGTACAAGTCGCCTAGAAGTCGGATTGAAGTCGTACAGGAACCTTTTCTGAAGTCGGAGCGACATCAGTAGTGTACATGAAGACTTGCATTGATTTTCTCAACAACGTGACTTGGGACGACTTCAAGGTCGGATCCCAGGTCGCCCCTGTGTGAACCGGCTCTTAAAGGGTCTGTTTATAAAGAGAATGTGTCACCAAATATTCTCTGGTGGAGAATCTACCAGATTTGGGTGTTTTTAAATCACAATAATTGTGCACCAAATTATGTTTGGCGAAAGTCACATTCTCTCATTTCTAATTGGACCCCTGAGTGTCAGTATAATATTTAGAATGCTTGTGGGCTATTCGGGAACCTCAGGGAGAGAGGACCTTTTTTATGGATGGCCTTGTGTCAAGTTATCTTAAACAGCAAACAGAATGATCTGAGAGTTTTAGACCAATCCTTCTTGTACCCCATTGGCTAACTTCTGTGTCACTCATTTTACCCCATTGACTGATTTCTGTGCCGCATATTTTTCCCCATCGCTGCTGCAGTATTATTTAATTGTAGGTGGCAGAGTTGGCAAGAAACAATAAAAGGACAGTTCTGGAAAGAAACAGAATATTTTCAGCTATACAGCCCCTTGATATATCATGGAGAGAATATAAATACACACACTATATATATATATATATATATATATATATATATAGCGCACCACCCTTTCCTAGGGTAAAGGAGAGGCACCCATGCCACAAGCCCGTGTCCTCTGGTTTAGAGGTCAGGCGGTGTATATGTATCTGGGTCACGCAGCGAGTTACCTCCTTCCACTGGTTCCCGTCTCCAGAATGTAGAGACGAGTCTGTACTTTTCCCTCTTCAATAAAGTCAATGTCCAAACCACTTAAACTCCAACGTTGAGTTTATTTTATATCTTTTCTTGATAGGTAAGAGAGAGTAGATGAGAGATGGTAGTTAAACTAAAGCAGATTCAGGCACAGAACTCCCAGATTCATCACCACTCGGTCCCGAGTGGGCACAGCTCACCCGGATAGTCCCTCAATGGTCCTAGCAGCCGGTGTGGAGCTCGAACAAGCAATTTAATCCTCCAAGGACAAGTTCAGTATGTCCTCGAAGAGCAGCAGCACTCCGCAGGGTCAGTTCTGCGGAGCATAGGATCCTTCCCTCCGACAGGTCACCAGGCCTTTCCCGAGACAGCAATCTGACTATCCCTCATCTCCTGTTATCGGACCGATCCTCCCCTGGCTTCCTCTTGGTCGGAGCGGATACCCTCCCCCGGGCATCCGGGCATCCTAGGACTCCAAAGTTCTGCCTGTAGACCCAGTTGAAGGTACTGGGCCTACCCGGAACGTTGCGGTATCGGGCCGAAAGTGCCCGAGACTCTTCAGCCGGTGTACGCACCCTCCTCCTTAGGGGGCACACTCCTCTGGGTACTTGTCCCCGGGTCTCTCTCTAATAAAATGGTGTCTGCCACTTTTATATCCTCTCCTGGCATGCACAGCAGGCAGAACAAGGCCACTGCATGGTACCCGAGAGAGGACATCCAATAGCGCCAATGCAACCTATGGTTCAACCCTGACCCAACATGGCAGCGCCACCTACAGGCCACAGGGAACCCTACATAGGCACACAGCAATAAAGCAGAGTCCAGAACAATTAGAAGGCCCGAACAATACTAGTGCTCGGGTCATCCCCCTAAATTTGGACATAGGTAGGGACCCCCCTAAATTTGGAGTACCCTATATATATATATATATATATATATATATATATATATATATATATATATATATATATATAAAATTTTTCATCCATTGTTCTAGCTAGTACCTGCCATCAAGAAATCGTGACATGCCTTCCTAGGTGTTACTATTTTGTCACGTATTTCACATACAATAATTCTGACTGTCACGTGCAAACATTAACTTTTACAATTTTAAATATGATAATTTTAACATGTATTTAATTTTTTTTCTGTCTATTTCAAGATATAACTGCACTCCTTGCCCAGTCACGTGACTATGACGAATTGTTATGGGCATGGAAAGGTTGGCGAGATTCTTCAGGCAAAAAAATGCGCAGCCATTACAAGAGATATGTAGAGCTGGGTAACAAGGCAGCAACTCTCAATGGTAAGACAGATTCCCATCTTTGAATTTCTATTGTACTCTGTCATGCTTAGTTTCTCTGACAAGTAAACTGCCTAATCCTCTACATATTTCCCTTTTTAGATCTTGCTTTTATGCCTCATTACATCATTGTGAAATGTAATTTCGTAACATTTTGCAGCACATAGCAGGGAAAATCCAACTGCTTATTTGCATACATAGGTATCCAATGTTATACTTGGTTCCTTATCTCTTCTACCAGGTCATGCAGACAATGGTGCATACTGGAGGTCATGGTATGAGACGCCAACTTTGGAAAGTGATGTTGAGAGGCTTTATCATGAGCTGCAGCCTCTTTATCTTAACCTGCATGCATATGTACGCCGAGCCCTCTACAAGAAATATGGAGACAAGAAAATCAACCCTAAAGGACCCATCCCTGCCCATCTACTTGGTGAGAGCCCTGTTGATTTTAATTGGATTCCTGTATTTGTATAATTTATTATTATTATACAGGATTTATATAGTGCCAACAGTTTTTGCAGCGCTTTACAACATGAGGGCAGACAGTACAGTTACAATTCAATACAGGAGGAATCGGAGGGCCGTGCTTGTTTTAGAGCTTACAATATGGGACTGTGGGGGGGATTTACTGAAACTGGACAGTGCAAAATCTGGTGCAGCTCTGCATAGAAACCAACCAGCTTCCAGTGTTTTTTTTTTGTTTTTTTTTGTCAAAGCTTAATTGAACAAACTGAAGTTAGAACTGATTGGCTACCATGCACAGCTGCACCAGATTTTGCACTCTCCAGTTTTAGTAAATCAACCCGTGTATGAAGTTTACAGAGTACAAACAATTAAGTTAGACCTCTAAATAGTAGAGCTCACATTTCAGGAAACCATGCAAATATGGGAAGGACAGAGTATGTCCTTAGAGGGACACAAACCAAACAGAGCTGCATGTAGCATGAGAAAGATAATTTCTCTTGTAGTTTTCTTCAGTTTTAGTATAATTGGTGAGGGTGACGTTAAGCCCTATCCCTATAAAGTACACTATAAAGGGACTTTACCCCCTGTAAAATGGTTGATTCTTGAGATGAGGAACACTTAAACCTATAATTTTGTCTCTGTCTCTTACAAACTTTTCAACCTAGCTGGCATGTTATGGAGCCAAACAAGGCTTCCTCAAAGGTCTCGAGTAGATGCCCAACTGCATTAAATTAACAACTTCAACAGAAGATTTCATTTTTTTGCTATATGTTTTGCATTGCTGATCTACTTATTTTTACATATGGTAGATATGCACACAACTAATGTTTTTTTTTTTCTTTCTCCTTTTTCTCTTTCGCTCCTTCCTTTTTCGTTTTTTTTTTTTAGGTAACATGTGGGCCCAGTCATGGTCAAATATATTTGATCTTGTTGTTCCATATCCGAATGCAGCACAAGTGGATGCTACACCTGCGATGGTGGCTCAGGTTAGTGACTGGCATACCTACAACAGGCCCATTTTAAACCACTTAATTCTGCCCAGGACTGCAGTAAATGCCAATTATTACACCTAGGTCACATTATTTGAGTCAGTAGCTTGTAAGACCTATCACCATGGCTGTTATCTGAAATTATGTATTCAAGTTGTGGTTCCGGACTTTGCACATGGTAATGTCATTAGTCCCCTTTTCACTTCAAGCCTGTGGATCAACTCTGCCCCAACTGAAAAGAGGGAACACTCTGTAAGGCTAAACCAAGTTTTTTTTTTTTTTTTTTTTTTTATATAACTTCCTGAAATACAGATGAGGTTTATATAGAAGAGAGGCTACCATCTGTAGTGTTTATGTGACAAAGAAGCTGTAGCTTTCACTGGTCTATTTGTTTCCCCAGAAATGGACCGCCAAAAGAATGTTTGAAGAATCGGACAACTTCTTTACCTCTCTTGGACTCCTTCCTATGCCTCCAGAATTCTGGGAAAAATCCATGATTGAGAAACCTGTTGGCAGAGATGTGGTTTGTCATGCGTCCGCATGGGATTTCTACAACAGAAAAGATTTCAGGTATGGTTATGGAAATCTAAAATTAGGTTAACTTATCTGGTTTACTGTGTGAATTTCTATTTATTTTTAATAATAGGTGGTGCATATTCAATTTATTGTGACATACCTATATACAGGTTGTAGCATTTGACACCATCTACCGCTACTGTACTGTCCACCTATAAAGACCAATAGTATTATTTTTTTTAAGAAATCCTCTTCAATTCCTTTTTTGTGGGGTTATGTTGTGTTTATTTGCTTTAAAAAAAATTGTTTTTTTGTATCTGCTTTTTTTTTCATTCTTTTTAATTGCACTATACAAGCTTTCATGTTTGTAGTAGGGGCAGTACATGACAATGCTTAATAATTATTTCGGGGGGCAGAGCACAAGGAAGTTGATCACACACACACACACACTACAAAAAGAAACATTGAAATTTCAGTTTTTTTTTTTTTTTTTTATTATTCTTAAATGTTTACCCATTCAATTTGTTTTGAGGCAAAGAATTATTACCATTCTCCTTCTTCTATTGATTACATTATTGTACCAATTTAAATGGACAAAATACCATAAAAACATGGGGCTCAAAACTGCAACATGCCACAGCTCTAAAAGAGGTAACAGAACTTTTAGTATAAAAAAAAAAAGCGATTGGTTTTTACTGTGCAGAATTATTATTTTAATTTTTTTCTGTCCCATCATTTCATTGACCTTTTTTGTATATTTAGGTATTTTAATCTTCAGCTACTCACCTAGAAATTAATGTCTGCTAAATTCTGTGGAATAAAATGGTTCTGATATCTAAAGAGCAGAACAATTCACAATCCTAATTATTTTGTACCTTTCTGGGTGATTAAAAATCTAGTGAGAGTAAATTTTATTTAATTTTTTTTCCAATGTGTTGTCCTAGGGCAAATTGCCCATAAAAAGGTGCTACCAAGCTAATTTCCATTTTTGTGGCGTTTTGATGAACTGTACAGGATTTCCATTAGAGATGGTATGGGATAATTTTGTTTCATCATCTTTTGTTCATGGCCTTTACACTAATTGGACCATCACACTTTATGATTTGCTCATTAGTAATTTAGGATTATTGCTTTATGAGACATCTGATGCTTATGGGCATATAAAATTAGCACTATTGATAAATGAGGACTTCTGCAATGAGTTCCAGGATATGAGATTCATCTCATATTATCTGGGGAGATTTTTCCTCTCTCCATTTGTCTTGGAGACCATTGTTACTAGAGCAGAAAATGATGGGCAATCCAAAGGTTTACAGCTGTTACCCAAACAGGGCTAAAAAGGGAAGTCGTCCAATAAAGAAGCCTGTTTAAGTGCCAACTAACGTGTTTCCTGTTGTGTCTCCAGGACAGGAAATAGAGAGAAATCTCCCCAAAGGGACACGGCCAATAAACAAACCTCAGTTCTTTTAATTATAAAGGGGGGGAAGTATGGGACTTTACATGAGACACCTGGGAAGTAGGAGTCTCCATACCTGTCAATTGTGAATAAAGGGGGAAAGTTTGGGACTTTAAATGAGGCACATGCATCGGAAAAAGCATCGGATCAAAAACACAAATTTATTGAGGATATACATAACATAACGCATATACAAGAACAAATAATTGGTTGAATGATTATCATAACCAATGGCCCAATGTTGGGTATTGGCATCTAAAGATATGAATCATAGAAAAAGTTATACAAACATCTTGGGCCAGTTGGCTCCGTATAAAGATATAAGTTAACATTGAAATTGTGTGAATCACATCATATGTAATGACATAATGCATCTAGGATGGCCTGTTGGCTCGACGCATTTTGACGACTGTATCGCCTCATCAGAAGCAAATGCATGTAATGTTTAAAGACATTGTACATATGTATGAGGGCCAGTATGATCTATCCATAGCTCCCCTAATGGTTGAAAACAAAAGGGGAGGAACAGATTGGGGTGCGGAGGAAGCGTTTTCCACTCATGTGCCTCATTTAAAGTCCCAAACCTTCCCCCTTTTCTCAGGTCTTTTAACTATTCCCTACTCCATAACTAACTAATGTTTTGGCTTTAGATGTACTTGTTTAAAATAGTTGACAGGTTCTTTATTGTTATCTTGGCGTCAATCAGAATTGGCATCGCACAATCAACGCTATGAAAAAAAAAAAAAAGCAAATGTACTGGTTCCACAAGGAAATATCACTGATCTGTTTCACTTTCATAATATACCAAAGTACATTTTGAAGCCAAACTACAGCCAAAATTGCATTTTGGATGGAATGTAGTACAGTAAAAACTTGTGTTTTTTCTGTCTGCGACCACCCCTGTGGGAGATTTTTTGCATCACTTCCTGTCCATGGGATAAAAAACAGGTGGAGTGGTTATTACTGGGATGGGGAGGCACAGAAGGCAATAAAACCCAGTCAGAAGATCAAACCCTTTTGCTTTCTGCAAAAATGTGTTTTGAGTTATTTACTTTTAAGGTCATCAGAGGACAAGGGGGCACTCTTTACATCTGGAGGAAAAGAGATTTAGTCTTTAAATACAGAAAGGTTTCTTCAAAGTAAGAACTCCTCAAGGGAGTTCGGTCCAGTTCAGTAGAATGCTTTAAAAAAGGCCGGGATTGTTTACGTAATGTACATAATATCAATGGATACTAATATTTATAGTTAAAGTTGATCCAAAGAATATCCGATTGCCTCTTGGGGGATTGGGAAGGAATTTTTTCCCCTGCTGGAGCAAATTGGATCATGCTTTGCTGAGGTTTTTTGCCCTCCTCTGGATTAACTGTAGGTATAAGATTGTGTATAATTTATCCCCCCCCCCCTTATGTATTGGTTGAACTAGATGGACTTTGTTTTTTTGTTTTTTAACCAGACTAACTACCGTATTTATTGGCGTATAACACGCACCCTAACTTTAAGAGGAAAGTTTCAGGAAAAAAACTGTCCGCAGGCACAGTTTACCCTCTATTTTCAGGGTAAAAAAGTGAGTGTTCTACGCCAATAAATACAGTATGTGATGACTGTCTGTGTCCCCATTGGAGAGTGACCCCATAACTTCTGTCCTGATAGGTAGTGAGGAGAAGTCTCCCACTGGTAACACAAATGGTAATAAAAACCTGACAGAGGCCCTAAGCCTTCCTGTTCTATCCAAAATCAAATACAGTTTTGGCTGAAGTTGGGCTTTATTTTGTTTTATCCACATGTTAATTTTGCTAAACATGTGGTCACCATTGAGAATGATGAATACGCTTTTTAATAACAGGCTAAGTTTTGGACAAACACAAAAACATGGATTGGTGAACCAGTAAAGGTGTGCTTGTGGCCAGTTTTAAATAAACATAAATCTTCTGATTGTCTACTCTTTCAGAATCAAGCAATGCACAGTAGTCACCATGGATGACCTTATCACAGTCCATCATGAAATGGGCCATGTTCAGTACTTCCTGCAGTACAAAGATCAACCAGTTTCATTTAGAGAAGGAGCCAACCCTGGCTTTCATGAGGCTATTGGAGATGTATTGGCCTTGTCTGTGTCCACTCCTAAGCATCTCCACAGCATTGGGCTCTTGGACAAAGTTGAGGACAATACAGGTATGACTATTGGAACCTACAAAATGGATATTGTATAAGGAAAAAAAAAAAATCTAAAAGGGATATTGCATTTAGAATTACATAATTTAGTTGTGTGTATCAGAACATACAATGCTTCTTACTTTTGTATTTCTCATACTAGAGAGTGACATCAACTATCTTTTGAGTATTGCACTGGATAAAATAGCATTCCTACCCTTTGGATACTTAATGGACCAGTGGCGCTGGAAAGTGTTTGATGGAAGAATTCCAGATTCTGAATATAACCAGCAGTGGTGGAATCTCAGGTATAATGTTTTCCCTTTTTTGTTTTATAGCCTTTTTAAACAGCAATATTTTACAGATCAACATTAATGTTGTGCTTTGTTTAAGCGTGTTGCTGTGTGTGTGTGTGTGTGTGTGTGTTGTTTTTTTTTTTATTAATATGTTTTGCTATCTCTCATTCTTCTCAATAGGATAGATAGGTGAAGGGGAAATATGAAGGTTGTCATAAAAACAAGTGGAGAATTCTCACAAATGAGACACTATTACAAGTGGCAACCTCCAAAAGTGATATTTCACCTCACTTTGATAACATTTATTGTCATGTCAACAGGAGAGGAAGTGCGGGAAATCTCCCAAACAGGCAAAAATAAACAACTAATGGAGGTCCTAACCTTTTAACGCTCCGCCCGAATAAAATTTAAAGTGATTGTAAAGGATCACCTTGTAAGACAACCTTTTTAGTTTAAAAATGAAAATAGAAGGTAAAACGGGTGTATAGATAAAAAATAAAATGATATAAATACCTTCCCCTCCCCCTTTTTTTATAAGTGATCACCTACCCTCTGTTCTCAACTGCATAAGAGCTGGGGAGGAGAAACGGCACACTGAACTTGTCAGTGAATGTCTTTGGCGGGGGGGGGGGGGGGGGGGGGAAGTGTCAGGACAAGTCTGATCATTGGATTGCAGCCCGAGTTCCAAGCACAGCTAGAGAGCTGACTACGCTGTGCTCTCCTGCTTAATGTGGTCAGTTTTTAATAGGGAATCCAAGGGACTGACAGGAATACTAGATATTTCACAGAAAGGAAGCAATACAAAGAGAACAGGATACTTGGTGCATGGTAAAGCAGGCACATATCAGGAATATGAAATGTTGGGTTTACATTACCTTTTATTACTTCTTAATTACTCAATGGCACTCCGCATAGAAAGCGTATATCTAGCACCCCGCTTGGATTTTCTTCTTTTATTTCCCACTTGACAGCACTTTTAAAAGACAGGAAGATATGCTTTTTTTCCTTTTGCCACAGTCCTACAGTAAATAAAAGAATAAAAAATCTGAAACTGGGGAAACAAACACAAAAAAAAAAAAAACAAGCAGGGGTTCTGGCCTTCCCCTGTAAAAAAAGTTCTGCCTCCTAAAACATTGTGAGCAGGATGGGAAATTACAAATTCTTTCTAATGGTGACCTGGTTAGCAAAAAAAGTTTCTTACCATTCTGCACTTAAAATACAAAATAAAAAGTAGCAAAGCCTACTACCAAAAGACCACAAATGCAGACCGAACACAGGTTGCACTGCCCTGGCAAGTGCCAGGCCAGACACTATTCCGCTCCACAGTAGCGTGCAGGCAGTGCATCCGGCTCAAACAGATGAATGGAAGATCAAACAGGTCTTGAATTCATCTCCATGAGTCCAGAACTGTTTACAGTTAAAAATAAATAAAATCTCCATTGAGGATCAAAAATTGCCTAGTATGGCCTAGGCCTATAAAGTGCAGTGCAGGCCCAGACTCGATCTGAAGTCTGTATAGCTTTTGTCATTTTGCAAAAATCTTTTAGTTAATTTTTCTGTAAAAGTGCAGTGAGTTTGAAGCTAAAGCCCTGGAAAGCCGCTAAATACTAAGCAAATATACTGTACATATATATGTAAACTGGCTTCTATACCAAAGGGTTTGTAATTTTGTTCAGCCAGCAGCCTTGTAAATCTACAGTGGTTCTCCTAGATTAGTCTGGATTTCAGGCTTACATTTTTACCATTTCGTTTTTTTTCTGATTTTAAAGCTGTTTTACCAAGTATGACCATTTTGTTATCCTAGATTGAAATATCAGGGATTGGTTCCTCCAGTCTTGAGGTCGGAAGATGATTTTGACCCTGGTGCTAAATTCCACATTCCGGCAAATGTCCCATACATCAGGTAACAGACGTAGCTGGTGTGGTTTTGCATTATAGAGCATCTCCCTTTTTAGTTCTTAAATCCAGAGATTTTATTTGACTCTAGAGTGTTATGGCTTCTTTTTAAGATACCTTTTTCGAGTTTAAGGATTAGTATTCAGATTAATGGAGTACTGAAGGGTGGATTATAAAAACCAAGTTGGTCAGCCAGGTTTCATGGTGCACAATGGTTAACCGTTTTCTGTATTAAATAGCCAACATGAAAAGATGGCTATGAATGCTATGATAGCTAAGAATGACATGCAAAAAACTGCAGCGGGACCTACTGAGTGGTAATATACAATCCAGCTCTATAGATTATTACATAATGTCATTCTTGTCAAAACTTTACATAATGTATCATACTTAAGGGGAATCTGTCCCCAAGAAAAAACATACATGGTTATGCAGCACTTTACAAATAATGCTGCTGTGTCGAATTAGTAGAGTCTGACATTGTCTGAAATAATAATCTTGTTTAGCAGTCATTTAGAATAAGTTTTGCATGGCGTATACCAGTATGGGCTCCCAACTCGATGTAGTTTTCAGTTATAGATTTGGAGATTTTACAAAGAAGATGCAAACAACGTCAGACTGGTGTGCAATAGCAGCACGCCTTTACAAAGGAAACATGGAAGGTTCCATTACAAAAAGTTTTTGGGAGCTAAAGTCTGGATTCTACAGAACTAGCCTACAAGAAACAACCAACCATACATTGCTGTTCTTCATAGTGTAATATGGCTTTCTTTTCTGGTTTTAAGGTATTTCATCAGCTTCGTCATTCAGTTCCAGTTCCACGAGGCTTTGTGTAATGCAGCCAAACAGACTGGATCCCTCCACACCTGTGATATTTATCAGTCCAAGGAGGCTGGAAAATTGCTTGGGTAAGATAAGCCGTGAGTGAAACCTTGTGTTGGTTCCACCCTTGTATTTCTGCACTTTTGCAGCATTCATGTGGTGTTGTATTAGAAGTACTTTATGAAGGTCCCACCTCATACCATTCACTGACACTTTTTGTATGGTGGGAAAAAAATAAAAAATTTGAAGCCAATTATTGTGCAGGAGGAACTGAGGGTTAAGACCTTAGTAAAGCTGACCATGGATTATATATATATATATATATGTGTGTGTGTGTATATGTATATATATATATATATATATATATATATATATATATAATTTTTTTTTTATTCTTTCCTATCAGCCAGTGGGCTAATCAGGGGGAAAAAAATAATAAAGCCGATTCCTCCAGCCATTCAAGCAAGGTGGAGGGAGGAATCAACATTGCAGAGCTTTTTCTATTTGTTGCCTGCAAGTGTTCACATTCCTGATGCTTGCTAATTGCTACCAAACACATACCTAAAGTCTACATTTGAGTTTTTGGGGATACAGGGGATGGAGTTGGTTTCAGGGAATGTAGAGTTGTGTTTCTGAAGTGTTTTGTTACAATCGGTTTTGACGATACAATATTGAGACATTGTATTCTGACAGCAGTGCTCTTCTCTGTCAGAATACACTGATCAGCTGCTATAGCACCGTTGCTGCAGACTCTAATGAAGAGCAATTTTCTAACATTCCTGTTTGACAGAAGTCGATAGTTTGATCAACTTCTGTCAGGCGGAAGCGGCTACATGTGGATTGAAATTCGGTTGGTTCAGCAGGGACCATCTATGGCCAGCTTAACACCAAGACTCTTCCAGCCCAAATTGTCCGAGTTCCTCAGCACAACTTGTAAAGTCATTTCAGATGAAACCTTGAAATTCCTATTTATCTGGGACACCACATAAACACATTTATGATTTAGTGTTCACCAACAGTTTGAAGAGTTATATGGGCTAGGTTTTATATAAAAATTCAGCCTTCCTATTAACTAAGAAGGTTTTGCAAAATTGATAATTAACTTGTTGGATTTCCCAGCCACTAAATCTTCCCTAGCAGCTCATACCTTGCAACTTTTACGAATATGTCTTAATAGTCTTTTTAGTATTCCAGGCAACTTAAGTTTATTTCTGGTTTTGATTGTAAATTGGAAAACCTGTTTCCACTTGCAGAGCTTTCAATCAACTCCTTGAATGGAGCTTGTTCAGTTATAGAATGCAAAACCACTACATCTGCAAACCACCAGTGATGAATGACAGGGCTTGCCTTGCTTAGAGCCCTGTGAGATTTTTTTTCTGTTCCAGAAAATAATTTCAATGCTCCTGAAATATATGAAACCGCTAATCCATTTTTTTTTTTTTTTTATATACCTGGTTTGACTGAACAGTTTCCCAGTGTAAGTAGGAAACTATTTAGTCTTGGGAGTGTAGGAAGACATGAGGGCCACATAATGAGATTGGAGGAGAAGTGGTCTAACCTTAAGCTGAGTAGGGTTTTTTTCACTGTCGGCGATAAGGAAGTGGAACTCGCTTCCACAATCGATGGTGTCAGGAGGAAGCATCGATAGATTTAATGGACTCTTAAACATGCGAACACAATATATGGGGTTATGGGAAATGATTATTGTCACAAAAACACCCACACAGGTTGAACTGGATGGACTAGTGTCTGTCTTTATTAAACCTTACGATGAAACTATGGTTTTAAAAACCCACAGAAAACAGGCTTTTAAAGATCTTTCAAAAGACTTTTAATGGTTACCATGCGCGGACCGTAAAAGCAGATTCGCATGTATTAGAATCTGTGAGGACAGATGTTAAGAAGTTTTTAAATATACCATTAAAGTTGATTTGTTATAACTGTTTAATAAGGGCAAACCTTTATTACATTTGTGTTATTGGGTTTAAATGGGTGTTTTTTCACCTTAATGCATACTATACTTCTGACACTGACCAGCCCCCTGTTTTACTCACCTGAGCTTGTTCGTTCCATCGGCGGAGACGTGCTGTACCTCTCTGCCTGGGGTTCTCGGCTCTTGATTGGATAGATTGATAGCAGCGCAGCCATTGGCTCAAGCTGCTGTCAATCAAATACACGGGCTCCGGGCCCGAGTCTGGCATACTGTGCCTATGGACATAAATGCTGGACTCAGGAGCGTGCCCGCAAGGTAACCCCCAGGGAGAGCGATTCTCCTAGGGGGTTTACCGATGCGAGGAGGAGCCGCGAGTGATGTTGGGGGACCCCAGAAGACGATCAGGGCCACTCTGCAAAACGAACTGCACAGTGAAGGTAAGTACTATTATATGTTTGTTATTTAAAAAAAAAAAAAAAGAGGGTTTGCAACCCCTTTAAATTATCACGTTCCCCATACTCCTCTGCTTGGTGAGTCACTGGCCTGGAACACTGTGTGGGACACCTGATAAGCACATTTGTTTTGAGCCAGTGACTCATTATACAGAGTCCTGGAGCATGTACCTTCAAAAACAAGTTAACCACTGCTCCCCTATTTCTGTGCTGATAGATTTTCTTTGTTGACCTGTGGTCTATAAATCGCTGGTTGACTGCCTATGGTTTAACACGGTTTTCTAAATATATAAATGTTCTTACATCTGCAGAGATGCCATGAAGTTGGGTTACAGCAAGCCTTGGCCTGATGTGATGGAAGTTATTACTGGACAGAGAAATATGTCGGCTCATGCCCTCCTGAAATACTTTGAGCCTTTGACCAACTGGCTAATTGAGCAAAATACCAAAAATCAGGAAACCCTTGGCTGGCCAGAATACAACTGGAGTCCAGGTAGGTACCAGCCTTAGTGTTGGTGTGAAACATCTGGATCTCCATTTCAACTGGGTTTCCAGGCAAAATAATATTAAAATTATATTTGAAAGTGACTAAATGTACCCAACTCTACCTATCGCATTTCCACGTCAACAACATTTGGACCTTTGCTTCGTTGTTGATATGCTTGGGTGACTAAGGTTTTATAATAAAACCTAGATAAGTTGTTTATCAGAGAAGAGATGTTAAATTATTTTATCACTCAGATACCAGAGTTCATAATCAAGTGGAATTTTATAAACAATGCAGGCAGATAAATACTGTTGCTCCTGGTCTGTAATGATTTTCGTTATTTTAACTCATTGGTAGCACCAAACGGTGAGTCCACCCCACTCCACAAAGTAATTTTTTAGGGCTTTTTCTGCCTACTTCTATTGAAAACAAAGTAAAGATTCACAGCAAAATAGTTTTCCACACGTGGGTTCTCACCATCAATGTGTCAAAACATAATATTTCAACTTGTGGCTCTTCTCTGCTGTATCTCTGCTCAGGCCTCCTGCCTTGGTCCTCCAGACCGTTAAACACAGTCCCCGTGCTCATGCACAAAACACTGAACCTTCCTCAGCTCTGACTGTTTCTCATGAAGCTCCCTGCTGCTACATCCTTACAGGCTCAGCCTTTCATTGTTCCCGCATGGACAGTACGGAGCAATGTGCTGCTAATATTTGCTTCCTTGCACAAAACGACCCCTCAGGAGGGTGAAGCCACGATCCTCAGCTCTAACATAAGCCCAGCGCATACCTGCAGATAATAGTAATAATACCTATTCACAATGATTTTCTATTTAAGATGCATTAATAATTTAGTTTATTCAGCATGAAATGGAGCTTAGTTATTTAGCTTGAGGCTGTATATTCTGCAACATTTACCTTTTTTGGTAAACTCATTCAATGAATCTAAGCTCTGCAAGCAGAGAACATTCACTGCATTGATGCATTCACACAATTTCAGTAACCATGAGAAACAAAGTTCAGGAATATTACTTTATCCCATTGTTTTACAAATCTATGTACACAACAAACTGTATGGATTAAATTGGTTCTGATATCACTGTTTTACTAACCTGACAGTTTTTTTTTGAATAGGAAACCTTAATTTTGTTTGCAAATATTAAATATTCTAACTACCAGCAAGAATAAGGCCTTACATTTAAAGAGCACCTGTCCTTTCGGATCCATTATGGCAGCGCCTGTTAGTGGGCATAGTGGGCATCCACTCACCTGCTGCCACCAGGTTCCTAACCTTGTTGTGTCACTGCTGCATCACCTGCCGTCCCATTAAAATGAATGGACTCTCGGTGAGTCAACAGCGGGTCAGGAGAAACCGCTGCAGGACAGAGATGACAGTTGCTCTTTAAAAATTATGATTTAAATAGAGTTGCTTTAAATCAAGCCTTTTTACTAGTTATTTAAATTGTGATTTAAATTGACTTGATTTAAATCGAATCCACCCTGGTGTATATACAATATAATATTTTCTAACAATTTTCATTTAAAAAATTGTAGTATTAAGCCAGAGACAGCCATGCAACTACCATTTTCAGACCGTTCAGGAATAGTAGCCTACATATTTTACATATACAGGTTTCTTATAAGGCTTTAAATACTGTGAAGATGTTTACTATAAAGGAATTTAATGGCATTTTTACAAATTTGATACTGTTAAGATGTTTGCTGTAAAGGGATTTGGCGGCATTTACATATACAATTTTCTCCTTTTTAGTTACTAATGAAGTCACAGCAGAACCAATACCAACACCCTCAAAGGTCGACTTCCTGGGAATGAAATTGAACAGTGGGCAAGCATCAGCAGGAGCCTGGGTCCTCTTGGCTCTTGGAATAATTCTTGTCATCACCACCATTGTCTTAGGTGTCAAATTCTCAAAAGTAAAACGTAGGGCAAAGAAATCCACTTCTGAACTGGAGTTGAAATAACGAAGCACCACCATCATCCAGCAAGGGGTCCTCTGTAACAAGATGATTTCCTGCATTCCAAGACTTGGGGACACTAAGTGTGCAAGTAACATCACAAATCTTGTTGACTATGCAAAGAAACTTCATCCTTGGAAGAACAATCCACTAGCTCCTGCAAAGCCAAAAAAGGATGAACTTTTACACCGGTGCTTAAGGGAAGGGAGGTTTGGGGCAAATGGGAAAGATTTTAATTGTTATTGGAATAATTGTGTCAGATTTTTCTCCAGCAATGGGAGCAATAAATATTGTAAGTGAAAACTTAAAAGCATTTCCAGTCTCCATTATGTGGACAAACAATTGTCCAATATGTACACACACCATTCCCTTTTCAAGCTGGATTCTGAAATGGCATTACAAGCAACCATGCTATTTTATTTTTTTATTTTTTCGATAGTTACCGAACAGGGAGTTTAGATATGTGTAGGAAAATCACACCCTCACAAAATCTACTTTACGTTTTAAGTGAAACCTCAGATAAATTGGGGGGGGGGGGGGAAAAAACACGAAAGTGCTACAAGCTTTGCTTCTTCTTTGCTCTGTCTCATTGCGAGAGCTTCCTTGCTTTGTGTGGCCAGCACGACAGGAGAAAAATTCTTTAATGGGGGCTCAGCAATAAATCCTATCTTATTGAAGTTCTCATATCTCTTGGAAGTGAGCATAAAAAACGGACTGGGAAAATGGCAATGAGACAGGTCAAAACTGTCTGACCAATTTCCACTAAAACAGAAATATTTGGTAGTCATTCACATCCACACAGTCTCAACTGTTGCAAGTGATGTCTGAAACCGTTACAATGCTAGGAAATATCGCGTTGTGTATGGCCACGGTCTCAAACATCTGCTAAGTTTTTCAGTTAATCGCATCATTCCTTTGATAAACTTTTTGTACATGAGCCTAGCCTGAGGGAAATGGAAGCCCATCTGTCCTGACAGCTGTAATGCTACAAACTTTGGAAATGATGGAGTGCATTGTCTGTTGTTGGGCCGTTCAAGACTGTTCTTGCTGTAATAAAAGAAATGTCACTGGCAACTAATTGGGTCAGGGGTAACTGTTCGGTGCCAAGCCTTATTATGAACACAGTAGGAGCAAGTAGCCAACAATCCCAACGATCTGTAATGATGAGCAGACAGCTGCTAGCTCTGACACTAAATCCCAGGCTGCCGTATAAAACACATGCTCCTGCTAAATGAGCTAATCAATTATTCACACAACATGCCAAAACTGTGTTGCTGTCCTAACTTTACTTTTCACATAATCTGAACAATTTGCAAAGCTCTGGCGAGGATTGACTGAACGTACTCCTAGATAGAAGAGGACATCTCTAACCTGCTCAATTAAGGACAGCTCACAGAACAATTGGTCTGTGGCCAACCAGATAAAGAGGACTAAATTTTTCCAGGCTGAATTACTGTTATTTCCACGTGAGAAGGCTCAGGCAAGCAATGCAGTCTTGGTCAAAATGAGCATGCATATTTATGTCATCATGGACTAAAGAATTATTTTGTTGTGGCAGGATTTTTTGACATCCATGCTTTAACCTGCACAAGGGACTACTGGGATCAATTTATACTAGAACCAAGTCAGATGGTTACTGGAACCCTCTCCCATTGTTGCTTAAAGGCCCATACACGATCAGACTTTTTGGCAACAATTGTCCGACAGACCTGTTTTAGGGGACAATCCGACCGTGTGTACACTCCCTCGGACAAATGTTTTGTGTTTTTCATCGGACAAATGTTAGATGTGAAAAGGGACAAACTTTCCGGCTACAAATGTCCGATGGAGCATCATCCGATCGTGTGTACACAAGTCCATCGGACTAAAGACCAAAGTACAAACACGCGTGCTCAGAAGCAATGCTAAAGATCAGACAACAATGGCAGAAGTTGCCCAAAGGGTGGCGGTAAAAAGCAGAAACCATGTGATATTTGGTAAAATTTGGCTGAAAAAGTCCTGCCGTGTGTATGCAGAACAAGTTCACGGACAACGCCCTTCGGACCAAAATCCACGCAAAAGTCTGATTGAAGTCCGATTTGTGTGTGTATGAGGCTTTAATCTGGACTTGGCTCACCCTTATCTAAATGCAAATTGTTACACAGAAAATAAATGTTTTCACTTTGCCTGCATTTGAATATGTGGGTGGAAGATTGGGGGGGGGGGGGGGGGTAAAAAAAATTGTATTGTGCAGGAGCCCTTTGTGAACTCGCACAATACTGCCAACATGTCTATGGTTATCCTTACTAGATAGACATCTCCATATCTTTGGGTAGTCTTACCAGAGAACGCTTTTTTACCAGTTCAAATTATGGGAAAACTAATTTCCTAAAATTAGAAATGTTTTTACAAATAAAGCATATGAGCCAGGAGCTTACTTATTGATACATATCAACCCACATTCATTTTTCCCTATGTTCATTTATGGTGAACTATTTAGCAAGATTACTCACTTACCAGTTTTCTTTGTTGAGAAAAAGTTTATAGTAATTCCTAAAATTCTGTCACAAAAAAGAGCAATAAATCCAACCTGTTGATTACACATGGATCTAATGGGGAGCTGAACTGCTAAGGATACAAATTATGTTTTTACCATTTTTAATATTGGGGAGTGTTTTGTTGCAAAGCTGTCAATCCTATACACTTGAAAAGGGTGATTTAAAAAGAAAACTAGTTAAAACTTTGCTGAAAATGCACTGTGATGGCCTCGACTTTGCTAACTTCTAATTAGCTCCAAAAACTATAGTTGAACTTTAAATTTAGCACACCGTAGCTTCATAAATACAACTCCTAACAAAGAGGATTTTATATAATTTATAGTTTCCAAAGTACAGAGGACCTTCAGCAGGTGGCACTGTCACCCTTTCGGTTTAAGTGATACTCAGCAAGAATACTACAAAGAACAGACTTTATTCAAAATTATGTAATGCATGTCTTCATGTATGGGCAGTCATGTTCTCCCTTTTGGATTTCTAGATTAGAAAATGAAAGCAACAATGTGGATGCTAAAGGCAAAACAAATTTTTAGTTCACTTTCTTTCGTAATCCAATAGTTGCCACTGTGCGCTGGACCTGGGTGTGCAGCGAATCCTGTAGTACATATAGTCCAATAAAGAAAGCGGCACTCATGGGTCTTGAGAGGTGAATGCACAGTGAAGATTTTGTTTCGATGAGGTACAAGCTGAGTCCTGCGGAAGACTAGCTTGTGCCTCATCAAAAGGAAAATTTTCACTGCGTTCACCACTTAAGACCCATAAGTGCTGATGATATATATATAGATATAGATATCTATATGAGATGGATAGTTGAACCTCTTATTACGAGCATAATTTGTTCCAGGAGTATGCTCATAATCCAAAGTACTCGCATATCAAAGCAAGTTTTCCCATTGAAGTCAATGGTAACGAAAAGGCCAGAGGACACGTCGGCTGACCTCGGCAAACATCAGAAAGGCATGGAAACTGAGTATTTCCGTGTCTTTCCGAGCATTGCCGAACGGCGGCGATCGTCGCTGTTCGGCTCCTGCGCCCCCGTACCTCAGGCCAAATGCGGTACTGCAGGCCTATTTAGCTTGAATTCTGCTCGTCTTGCGAGTCAACACTCGCAAACCGAGTCAGAATTCTTTAAAAAAAATTGCTCGCAAATCAAATTGCTCTCAAACCAAGTTGCTCTTAAACCGACGTTTCACTGTATGTATGTGTGTGTGTGTGTGTGTGTGTGTGTGTGTGTGTGTGTGTGTGTGTGTGTGTATATGTGTGTGTATATTAGGGATGAGCCGAACACCCCCGGGTTCGGTTCGCACCAGAACCTGCGAACGGACAGAAAGTTTGCGCGAACTTTAGAACCCTATTAAATACAATGGACGCGAACGTTCGAAATCTAAAGTGCTAATTATAATGGCTAATATGCATGTTATTGTCCTAAAAAGGGTTTGGGGACCCGGGTTCTGCCCCAGGGGACATGTATCAATGCAAAACAAAAGTTTTAAAAACGGCCGTTTTTTCGGGAGCAGTAATTTTAATGATGCATAAAGTGAACAAAAAAAAGTCAAATATTCCTTTAAATATCATACCTGGGGGGTGTCTAAAGTATGCCTGTGAAGTGCCACGTGTTTCCCGTGTTTTAGAACTGTCCCTGCACAAAATGACATTTCTAAAGGAAAAAAAGCCATTTAAAACTGCTTGCGGCTTTAATGTCATGTCTGGTCCCGGTAATATGGATGAAAATCTTTGAGAAAAATGGCATGGCTACCCCATCAGTCCCCCCCCCCCCCCCACCCCAGCCCATTACCAGCCCCTTTGGGTCTTGTATGGATATTAAGGGGAGCCCCGCACACAAAATAAAAAAGGCCCTATATACTCTGAACAGCAGTATACAGGCGGTGCAAACAAGACAGGGACTGTAGGTTTGTTCATAAGTAGAATCTGTTTGTAATTTTGAACAGGTACATTGTTTAAGTGTAGCTCCAGCCAAAAAATCTATTTTTAAGCTTTTTGGAAAACATAGGGAAGTGTTATCACCCCTGTAACATTTGTTTTGCTGTCTGTGCCCCTGTTCAGAACATTTCACCTCACTTTCCGTCCCAATGACAACTGTTTTTGAAAAGTGGGGGTTTTTATTGAAACAAGGATTGGTGATAAAGCATCAGTAGAGAGCAGACACCTTTTTCCCATATTAACTCTTACAGGAGAGAATTTCCCTTCCTCGGGGTAGATTTCCTCTCACTTCCTGTTGTCTCCTTCCGTTTGCAAGTAGGAGTCGTTTGTAAGTTGGATGTTTGAAAGTATGGGTCTGCAGAAATTGACCCCTTAGGTGTTGGTGTTGGCACAACACTGTAAGCACTCAGTTACTCTTGGTGGGCGCTGGAACGCCCTGCTGTCAACTATTATATTAGGAATTGTAATTACATGCCATTGTTGAACAGTGGTAGGAAAAATTGGGCCTTTGGTGGTGCTAGTGCCACAACACTGTAAGCCCTCAGTTACTCTTGGTGGGTGCATAAATGGGCCCTGCTTTGAATTATTAGATCAAGAATTGTAATTGCATGCCCCTGTTGAACAGGGGCTGAAAAATTGGGCCGGTGGTGGTGTTGGTGGTGGTGTTGTCACAACACTGTAAGCCCTCACAGTTACTCTTGGTGGGCGCAGGAATGGGCCCTGCTGTGAATTATTAGATCAAGAATTTTAATTGCATGCCCCTGTAGAACAGGGGCTGAAAAATTGGGCCTTAGCCACTGGTGCCACAACACTGCAACCCCTCACAGATACTGTACTTGGAGCACAGTAATGAGCCCTGTTGCAAATTATTGCATCAAAAATTTTAATTACACGCCCCTGTTAAACAGGGGCAGAAAAATTGGGCCTTAGGCACTGGTGCTGGTGCCACGACACTGCAACCTCTCCCAGATACTCTAGTTGGAGTGCAGGAATGAGCCCTGCTGCAAAGCATTGCATCAAAAATTGTAATTGCATGCCCCTGTTAAACAGGGGCTGAAAAATTGGGCCTTAGCCACTGGTGACGGCACCCAGAAACAAAAAAAAATGTTTTTCCAAGATATTATCATGAATCGGATCATTGAGGAGGAGGAGGATAGTCAGTCAACATAACAGGACAGTCACTCAGTCAGCATCAGCATCAGTCTTGAAGGGATGTAACATTTGAAAATAAATTATTCTGTTATATCAGCTTCAGGTGCTTGGTAGCTGGTGGTGATCCAAGACTGGTTCATCTTTAGGAAGGTCAGTCGATCAACCGAATCAGTGGACAGGCGCACACTGTGATCCGTGACAAATCCTCCAGCAGCACTGAATGTGCGTTCCGAAAGAACGCTGGATGCAGGACAGGCCAGTAGCTCAATTGCATACTGTGCAAGCTTTGGCCAGTGATCCATCCTTAAGACCCAGTAAGCCAGAGGATTTTCGGTGGGAAAGGTGTCCAAATCTGACCTTGCCCCTAGGTATTTCTGCACCATGTATATCAGACGCTGGCGATGGTTGCTGGAACCAATCATACCTTGGGGCTGCGGACTAAAGAATTGTCTGAACGCATCGGTCAGACGGCCACCTTCCCCACCGCTCCTTCTTTGACTGACCGAAGCCTCAGCAACTCGTTGTCCCAGACCAGGAGTTTGTAACCTCCCAGTCTCTGGGAACACGTTGCACGGACCTTTCTGCAAGGCCTCCCAGAATTGTCTCATCCTCTGCTCCCTCTGCGACGGCAAAATAAGGTCCGCAACCTTAGCCTTGTACCATGGATCAAGGAGAGTGGTCAGCCAGTAAATGGTCCCTCTCCTTGATCCGAAGAATACGAGGATCCTTCCGCAGACTTTGCAGGATCAGGGAGGCCATGCAGCGTAGGTTAGCTGAGGCATTAGGTCCGGAGTCCTCTGGGTCACTAAGGACGACATGATCCGCAGCCACCTCCTCCCAGCCACGTACAAGTCCACGGGTTTCTTGGGACTGTAAATCATCCCTAAAAGACTGCTGCTGTTGATGCTGCTGAGTGCCAGGCTCCACCTCCATGCTGACACAATCCTCCTCCTCCTCCTCCTCCTCTTCCTGTGCGATGGGTGGGACAGAAGGAACACTGTCTGGGTAAAGGGGGCCTTGAGAGGCAAGGAAGTCCTCCTCTTCCTGCCTCTGTTCTGCCTCAAGTGCCCTGTCCATTATTCCACGCAGCGTGTACTCCAACAGGTGGACAAGAGGTACAGTGTCACTGATGCATGCACTGTCACTGCTCACCATCCTCGTGGCCTCCTCAAATGGTGCCAGGACAGTGCATGCATCCCTGATCATGCCCCACTGGCGTGGTGAAAAAAAACCCGAGCTCCCCTGACCCTGTCCTGGTGCCGTAGTCGCACAGGTACTCATTGATGGCCCTCTGCTGCGTGTGCAGCCGCTGCAGCATGGCCAGCCTTGAGTTCCACCTGGTGGGCATGTCACATATAAGGCGGTTCTTGGGCAGGTTCAACTCCTTTTGCAGCTCAGCCAGGCGAGCACTCGCATTATAAGATCTGCGGAAATGCACACACTTTCCTGGCCTGCCTCAGGACATCCTGTAAGCCCGGGTACCTGCCCAAGAACCGCTGCACCACCAGGTTAAGGACGTGAGCCACACAGGGCGCATGGGTCAGTTGTCCCTGTCGGAGGGCGGAGAGGAGGTTGGTGCCATTGTCGCAAACCACCATTCCTGGCTTAAGCTGGCGTGGCATCAACCACCTCTCGGCCTGCCCCTGCAGAGCAGACAGAACCTCTGCCCCAGTCTGACTCCTGTCCCCCAAACACACCAGCGCAAGCACGGCATGGCATCTTTTTGCCTGCGTACTTGCGTAGCCCCTTGAACGCCTACGGAGCACCGCTGGTTCCGAGGACAAAGCATAGGAAGAGGCCATGGAGGAGGAAGAAGAAGAGGAGGGGGTGGAGGAGAGAGGTGTGTCACAACCAGTAGTAGCATTTTGGAGGCGTGGCGGCGGAACAACCTCCAACACTACTGCACCTTGTCCTGCATCCTTCCCAGCTGCCAAAAGAGTGACCCAATGGGCCGTGAAAGAAAGGTAACGTCCCTGTCCATGCCTGCTGGACCATGAGTCAGCGGTAATATGCACCTTACCGCTGACCGCCCTGTCCAGCGAGGCATGGACATTGCCTTCCACATGCCGGTAGAGAGCCGGAATCGCCTTCCGTGAGAAAAAGTGGCGTTTGGGAACCTGCCACTGAGGAACCGCACATTGCACAAACTCACGGAAGGGGGCCGAGTCTACCAACTGAAAAGGCAGCAGTTGAAGCGCTAGCAATTTAGCCAAGCTAGCATTCAACCGCTGGGCATGTGGATGGCTGGGAGTGAACTTCTTTCGACGGTCCAGCAGCTGGGGCAGGGAAATTTGCCTGCTAGAATCGGACGTCGGTGTACTGCTAGCAGAGTGCCCGCAAGTACTTGGCTGTGACACACCTAATTCTACACCTTCATTCCTCAGTGCAGGTTTCAGAGAGGACTGAAGGTATAGTGGGGTTGGAGATCCCAGCTGATGCGGTGCAAGGAGAGGTCCGCTTTGTTCTTTGGTGTGGGTCTTTAAGGTAGGCTTGCCAACGAGCTGCATGGCAGGTCAACATATGTCTGGTCAAGCATGTGGTGCCCAAGCGGCTGATGTTTTGGCCACGCGATATACGCTTGAGACATATGTTGCAAACAGCAGCTGTGCGATCTGATGCACTCGACTCAAAAAAGGCCCACACCAAAGAACTTTTTGAATAACGGGCAGAGGCAGCGCCCTGCACAGGCGGAGCTCTGCGGTGTGATTCAGTCGGTGTGCTGCCCTTACGCTGGCCCCCGGAGGGCATCCTGCCTCGTTGGAGATGTGCCTCCTCCTCATCCTCCTCCTCCTCCTCTCTCCTATTAGTCACCCACGTGGAGTCAGTGACCTCATCATCCCCTCCCTTCTCATCACTGGAGCCAATCTGACAGTATGCTGCATCTGCTGGAACATGACTGCCAGATTGGTGTCCTTCTTGAGCATCCCCTCTCTGCTCTCACGCTACTGCCTTCCTCTAGCTGGGTATCATCATCAGACCCTTCGAAACGCTGGGCATCCTCCTGGAGCATGTAGCCAACACTGTGCTCAAACAGTTCGGGGGACTCCTCAGGAGGACATGGTGGGTCTAGGGAAGGAGTGACAGATGATGACATTGATACCAGGGAAGAGGACGCTTTGGCAGCTGCTTTGCCAGTACCCTGAGCCTGGGTGAGAGAGAATGATGAGGAGGGCTTGGTCATCCACTCTACCAAGTCTTCGGCATGATGCGGCTCAACACGTCCAGCTGCCGAAAAGGACAAGCGTGTCCCATGGCCACGTGCTGATGACGATGCACCGCGTCCACGACCAGCACTGTTGTCTCTAGACACAGAGCCTGCTTGCCCTCTTTTATTGGCTCCTGACTGTCTGCCTCTCCTTGTTTGCCTTCCAGACATTCTAATGGCCTGCAGGGAGATGGGAAAACCAGCAATAAGGGGTAGCTTCAGGTGTATATTTTGCAGGAAGCACACAACGCCCGCTGTAAGTGCTGCAGGTGACTGCCTGTGTTACACAACAGGAAAAAAACGCAATAAGGGCTAGCTTCAGGTGTTTATTTTGCAGGAAGCACACTATGCCCGCTGTAAGTGCTGCAAATGCCTGTTAGTGTAACACACCAGGAAAACACCGTAATACGGGCTAGCTTCAGGTGTATAATGTGCTGGAGGCACACTACGCCCGCTGTAAGTGCTGCAAATGCCTGTTAGTGTAACACACCAGGAAAACACAGCAATACGGGCTAGCATCAGGTGTATACTGTGCAGGAGGCTTAGCAACAATGACACTGACACTGTGCCCTGCCTATCCTTCTCTCTCCCTGCACACAAGGTTTAGCAAAGACTATCGCTGACACTCTCCCTGCCTATCCTCTCTCCCTACACACAAGGTTTAGCAAAGAATAGCACAATGACACTGTCCCTGCCTATCCTTCTCTTTCCCTGCGCCGGAAAACACACTACACAAGGCCGCTGCGCTGGCGGCCTTTTATAGTGTGGGGCGTGTGCTAAACCCCCTGAGCTATAATTGGCCACAGGCAACCTGCCTGTGGCCAATTATGGCTCTCCTAGCTGCTGGCGCTGTGATTGGCCAAGCATGCGGGGTCACAGTGCATGCTTGGCCAATCACAGCGCCGGGATTGCACTGCGATGGCGCAGTGTATTGTGGGCCGTTCGCGTCACTCGAATTTGGTGCGAGCGACCCAAATCGTTCGATCTTCGTCGAACGAGCGAACAGCCGATGTTCGAGTCGAATGTATGTTCGACTCGAACACCGAGCTCATCCCTAGTGTATATGTATGTGTGTGTGATTATATAATATATATATATATATATATATATATATATATATATATATATATATATAATTTTTTTTATTTTATATATATATTTTTTTTATTATTATATATATATATATATATATATATATATATATATATATATATATATATATAAAATGTGTGTGTGTGTGTTTGTGTATGTAGAATTTTACTCACACTATTACCATAAGTATTGGGACGCCTGCCTTTGCACGCACATAAACTTCAATGGCATCCCAGCCATAGTCTGTAGGATTTAATATTGAGTTGGCCCACCCTTTGCAGCTATAACAGCATCAACTCTTCTGTGAAGGCTCTCCACAAGGTTTAGGTTTTGTGTGGGAGGTCAGGCACTGATGTGGAGGAGAATGCCTGGCTCATAGTCTCTGCTGTAATTTATCCCAAAGGTGTTCTTCTCAGGTTGAGGTCAGGACTCTGTACAGGCCAGCCAAGTTACTCAACCCCAAACTCGCTCATCCATGTCTTTATGGACCTTGATTTGTGCAGTGGTGAGCAGTCATGTTGGAACAGGAAGGGGCCATCCCCAAACTGTTCCCACAAAGTTGGGAGCATGAAATTGTCCAAAATGTCTTGGTATGCTAACGCCTTAGGAGTTCCCTTTACTGGAACTAAGGGGCCAAGCCCAACCCCTGAAAAACAACCCCACACCATAATCCCCCCTCCACCAAATGATTTTGACCAGTGCACAAAGCAAGGTCCATAAAGACATGGATAAGCGAGTTTGGGGAGGAGGAACTTGACTGGCCTGCACAGAGTCCTGATATCACCTCGATAGAACACCTTTGGGGTGAATTTGAGCCGAGACTGTGAGATAAGCCTTCTCATCCAACATCGGTGCCAGACTTCACAAATGTGTTCTGGAAGAATAGTCAAACTTTCCCCTAGACACACTCCTTAACCTTGTGGACAGCCTTCCCAGAAGAGTTGAAGCCGTTATAGCTGCAAAGTGTGGGCCAACTCAATATTGAACCCTACGGACTAAGACTGGTATGCCATTAAAGTTCATGTGCATCCTAATACTTTTGACAATATAGTGTATCTATTCGCAGAATCCTAGATTCTGCATCTGAATATAAAGTTTAAGAAAAAAGGTAATCTTAATTTCCAATTCTGAGCAATTTCAGTGTTGCATGTATAGACAAGGCCAATGGTGCAATAGGGCATTCAGCAGCTGGCACATTGGGTCCTACTGTATTTGGGGAAGATGGTGTCCTAGGCATAGATGAATAATGCAATGCTACCATTAGATTGATCAGTCTGATAGTTACTAAACTGATAGCATGGATAATATGCTCGCAAATCAGGTGGTATTCAACAGACCAAAATTAGGACAATGGATTTATGTGAAATCTGACTACTGATAAAAGGACAAATATTTTGTCTTCCTTTTTCCCACTTGCCTACTCTGACGGGTGGCTTCACTGACCAGTGGTGATGTGCAAGAGGAGGCTGTCCAGTACATGACTTTACCAGGGTGTCCCAGGTTGAGTATAACGGTTATATTTTGTGCAGACACTTCTAGGGACCTGCAGCTTGTTCCCAATTTAGTATTTATTTGGGGCTTAGTTATATGGTCATACTTTACTCAAAGTGCTACACACTGTACCTAAAGATTTACCCATTGTTTGCGGTTCTCATTGTTCTAGAATTACATTAGGTCTTTAGTAGCGCAAACATGCTATTTTGTTAGGAGTAAAAGTTTCTGAACCGACAGCACAAATGTCTCCCAATGGAAGGTTTATGCAACAAAATGCATTAGAGGGATGCCCCATGGACTTTGTATGGCAGAGAAGATAGTATTGAGAGTTATATTGAGTAAAAAAAATTGCATGTTAATGCCTGTTTTATTAATGTAAGAAGGATAAAAAAAAAGTGCAGTGTATAGAAAACACACAATTACACGTTAAACACACAAAGAAAACAAAATATACAACAGTGAATCGTTATACAAGAAACAAATATAGGTTAGCCCAAAACAGTTATCCAATCAGTTGCTCAAAGTAAATCTGAGATCAGCTGGTCGGGTTCACATACATATACCCAACATGTTTCGGAAGTTTGATGCATAGGTATGCGTCTTTTCTTTTATCAGGGGTGGTATTGTGGGTTTTGAGGGCTAATGTTCTTGTCTGTAAATATAAATGTATTTATGTACTGGTGTATATGGATAAAAAATCTCACCATATTGTAAACAGACTTATTTTTGGAAAGTACAACAATATTCAAGGGTATTTGTGCACAAATCCATGCAGCCAGCGTGTTTCTGTCATTTTTTATTTAGTTTTTTGAATCCAATACATGCGAGTACCCTTGAATATTGTTGTACTTTCCAAAAATAAGTCTGTTTACAATATGGTGAGATTTTTTATCTATATACACCAGTACATAAATATATTTATATTTACAGACAAGAACATTAGCCCTCAAAACCCACAATATCACCCCTGATAAAAGAAAAGACGCATACCTATGCATCAAACTTCCGAAACATGTTGGGTATATGTATGTGAACCTGACCAGCTGATCTCAGATTTACTTTGCGCAACTGATTGGATAACTGTTTTGAGCTAACCTATATATGTTTCTTGTATAACGATTCACTGTTGTATATTTTGTTTTCTTTGTGTGTTTAACGTGTAATTGTGTGTTTTCTATACACTGCACTTTTTTTAATCCTCCTTACATTGATTAAACAGGCATTAACATGCCATTTTTTTTACTCAATATGACTCAATACTATCTTCTCTGCTATACCAAGTCCATGGGGGCATCCCTCTAATGCAGGGATATGCAATTAGCGGACCTCCAGCTGTTGTAAAACTACAAGTCCCATCATGCCTCTGCCTCTGGGTGTCATGCTTTTGGCTGTCAGAGTCTTGCTATGCCTCATGGGACTTTAAGTTCTGCAACAGCTGGAGGTCCGCTAATTGCATATCCCTGCTCTAATGTATTTTGTTGCATAATCCTTCTATGATATTATGTAGGATGTTGGCATAAAAGTGCACCTTCCAATTCCCATTTACTCTTTCGTCCATGGACCGACACAGCTTCTCTATTGACAAAGTGGGTATTATCCGTTAATTAGGAGTGACTAGGCAGAAAAACTTGTAAAAAGTGTTGCATCACACCTTCTACAGTACCGCCCAGGGGGCGGACCCTCTGGGTATACCCTCTCAGTCTGCATCTTCGCAGATCAGTTTTTTTCTGTCTAGCAAGGAGTAGGACACTCCCTTCGGGCCCATTGGTCCGGGGAAAAAAGATATATATATATATATATATATATATATATATATATTTTTTATTTTTTTTGCTACATTTGTTGTTTCCTGCGATCTTCGATCAACTGCCGACTGGGTGACAGGCTGGATCCTCGATCCTTGTAGTCTCCCCAGTTTCGGCCATCGAGCGTGTGCCGACCCTAGCTACGCGCTGGGTTTTCCACGACATGCCCGTCGCTCCACGGGTGGCCGGTGAGCTTACGCTCCAGGGCCTGCATCGGACCGCTCAGCTTCGGCTGACCTTACGGCCGAGTCGCAGCAGCCTGGCCGGTGAGCTTACGCTCCAAGGCTTGCATCGGACCGCTCAGCTTCGGCTGACCTTACGGCCGAGTCGCAGCAGCCTGTCCGGTGAGCGTCATGCTCCAGGGCATACATATGATCGTCCCTTCTGGGTCCAATCACAGCATGCCTGGCCAACAGTCACCTTCCGTGCGCGGACGATGATCTGTTTGGAATGTCTTCCAGCAGAATACATGCAGGATAGGTAAGTAAAACTCCCCTGCCTCGGCTGGGTGATTTAGCTGGACATTCCTGGAGAGATCAAGTAAGTGGTTGTGGCCCCTTTCTTCCCTCTCTCCCTGCCTTTCCCTCCTCCCTGGGCTTCTAGCTAAAGGTTGCTGGGTGCTGGGGGTCACCTAGGGGGTCCCACTGGAGCGGGGCTGGCTGTAACTAACATTTAAAAGAAATGTCATTTTTTCTTACCTGTGTTTGTGTCCTTCCTCCTCCATGCTGTCGGCGGCCATTTTGAGGTGGTCCATGCCAAGTTTGGCCTCTTGTGACTGCCCGGCGGCCATCTTCCTGTGGTTCGGCCACACCCACTGGCCCCTATCAGCTGATCGGCGGCCATGTTTGTCCACCCTGTATGCAGATATTGCCGTTCGGCGGCCATCTTTTTGTGGGCTATGGCTGCTTGACCTCTATCTTCTGTCGGCGGCCATTTTCTTAGAGCCCACATTATCTTCCATACAGACGTTTTTGGCAACCATTTTTCGAGAGCCTCCGGCCTCTAGGGTGCATTACACTGGCGCGAAAATTCACACAGGAAGTGCTGATAAAAGAAGCAGACTGACACAGCAGCAGGGGGACAGCATCACAGGCGCAGCATAGCAGTACCTATCCAGGGTGGTGAGTCCTCTGGGTGACCCGGCCTCTCTGCAGCACAGGAGGGTGGCCTATTGATATCTTGCCTGGAGCCCTGTGAGTGTCAGCGTGTGGTCAGCATGGCATCTGAGCCAGATGTCTTCTCCCCTGAAACACCAGATTTAGCAGCTGGTGCCCCTGAGGTGTCTATGAACGCTATGACTGCAATCCTAGAGGCGTTTGCTGCCAGGGTGGAAGCAGCACACGGGAATACAGGGGGTAGTAAACGCCCCATCCCCTGCAAGCTTCTGGGGATAATTCTGGTGCAGAACCAGGTCCAGCTACGGCTCGGGGCCCAGATTCTGATGCATCAGAGACTGCAGACCGTGACTGGACAGTGAGAATGACTCAAAGTCCAGGTCAGTACGCGAGACGGCTTTGGTATCTGACCTTATTACTGCAGTGCAGGATATGCTAAAATTGGAAAATACTGCAGAAGCAGCAGAGACTCCGGTCCACTTGGGTTTCATAGACCTGCCCGCACTGCTAAGGTGTTCCCTTGTGTGTCTTTTGATAAACTCTTATACAAGGAATGGGAGAACCCACTGAGGGTCTTTACAGCCCCAAAGAGGTTTGTGGTACGGTACCCCTTTTGAGGAGAGTTTTCTGAAGAAATGGACCTCTCCCCCCTATAGTGGACCCTCCGGTGTCCAGACTTAATAGAGCCACCACAATTCCTGTAGAAGGGGCTCCTGTTTTCTAGGACCCTGTGGATAAGAAGGCTGAAGCACTCGCTTGCTACCTATACTCAGTGGTAGGCTCGGCAGTACGCCCGGCATTGGCGGGGGCCCTAGTGTCTCACACACTTACTGAATGGGCAAGATTGCTACTCCAGGGGTTAAGGAGCGAGATGCTCCTCCTGATGAGATAACATTGGCCGACCTGTTGGTCCAGGGCCTTAGGTTTGTCTGCGAGTCAGACATGAATACTATTCCCCTGCTGTCTAAAACTTCGGTTTATGCAGTAGCAATACGCCGCCTGATCTGGCTAAAAGGCTGGTCTGCGGACCAGACTTCCAAGAAAGCCCTGTTGGATCTGCCTTTTAAGGGTGACAGACTTTTTGGGGCTTCTCTGGATGACATCATCAAGGATGCCACAGGAAGTAAAAGCACTTTGCTTCCCCAAATTAGCAAGGGTAAGGGGCCACGCCAAGGGCAAGGGCCCTCCTTTACTGCACACAAGTGGTTTTTTGTCCCCCTAGGGCGACAGGGAAAAGACCCCAGGCCGATAAAGCGCCTGCCCAAGGACAAAAGCGTCCCTGGTCCCGCATACCCAATAAGCCTGTGGACAAATTTGCGTCCGCATGAAGGTCCACCCCCACCCAGCTCTCGGGTGGGGAGACGTCTTCGCAAATTCGCGACTCAGTGGACAGAACTAATCTCCGACAGGTGGGTTTGCGAAGTAAATCTCCTCAGGCTACAAGATAGAGTTTCTCTCTTGTCCACTGGACAGATTCAACACCTCCAATCTCCAGCTACTACCGACCCGTCGGGAGGCCCTGTATGGGGCAGTCCAGGGTCTACTGTTACTCCAGGGGTAGTTATTCCAGTTCCAGAACAGGAACAGGGTCAGGGTTTTTACTTAAATCTGTTCATTGTGCCGAAGGAGGGGGTTCGTCCAATCTTGGATCTCAGAGCCCTCAATTGCTTTGTGAAGGTACAAAGTTTTCGGATGGAGTCGGTTCGATCTGTAGTCACGGCTCTCCATCCGGGGGACTTTCTGGCCTCCTTGGACATCAAGGACGCATACCTGCATGTCCCCATATACTCCAGACACCAGAGGTTTCTGCGATTTGCTATCGGGAAGGACCACTACCAGTTTGTGGCCCTCCCGTTGGGCCTTGCCTCAGCACCCAGGACGTTCACCAAGGTGCTCGCTCCGATTCTGGCACTTCTAAGACAGCGGGGTATCGCTATCACAGGCTACTTGGACGACCTTCTGCTGAAGGCCCCTTCAAGCTCAGAATTAGAGGTAAGCGTGTCCATTACCTGTCAGACTCTTCGAGACTATGGTTGGATACTAAACATGCAAAAGTCAGTATTGGTGCCCACTCAACGCCTAGTGTACCTGGGGTTGATTCTGGATTCCTCAGAGGCAAAGGTATTCCTCCCTGTGGAGAAGTTGCAGACCCTCCGGGCTGCAGTACGGCAGCTGACTTCCAGGAATTGGTCGTCACTCCGTTTTTTGCATGCGAGTGTTGGGCCTCAGGGTAGCCTCCTTCGAGGCGGTTCCATATGCTCAATACCACACTCGAGTGTTACAGAAGGAAGTTCTGTCCAGATGGAACAGATGTCCATCATCTCTAGATTATCAAATCCGAGTGAGACACATAGTCAGGAGATCCCTGGTATGGTGGCTGACAGCACCGGCTCTAATGGCCGGGAAGTCATTTCTTCCGGTTTACTGGATAGTGATCACGACGGACGCCAGCCTTACAGGTTGGGGGGGGAGTCTGGGGTGTTCAGTCGGCGCAAGGTCGCTGGACCCCAGAGGCAGCCCTCCTGCCGATCAATGTCCTGGTAATCCGGGCGATCAGGCTGTGCCTCTTCAAATGGTCTCAGAGGCTGCAAGGGCGTCCAGTCAGGATCCAGTCAGACAACGCCACAGCAGTGGCATATGTCAATCATCAAGGAGGAACAAGAAGCTCAGCTGCAACATCGGAGATCGCTCGCATCCTGAAGTGGGCAGAGAGGAGCGTACCGGCACTGTCGGCCGTGTACATTCCGGGTGTGGAAAACTGGCAGGCGGACTACCTGAGCCGCCAGATGCTGGACCAGGGAGAAGGGTCCTTACACCCGGAGGTGTTCCAACTCCTCTGCCAAAGATGGGGCACACCAGACGTAGATCTTCTGGCTTCCCGACTCAGTCGGAAGGTATTGAGATTTGTGGCCCGGTCAAGAGACCCATGAGCAGACGCAACGGACGCGTTGGTAGCATCGTGGGGTCAGTATCGGCTAATCTATGCCTTCCCTCCCTTAAGGCTTCTTCCTCTTCTGCTCCGCAGAGTGGAGGCAGAGGGAATTCCAATGATCCTAATCGCTCCAGATTGGCCTCAGTGTCCTTGGTACGCCGATCTAGTACGTCTGGTAACAGACGTCCCCTGGCGCCTACCACTACGGAAGGACCTGCTATCGCAAGGTCCCATATTCCATCCTGCTTTACAGTCATTGGCTTTAACGGCATGGCTGTTGAGAACCAGGTACTGAGAGACCGGGGCCTGTCAGACTCAGTAATCTCTACTATGAGAAGTGCTCGAAAACCGTCCTCTAGGAAGGTCTATCACCGCACTTGGAGGGCCTACATCTCCATGTGTGAGGAAATGAAATGGCATCCGCGTACCTATTTGGTTTCCAGAATCCTGCTGTTTTACAGCATGGGGTGGACCAAGGGCTTGCCCTAGGTACGATTTAAGGGACAGATATCTGCCCTGGCTGTCTTTTTTCAGCGACCCCTGGCGACTCACTCTCTCGTGAGTACATTTGTGCAGGGGGTCCGACATGCGGCCCCTCCGGTCCGTCCCCCGTTACCTCCGTGGGACTTGAACCTGGTCCTCTCGGTGCTTCAGAAGGCACCGTTTGAGAATATTAGAGATATTCCCCTGTTGACACTTTCTCAGAAAGTGGTCTTTTTGGTGGCTGTTATGTCAGTTAGACGAGTCTCTGAGCTGGCAGCCTTGTCCTGCAAGGCTCCCTATTTGATTTTCCACAAGGATAAGGTGGTGCTGCGGCCGCAGCCTTCCTTTCTTCCGAAAGTCGTTTCGGCTTTTCATCTCAACGAAGACATTGTACTTCCATCCTTGTGTCCTCAGCCGTCGAATCCTAAGGAGTCGGCGTTGCATTCCTTGGACGTTGTCCGAGCTTTGAGAGTATACCTATCTGCTACTTCCCTGTTCCGGAAGTCAGACTCACTGTTTGTTTCGGTGGCTGGTCCCAAGAAGGGCCAAGCAGTCTCATCGGCCACCATCTCTAGGTGGATCCGACAGTAATCCAGGCTTACGCCTTAAAGGGTCAGGCGCCCCCCTTTCCTATCACGGCGCATTCGACCAGGGCAATAGGTGCCTCTTGGGCTTTCCGACATCAAGCGTCTGTTTCCCAATTATGTAAAGCGGCGACTTGGTCGTCCGCTCACACTTTCACAAAATTCTACAAAATTTATGTAGGTGCATCTTCGGATGCCTCTTTTGGCCGCAAGGTTTTGCAAGCGGCTGTTTAGAGTTGCAACTCCTCCGTTGGAGGAGTGCTGTTTTGTGTTTGGGGTGAAGTTTATTTTTATGCTGTTACCACCCCTCGTTTTTTCTCTGACACTGCTTTGGGACGTCCCACTTTGTCAATAGAGAAGCTGTGTCGGTCCATGGACGAAAGAGTAAATAGGATTTTTTACTCACCGTAAAATCCTTTTCTCTGAGTCCATGGACCGACACAGCACCCACCCCTCCTTTTAAGTTTGTACTGCTTTTTGACGAACTGATCTGCGAAGATGCAGACTGAGAGGGTATACCCAGAGGGTCCGCCCCCTGGGCGGTACTGTAGAAGGTGTGATGCAACACTTTTTACAAGTTTTTCTGCCTAGTCACTCCTAATTAACGGATAATACCCACTTTGTCAATAGAGAAGCTGTGTCGGTCCATGGACTCAGAGAAAAGGATTTTACGGTGAGTAAAAAATCCTATTTTTTTTCTATGTCTCCCAATGGAGAGTGCTACACAAGTATGAATCTCGCACAACTGCATAATCCTCCAGATGCTATTGCAAACTGACTTGGTCCATAGGAAGCAATTTGTTCCACTTCTTTAGTGATACATTTTCAGCCCTCAGAGGTTTACTTTGAATGGAACCTATTAGGATAAAAATATGGGTGCTTTGCAGGTGTATACTTTAGGTCTTTCTTGCTTTACCACTCCTTCACGGCCTGGAGTGCCACTGACCTGGAACAAATATGAATGTTGCTGGTGTCAGGATATCATATATACATTTATATATATATATATATATATATATATTCATTCATATTCCAGGTCACTGGAATAAGTAGTGAAGATAAAGCAAAGAGCCACACTTCCAGAGAATGTACCTACAAAACGGAAAATGGGCCCAAATGCATGTTGCCATGTATGCACTAGGAAAGCTTAAATGGGCCTATTAGGCTTTACAGCAAATTCCTGTGTCAATTGACTGCAACTCCAGTACTCCTACAAACATAATGTACCTTCACTTCTGCTAGTGCGTTCACCTGTCAGTGGCCAGATCAGGAAAATTTAATCCAAAACAAAATGATAAAAGTGAACGAACAAAACATAAAAATAGTAAATACATTAAATGGTGCAGCTAAATCACTATAGTGTGTTCAACCATTATGATGAATTCATCGACAAAGTGCAGCGCAACCTCATATAAATTAATACATAAGACTACTAATCCTTATCTGCATTATCCTGAGAATATCGGTGGATCATATTACCCAGTGTGCTGGGACACGGTGATTGGACCTTACCTTGTGTAGGTCTAAATTTAAGGTAAGGAGCCACTTAGTAAGGTGGAGGTGCACTGTGGTGGATTATGCCTCGTTCACACGACTGGTTTTCCCGTCGGGAAAACTGCCATGACAGCTTTTGGCCATGAAAACCGGCCATGTGTATGCTCCATCGCAGTTTTCCTGACGAGAAAACTGGGGGGGGGGGGGGGGAAGAACTTGTTCTCTTTTTTCCAGCCGGGATTCCCAGCGGTCTTTTTCCCGTCGTGAAGACCGTCGTGTGTATGCTTTCCCGAGGGGAAAAAAAAGGCGCATGCTCATAAACAATTCGATGCATGCGCGGAAGCAAAGAACGTCATTTTGTCGGCTCGTCGTAGTCTTTGACGTCATCGCGTTCTTGGCAATCAAAAGTTCAGCGGTCTTTTGTGTGCCCGTGTGTATGCAAGGCAGGCTTGAGAGGAATCATGTCGGGAAAAGTCTTGTTTTTTTTCCTGCCGGGAAAATCGGTCGTGTGTACGAGGCATTAGTTATTTTCTGGAGCATGAGTTGATGCACAGCTGGTTTTGGATGACATTGTATATTGAAGCACAAGAATATGCATAAGAGACTTTATTATATCATAATTGGTCACATGTATATGAAGTTACCACTTTATATTTGTTTTTTGTATATAATAACTTATTTACACTGATGCAGATAAATATTAGTAGTCTTATATACTGTATTAATATATGTGGTTGCGCTGCACTTTGTTGATGAATTTATAACAATTCTAAAAGTCTTGGTTTAGGCCTCATGCCCACGGACGTTTTTACAGCCGCGTTTTTGAGCGTTTTTTTACAGCTTAAAAACGCCTGTCCATGTTAGTCTATAGCTTCATGCCCACCTAGACGCTTTTGAGCTGCAAATAGCATAGATGTTTTTAAGCTGTAAAAAAAACCCAGGACCAGTGCGTTCCTCAGCGTCTGCGTTAGGCATAAAAAAACGCGAAGCGTCAAAACGCGTAAAAACGCCGCAATCGCGTTTTTTAGCTCCGACGTTTTATACAATTATACAATAACATGGACAGGCGTTTTTAAGCTGTAAAAAACGCAGCTGTAAAAACGTCCGTGGGCATGAGGCCTTAATGCTGCTTTCTGTTTCGGCCTGTATCTCTTTTTTTTTTATTTTTTTTAAATAATAGTGCAAATATACCAGTCGCACAGCAAACAGCTGTTGACCAGCTAGGTATTTTGAGTATTTAATTTATTAGATGAATGGTACCATGCAAACTCTTATTTCAAAAATGTGTTATTGTATCCACACTACAGTTGCCATGCAAAATATTCCTAGATCTGTATGGTGACTAAAAACCAAATTTTACTTCTGAACATGTTTTAAGTGAAATCATCAATTTGAAATATATGTAGAACACTGACTTTTATAAAAAATTTAATGTTTGGTCATCTCTGCGTAATTGCATCACACAACATAGCTGAAGGAAAAGTTGGGTGCAGAGACTGCTTGGGGGAGAGTCACAAGTAGTTTAGTAAAGGTTTCTTTATTTCAACTTTCTCTGCAGGCTCCTTACAGACTAGTGTACCCAGGTTGAGTTCTGCAAATGAGCCATACAACTTTTAGTGTTGGTGCACACTTATGCAAATTCTATGCGGATCAGATGCAATCCGAAAAAGCATAGATTTGCACGTCCTCTAAAAAATAATTATTTCCAATAAAGGTCATTCACATTGATCCGGTTAAAAAGAAAAAAAGGGGGTCCTGTGTGAGTTTAGTGGGGGTGCGATTCAAATTTAATCTCCAGCTATGCCCAGTCTTCTCAGAAATCACACTAAATTTGCACTTGCGACAAAAATCGCACTGTGAAATTGCATTAGATTTGTGCCGTATCAGTGTGAACCGGGACTTAACGGGACACCATGGATTCACAATTATTCTATAATGTAACCTTCTCAGAATGCCTCAACTGAGCCTTCTTGTACCAATCTTATACAGCTCTACAATAGTGTTGGCAATTAGCAGGTGCCGCTGACTAGGAGCTCTCTTTAGACCCCAATTAGAAAAAATACTTGTGTCTATAAAGTACAACACTGCAAATAAAACATTTAGGTGCATTCTCATCACTTTAAACTAGCAGCTCTAAAAGCTTTGTGAACTCATGTGGGAACAATCCTACAATATTGTTTTTACAGATGCCATTCGTTTATATAGCATAAACCACCATTTTCCCAATACAAACCGGATTACTGTCTACGAAGGATAAATTGGATGCGTGTTAAAGCCAGTAATCGCCGGCATGACCATAACTTACAATTACTGCTGCAATACACAGCTCTGTGAAGGCTGTATGCAGTTATTTAGTAGGACACAGCTAAGGCTTTAGCAGTTGAACCAATGATTTGTCAGGAGATGCATACTTAGTGTAATGTGAATTTTTTTTTTTTCCTTAAGTAATCTTTATTTAGCAAGCTTAGAAACAACATACAATCCAGTAAGGATAGAAACAGAAAAGGGGATGAATGAAAGTCATCCATTCATTAATAGTTTCACATAGGTGACATTTCCATACATAACAAAAGGTCTGATTGACCATCCGACATGAGAAGTATAAGGAATATAAAGGCATACGAGCTGGAGATATAGTGCTAAATCATAAGAGTCATCACAACAGTAAAAAAGCCTTAATCCTATCCTCCAATCCTCGTGTCAATAAAATCCCCTTTTCAAGTAGTTGTAAGAATATGAGAAGCAATATCAAGGATGACTAATCCAATGGGAAAAGTCATAGGGAAAGGTCAAAAAAGGAGAGGGATGAGTAGGGATGGGGGGGGGGGGGGGAAGGAGGGTGTGACAAAGCGATCCGTCCTGAGAGGAGGCCACCCCCTCACGATCGCTCATGACAAATGGAATGCTTCCTCTGCTTCTGTAACTGTAAACAAAAGCAGAGGAAGTGATGTCACTCTCCTTGTGTCGGTCTTTTGGTCCGGCGCCGAGGAGAGAAGACATCTCACAGTAAGTTGCACCAACAGTACACTGACACTAGTACACGTAGGCACACTTTTCACCCCCAGATCACCCCCCTGCACCCCCAGTCACCGTGTCACTGTTTTCTGTGTTCATTTATTTACTGATCCCTGCATTTGGTGTCATTTGTGACTGTAAAAAGTGTTAGGGCAGTTAGTGGTAGGCCCCTTTAGGTGTAGGGTACCCCCCTAACCCCTCCTAATAAAGGTTTAACCTCTTGATCGCCCCCAGGTAACCCTTTCACCCCCTGTCGCCAGTGTCACTAAGCGATCTTTTTTCTGATCGCTGTATTAGTGTCGCGGGTGATGCTAGTTAGCCTGTTGGTTATTTAGGTTCAAGTGTTCAATTCATTAAGAATTTTGAGTTAAATATCAAATGTGGTATTCGATTTAGCAGTAATTACTGCATTATTTAATGCAGTAATTTACCACATTGAGCTGGTTGCTAAGGAGCGGGACAGAATTCTTCAAAAAACAGCTTGGAGGTCGTGGGACCCCCAGGCTGCTTTTTGACAATGCTGGTTGCTAAGCAGTGGGCTAGGAAGCTGGCCGTCGCATCCATGACAATAGATGATTTATCAGCGGGGTCCCCCCCCCAGTCCATACACCATTTGGGTCTGGTGTAAATTTTAAAGGGAACCTCGCGCCAAAATAAAAAAAAAATGGCGTGCCCCCCCCCCCCTAAATCCATACCAGGCCCGTATCCAGCCATGCAGCCTGGCAGGTCAGGAAAGAGGGGGGTGATTGAGCGCCCAGCATGCACCAGTTTGGTGGCGGGAACCACCAGGTGATGAAGGCAGGTGGCCCTGCCCCTTACCTATATAAGAAATGTTCAAACAGCGGAGTCTGTAGTAGGCAGCCAGTCTTTGTTTTTTAAGGGGGGGGGTTCTGGTCTGGCGTGATCGTGACTGACAGTGGATTTACATTGGGGGATGCTATTTTTTAATACAGGAATTGTCAAAAACTGTTTGTGTTTTTATTACTTTGACACTATTTTAGTGAATGGGTAGGGGTAACCAATACTCATTCACATGGGGGGGGCGAGATCTGGGGGCCCCCTTCTTAAAGGGGGCTTCCAGATTCTAATTAGATTCTGATTAGCCCCCTGCCTGCAGACCCCCACAACCATTGGCCACAGTGACCCTACTTGCCCCAAAGCACCCACCCCTCCATGTTGAGGGGCCTGCCAGGCTGCATGCCTGAAAAACGGATTTGGGGGGGCACACCACATCGTCTTTTTGAAAAAAAAAAAATTTATGTTGGCTTTTTTTTTTTCATACTTTTTAATTGTCGGCTTTTTTTTTTACAATCCGCTGTTAGCGGGGAAGCTCGCTGACAGCTGATGAGTCATCTGTTGTTAAGGACACGGCGTCTGGCTTCCTGGCCTGCTGCATAGCAACCAGCTATTTGTCAAACAGCCTGGGGTTTCCAAATACCGCCAGAGAAACCCTGGTGGTAACTATCGCATGCTTTTTTACTTTCTGGTCTATTTGTGAATTAGACTGAAGAGCTTTTTATACGATATTTACTGGCGCATTTATTTATTTTTGTAAATATCGCATAATTGTTATTTTTTTTTGAGAAGGTGACTTAATTTACCACATGCGATTATTTTATGCAAATGAGAAATATACTCTTTTCGCATGGAGTAAAGCTTTGTGCATTGACCCCATTGGGTTTAAAGATACAGATGCTGTTTAGGTATTTCATGCATCATTCATGAATTGCAAAGGAAAGCATGACATTTTGCAACTAGTGCAAACTAGTGCAAATAATCTTATTTTAAATCATTAAAATGTTTCTTATTTATTTCAGCTCAACTTCTGATTCTGTAATAGATCCAATGCTGCCCTGCTTGTGCTCCTGGTTTTGAAATAATGTAAAAGATGGCAGTCAGGGCCCCACCCCATGGGTTTATCCACTGGAAACCGTTAACTGTGATTTATAATCCTAAACATAGAAGCACTGTTAATGTTTGATGATGGTTTCCATTCAAACAAGTTATCGTCTGCTCCTTGTTGCTGCGCCTAATGAAGATGATTTCTCCAGGAACTCGTGTTCCTCACTTGTAAAAGCACCAGGGAGCGGATCTTTCAGCTGAGTGTCCCAGTGGAATGAGTTTTCCACTACTATTTACTAACTAAGGCTCCAACCTATACACGCAAATCTGGAGGGACTGAAGTAAACTCATAACCTAGCATTTCACTCCTCTGTTGCAAGCCACTCAGGTTCTTCCTCCAGTGATAGCATAGTACTGTACTCAGAATCAGTGCCGACAGACGCAGTATATGCTTGTGCATTAATGTTCTTTATTATAATAAAATTAAATGCATAAACTAAAGTCCTTTGAGGAAAGGGAATCATCTGTTGGATCAACATTCCCTGGAATGCTGCATACAGTATGTTAAAGAACTGTTTAAGCTAAAAAAATAAGACATACAGTATTTTTGTTTTCAGCCATATTTTTTTCAAAAATCCATTTGCCCCATACTACTAAAAATCAGAGGGCAAACCTATTAATTCACTACTCTACCCAAAACAAAAATTAATGCAACTGTATATTTCCGTAAAAATAAATGTATTTTACATATAACTAGCATAAGTATATGAGCATGCCTTGATATTGGACTCCTGTCATCTCCTGCACAGCATCTAGCCTGGGAGATAGAGGAACACATGCAGGGGTGCTGATAGGCAACACACAGACAGCAGGATAGAGCAGAGTTGATAACCGTGGGGGGGGGGGGGCAGCAATCCATATGGACAGGCCACCACTGGTTGATAGTTTATAAGTGTGTTGCTGCTCTTGTATTGTCCAATCAGCAGTTGTGGAGATGGCACCACTGTATTCCTTAAGGCCCCTTTCACACGGGCGAACCGTATGTCCGTTTTTCATCCATCCATTTTCGGATGAAAAACGGACATACATGTATTCCTATGGGATAGCAGATGTCAGCGTATGACCATCTGCTGACACCCGATCTCCTCCATGTCCGTTTTTCTGGATAGAAAAATTCCTATTTTTCTATCCGTCTCCGGAGCGGATCGGATGAACACGGACAGACGGTCCGTGTTCATCCGATCCCCCCATAGGGGAGAGCGGAGATCTGACAGGGCGGTCCCTGCACAGTGTGCGGGTACTGCCCTGTTATCCGCCGGCTCAGCGGGGATCAATGGAGCGATCCCCGCTGAGCAAGCGGAGGTTCACGGGGCGGATCATTACTGATCCGTCCCGTGTGAAAGGGACCTTACTGTCAGGGCCGGCCCTACCATGGGACCCGATGGGACCATTGTCCCAGGCGGCAGGTTCTGAGGGGCGGCACATTGACGCCCATAAATACAGTAATCCCGCCCAATCGGGCTCCGCTACGCCCACCCGCTCCGCTCTTCATCCCACTATGTGGATGGCCCAGCGCCGCTGCTATTAGAAGTATTGGCAGACCATTCGCTGCCATAACCGCACAGCTGGCCGCCCGCCCATCCTCTCCACGGCTCCCCCCCCATGCTGCTGACGAGAAAGTCAGCTGACGAACAACAGCGTAAAGGGGGAGGAGCTTTCGGCTGAGCAGAGACCCCATGATGGAAGAGGGATCGCTATAGGCACAGCTGACACTGAGAGAAAGTAAGTGTCACTAATCCCATCTCCACCACCTCTGCCTGTTTCTAACCTCCCCTACCACCCCTGCCTGTGTCTAACCCCCCTGCCTGTGTCTAACCCCCCTACCACCCCTGCCTGTGTCTAATCCCCCCTACCACCCCTGCCTGTGTCTAACCCCCCTACCACCCCTGCCTGTGTCTAATCCCCCCTACCACCCCTGCCTGTGTCTAATCCCCCTACCACCCCTGCCTGTGTCTAACCCCCCTGCCTGTGTCTAACCCCCCTACCACCCCTGCCTGTTTCTAACCTCCCCTACCACCCCTGCCTGTGTCTAACCCCCCTACCACCCCTGCCTGTGTCTAATCCCCCCTACCACCCCTGCCTGTGTCTAACCCCCCTACCACCCCTGCCTGTGTCTAATCCCCCCTACCACCCCTGCCTGTGTCTAATCCCCCTACCACCCCTGCCTGTGTCTAATCCCCCTACCACCCCTGCCTGTGTCTAATCCCCCTACCACCCCTGCCTGTGTCTAACCCCCCTGCCTGTGTCTAACCCCCCTACCACCCCTGCCTGTGTCTAATCCCCCTACCACCCCTGCCTGTGTCTAATCCCCCTACCACCCCTGCCTGTGTCTAACCCCCCTGCCTGTGTCTAACCCCCCTACCACCCCTGCCTGTGTCTAATCCCCCTACCACCCCTGCCTGTGTCTAATCCCCCCTACCACCCCTGCCTGTGTCTAACCCCCCTGCCTGTGTCTAACCCCCCTACCACCCCTGCCTGTGTCTAATCCCCCTACCACCCCTGCCTGTGTCTAATCCCCCTACCACCCCTGCCTGTGTCTAACCCCCCTACCACCCCTGCCTGTGTCTAATCCCCCCTACCACCCCTGCCTGTGTCTAATCCCCCCTACCACCCCTGCCTGTGTCTAATCCCCCTACCACCCCTGCCTGTGTCTAATCCCCCCTACCACCCCTGCCTGTGTCTAATCCCCCTACCACCCCTGCCTGTGTCTAATCCCCCCTACCACCCCTGCCTGTGTCTAACCCCCCTACCACCCCTGCCTGTGTCTAATCCCCCTACCACCCCTGCCTGTGTCTAATCCCCCTACCACCCCTGCCTGTGTCTAATCCCCCCTACCACCCCTGCCTGTGTCTAACCCCCCTACCACCCCTGCCTGTGTCTAATCCCCCCTACCACCCCTGCCTGTGTCTAACCCCCCTACCACCCCTGCCTGTGTCTAACCCCCCTACCACCCCTGCCTGTGTCTAATCCCCCTACCACCCCTGCCTGTGTCTAATCCCCCCCACCACCCCTGCCTGTGTCTAATCCCCCCCACCACCCCTGCCTGTGTCTAATCCCCCCTACCACCCCTGCCTGTGTCTAACCCCCCTACCACCCCTGCCTGTGTCTAATCCCCCCCTACCACCCCTGCCTGTGTCTAATCCCCCTACCACCCCTGCCTGTGTCTAATCCCCCTACCACCCCTGCCTGTGTCTAATCCCCCTACCACCCCTGCCTGTGTCTAATCCCCCTACCACCCCTGCCTGTGTCTAATCCCCCCTACCACCCCTGCCTGTGTCTAACCCCCCTACCACCCCTGCCTGTGTCTAATCCCCCTACCACCCCTGCCTGTGTCTAATCCCCCCTACCACCCCTGCCTGTGTCTAATCCCCCCTACCACCCCTGCCTGTGTCTAACCCCCCTACCACCCCTGCCTGTGTCTAACCCCCCTACCACCCCTGCCTGTGTCTAATCCCCCCTACCACCCCTGCCTGTGTCTAATCCCCCCTACCACCCCTGCCTGTGTCTAATCCCCCTACCACCCCTGCCTGTGTCTAATCCCCCCTACCACCCCTGCCTGTGTCTAACCCCCCTACCACCCCTGCCTGTGTCTAATCTCCCCCTACCACCCCTGCCTGTGTCTAATCCCCCCCTACCACCCCTGCCTGTGTCTAATCCCCCTACCACCCCTGCCTGTGTCTAACCCCCCTGCCTGTGTCTAACCCCCCTACCACCCCTGCCTGTGTCTAATCCCCCTACCACCCCTGCCTGTGTCTAACCCCCCTACCACCCCTGCCTGTGTCTAACCCCCCTACCACCCCTGCCTGTGTCTAACCCCCCTACCACCCCTGCCTGTGTCTAATCCCCCTACCACCCCTGCCTGTGTCTAATCCCCCTACCACCCCTGCCTGTGTCTAATCCCCCTACCACCCCTGCCTGTGTCTAATCCCCCTACCACTCCTGCCTGTGTCTAACCTCCCTACCACCCCTGCCTGTGTCTAACCTCCCTACCACCCCTGCCTGTGTCTAATCCCCCTACCACCCCTGCCTGTGTCTAATTCCCCTACCACCCCTGCCTGTGTCTTATCCCCCTACCACCCCTGCCTGTGTCTTATCCCCCTACCACCCCTGCTTGTGTCTAACCTCCCTACCACCCCTGCCTGTGTCTAATCCCCCTACCACCCCTGCCTGTGTCTAACCCCCCTACCACCCCTGCCTGTGTCTAATCCCCCCTACCACCCCTGCCTGTGTCTAATCCCCCCTACCACCCCTGCCTGTGTCTAATCCCCCTACCACCCCTGCCTGTGTCTAATCCCCCTACCACCCCTGCCTGTGTCTAATCCCCCTACCACCCCTGCCTGTGTCTAACCCCCCTGCCTGTGTCTAACCCCCCTACCACCCCTGCCTGTGTCTAATCCCCCTACCACCCCTGCCTGTGTCTAATCCCCCTACCACCCCTGCCTGTGTCTAACCCCCCTGCCTGTGTCTAACCCCCCTACCACCCCTGCCTGTGTCTAATCCCCCTACCACCCCTGCCTGTGTCTAATCCCCCCTACCACCCCTGCCTGTGTCTAACCCCCCTGCCTGTGTCTAACCCCCCTACCACCCCTGCCTGTGTCTAATCCCCCTACCACCCCTGCCTGTGTCTAATCCCCCTACCACCCCTGCCTGTGTCTAACCCCCCTACCACCCCTGCCTGTGTCTAATCCCCCCTACCACCCCTGCCTGTGTCTAATCCCCCCTACCACCCCTGCCTGTGTCTAATCCCCCTACCACCCCTGCCTGTGTCTAATCCCCCCTACCACCCCTGCCTGTGTCTAATCCCCCTACCACCCCTGCCTGTGTCTAATCCCCCCTACCACCCCTGCCTGTGTCTAACCCCCCTACCACCCCTGCCTGTGTCTAATCCCCCTACCACCCCTGCCTGTGTCTAATCCCCCTACCACCCCTGCCTGTGTCTAATCCCCCCTACCACCCCTGCCTGTGTCTAACCCCCCTACCACCCCTGCCTGTGTCTAATCCCCCCTACCACCCCTGCCTGTGTCTAACCCCCCTACCACCCCTGCCTGTGTCTAACCCCCCTACCACCCCTGCCTGTGTCTAATCCCCCTACCACCCCTGCCTGTGTCTAATCCCCCCCACCACCCCTGCCTGTGTCTAATCCCCCCCACCACCCCTGCCTGTGTCTAATCCCCCCTACCACCCCTGCCTGTGTCTAACCCCCCTACCACCCCTGCCTGTGTCTAATCCCCCCCTACCACCCCTGCCTGTGTCTAATCCCCCTACCACCCCTGCCTGTGTCTAATCCCCCTACCACCCCTGCCTGTGTCTAATCCCCCTACCACCCCTGCCTGTGTCTAATCCCCCTACCACCCCTGCCTGTGTCTAATCCCCCCTACCACCCCTGCCTGTGTCTAACCCCCCTACCACCCCTGCCTGTGTCTAATCCCCCTACCACCCCTGCCTGTGTCTAATCCCCCCTACCACCCCTGCCTGTGTCTAATCCCCCCTACCACCCCTGCCTGTGTCTAACCCCCCTACCACCCCTGCCTGTGTCTAACCCCCCTACCACCCCTGCCTGTGTCTAATCCCCCCTACCACCCCTGCCTGTGTCTAATCCCCCCTACCACCCCTGCCTGTGTCTAATCCCCCTACCACCCCTGCCTGTGTCTAATCCCCCCTACCACCCCTGCCTGTGTCTAACCCCCCTACCACCCCTGCCTGTGTCTAATCTCCCCCTACCACCCCTGCCTGTGTCTAATCCCCCCCTACCACCCCTGCCTGTGTCTAATCCCCCTACCACCCCTGCCTGTGTCTAACCCCCCTGCCTGTGTCTAACCCCCCTACCACCCCTGCCTGTGTCTAATCCCCCTACCACCCCTGCCTGTGTCTAACCCCCCTACCACCCCTGCCTGTGTCTAACCCCCCTACCACCCCTGCCTGTGTCTAACCCCCCTACCACCCCTGCCTGTGTCTAATCCCCCTACCACCCCTGCCTGTGTCTAATCCCCCTACCACCCCTGCCTGTGTCTAATCCCCCTACCACCCCTGCCTGTGTCTAATCCCCCTACCACTCCTGCCTGTGTCTAACCTCCCTACCACCCCTGCCTGTGTCTAACCTCCCTACCACCCCTGCCTGTGTCTAATCCCCCTACCACCCCTGCCTGTGTCTAATTCCCCTACCACCCCTGCCTGTGTCTTATCCCCCTACCACCCCTGCCTGTGTCTTATCCCCCTACCACCCCTGCTTGTGTCTAACCTCCCTACCACCCCTGCCTGTGTCTAATCCCCCTACCACCCCTGCCTGTGTCTTATCCCCCTACCACCCCTGCCTGTGTCTAACCTCCCTACCACCCCTGCCTGTGTCTAATCCCCCTACCACCCCTGCCGGTGTCTAATTCCCCTACCACCCTTGCCTGTGTCTAACCTCCCTACCACCCCTGCCTGTGTCTAACCTCCCTACCACCCCTGCCTGTGTCTAACCCCCCTACCACCCCTGCCTGTGTCTAATCCCCCCTACCACCCCTGCCTGTGTCTAATCCCCCTACCACCCCTGCCTGTGTCTAATCCCCCTACCACCCCTGCCTGTGTCTAATCCCCCTACCACCCCTGCCTGTGTCTAATCCCCCTACCACCCCTGCCTGTGTCTAACCATCCCTACCACCTCTGCCTGTGTCTAACCTCCCCTACCACCTCTGCCTGTGTCTAACCCCTTACCACCCCTGCCTGTGTCTAATCCCCCCTACCACCCCTGCCTGTGTCTAACCCCCCTACCACCCCTGCCTGTGTCTAACCCCCCTACCACCCCTGCCTGTGTCTAATCCCCCCTACCACCCCTGCCTGTGTCTAACCCCCCTACCACCCCTGCCTGTGTCTAATCCCCCCCTACCACCCCTGCCTGTGTCTAATCCCCCTACCACCCCTGCCTGTGTCTAATCCCCTACCACCCCTGCCTGTGTCTAATCCCCCCTACCACCCCTGCCTGTGTCTAATCCCCCCTACCACCCCTGCCTGTGTCTAATCCCCCTACCACCCCTGCCTGTGTCTAATCCCCCTACCACCCCTGCCTGTGTCTAATCCCCCCTACCACCCCTGCCTGTGTCTAATCCCCCTACCACCCCTGCCTGTGTCTAATCCCCCCTACCACCCCTGCCTGTGTCTATCCCCCCTACCACCCCTGCCTGTGTCTAATCCCCCTACCACCCCTGCCTGTGTCTAATCCCCCTACCACCCCTGCCTGTGTCTAATCCCCCTACCACCCCTGCCTGTGTCTAACCTCCCTACCACCCCTGCCTGTGTCTAACCTCCCTACCACCCCTGCCTGTGTCTAATCCCCCTACCACCCCTGCCTGTGTCTAATCCCCCTACCACCCCTGCCTGTGTCTAATCCCCCTACCACCCCTGCCTGTGTCTAATCCCCCTACCACCCCTGCCTGTGTCTAATCCCCCTACCACCCCTGCCTGTGTCTAACCTCCCTACCACCCCTGCCTGTGTCTAACCTCCCTACCACCCCTGCCTGTGTCTAATCCCCCTACCACCCCTGCCTGTGTCTAATCCCCCTACCACCCCTGCCTGTGTCTAATTCCCCTACCACCCCTGCCTGTGTCTTATCCCCCTACCACCCCTGCCTGTGTCTAACCTCCCTACCACCCCTGCCTGTGTATAATCCCCCTACCACCCTTGCCTGTGTCTAACCTCCCTACCACCCCTGCCTGTGTCTAACCTCCCTACCACCCCTGCCTGTGTCTAACCCCCCTACCACCCCTGCCTGTGTCTAATCCCCCTACCACCCCTGCCTGTGTCTAATCCCCCCCTACCACCCCTGCCTGTGTCTAATCCCCCTACCACCCCTGCCTGTGTCTAATCCCCCTACCACCCCTGCCTGTGTCTAATCCCCCTACCACCCCTGCCTGTGTCTAACCATCCCTACCACCTCTGCCTGTGTCTAACCTCCCCTACCACCTCTGCCTGTGTCTAACCCCTTACCACTCCTGCCTGTGCCTAACCTCCCCTACCACCCCTGCCTGTGTCTAATCCCCCTACCACCCCTGCCTGTGTCTAATCCCCCTACCACCCCTGCCTGTGTCTAACCTCCCTACCACCCCTGCCTGTGTCTAATCCCCCTACCACCCCTGCCTGTGTCTAACCCCCCTACCACCCCTGCCTGTGTCTAACCTCCCTACCACCCCTGCCTGTGTCTAATCCCCCTACCACCCCTGCCTGTGTCTAATCCCCCTACCACCCCTGCCTGTGTCTAATCCCCCTACCACCCCTGCCTGTGTCTAATCCCCCTACCACCCCTGCCTGTGTCTAATCCCTCTACCACCCCTGCCTGTGTCTAATCCCTCTACCACCCCTGCCTGTGTCTAATCCCCCCTACCACCCCTGCCTGTGTCTAATCCCCCCTACCACCCCTGCCTGTGTCTAACCTCCCTACCACCCCTGCCTGTGTCTAATCCCCCTACCACCCCTGCCTGTGTCTAACCTCCCTACCACCCCTGCCTGTGTCTAATCCCCCTACCACCCCTGCCTGTGTCTAACCACCCCTACCACCTCTGCCTGTGTCTAACCTCCCCTACCACCTCTGCCTGTGTCTAACCCCTTACCACCCCTGCCTGTGCCTAACCTCCCCTACCACCCCTGCCTGTGTCTAAACCCCCTACCACCCCTGTCAGTATCTAAACTCCCTACCACCCCTGCCTGTGTCTAACCTCCCCTACCTGTGCCTAACCTCCCCTACCCCCCCTGCCTGTGTCTAATCTCCTCTACCACCCCTGCCTGTGTCTAACCTCCCCTCCCCCCTCACCACAACCGCCGCTGCCTCTGTCTGAACCCCACCACCACTATTACGTGGAAATCTGACTTCCTAATAAATGTAATTTTGTTTTTTATTGTCATAATATAAAATAATAAATGTGGGGGGCCTTTTGGTGGGCGTGATTATTATTATTATTTTTTTTTGGGGGGGGCGGTAGGGAGGAGGGGGGCAGCATTTTGATCCTGGGCCCAGGCAGCACAATGTCTTGGGCTGGCCCTGCTTACTGTAACAGCGAAATCTCACATAGATGTGTTTCAGCTGTGCATTTAGCTGTATGTGGTGGTAGCAAAACAATTTGAGACTAGTTTTGTAACACGCCAACAGATGGCTGCATGCACAGTCACAGGAACCACCAACCTTCATAAGTCAGTGTGCCAAAAGACATCGTCCAGTGTGCATTGGGAGCTGTGCAACTGGTGCTTTTCTGACCACTTGTGTTACGTCTGCTATTTCATCATGGACAGCAAGTTAGAACAAATGTGAGTTTCTTGGCGGCAACAACATGATCTCACTTCTGCACCCACCCTACTTTCCAGATTTGGCGCCTGGGAACTTCGCCCTCTTCCCGAAAGATGAAGATCCAGCTCAAACGTCGCTGTTTTGACACTATCGCAGAGATCCAGAGCGAATCGCAGAAGGTGCTTGACATTCTTCGAAAAGAAGACTTCCAGGACACATTCCAGAAGTGGCAAAAACGCTGGGAGCGCTGTATTGCTGTGCAAGGGGACTATTTTGAAGGTGATAGTGTGTATACATAGATAAATAAAGTAGTTTCTTGTAAACAGAGCTAGTCTCAAAACTTTTTGATACCACCTGGTATATATGGATCTTAACTTTGTTTTATTTGTACATCTCTCAAAATACATTCCCATTTTTATCCATTTACAAATGTTGCAAGAGCAGACAAATTCTTGTTGATCTGTCAGAAATCCAGTGTGCTCCTAACTTCCTGTTGGCTGACAACACGGTGTCTTTGCTGCTTCACTTCACTTTCCCCACTCTAGTAATAACTAGCGCCATTTGACCACTCATTATATAGGAGGGCCAATATATTCTGGTAAAAGGATTTGTGCTCCCCAGTGGTGGATGGTGTGAAGGGATAACACTGAAGTTTTTTTTTCTGGGCACAGAGGTGGTCACAATTTCTGGACTCTATGCTGGGACTCTTTTTTATATATTTAATGTATTTCTCTATTTAGTTACAATTTTACATATTTAGAGCATTGCACTTTCTTGGTTACATGTTGTTTGAGTTTGTTGTCAACAAATTGTGTAAGCTGCTATTAGATTTTAGAGATCCAGTTATTTATTGGACAATCACTTGCTCCATTGTGTTAAAGCGGAGGTCCACTGACTGTTTTTTTTTTTGCAAACAGTAACACAATCACACATTGACACTTGCAAACTCACTGTTTTGGACAATTGGCTTGCCCGATGTCCGGGTTTCATTGTAAAGATGAAGTTAGATAAAATGAGGACAGCCGTTTTCATCTTGCTTGTGGGCATTTGAAGCCCACAAGCATTTACTTCCTGCTTCTAGTGATGCTGAGCTACCAGCATTCCTTGCTTGTTCCCGTGCATGCTCAATTGTAACGGCGTGGAGCGCCGTAAAGTTCATGGTTGCCATCACAACGGGTGGCGTCGCAGGAAGTTCCTGCCCCCTTGTGATGGCAAAAACAAGTGTACACAACAAAAACAGAGGAAGCATTGCGTCACTTCCGCTTTCGAAATCCCGCGATAACTAGTGGCAGGCCTCCGCAATGACTCCTGGGAACAATGACACAAGCTCCCAGGAGACGGCAGACAGGAAATGACAGAATACCCGCAAAATACCCGCCCATATCCGCAGTGGACACAGAAAGGAAACCGAGAGGAACATCAGGAAAACACAGGTACGCTATAAAAAAAAAAAAGTTCAGTTTATAAATGAATACATTGCTGTAATGTGATTGAGCAAAAGTTGTAAAATAGGGTGGACCTCCGCTTTAAGTAATTATTGAAGCATGTTGTACTGGATGTTTCCCTTTTGCACTGTGATTGTGAAACAACAAAGTCCAAACAGCTTAGGCTTGAATCACTCCTGAGGCCTGGTTCACACCTATGCATTTTTTAGTGCGTTTTCAGTTTTGCAGAAACACACTACAGTCCATTTAACATGGTTTACTTTTAAGTCCATTTAACATGGTTTACCCATAGGTCACGTTCACATCTGTGCATTTTATGGAAAGGGCCAGGGACTTTTTTCTGGTTTTTGGTTCCATAGACTTCAGTGGATCAAAAATGTGTATTGAAAAACGCAAAATGCACCTGGAATATGAAAACTGCAACATGCATAGGTGTGAACCTGGCCTAAGTGTTACAGGAATTCCTGTATGACCTGATAACAGTTTACTGTTCATTGCAGTCTATAGCTATGCAACGCTACAAAGGGGTTACATAACCACACACTGACTCATAGGCTATATTTAGGTTTTGCTAAATTTATATATATATATATATATATATATATATATATATATATTGTGACAGCAGGAAGGTAAAGTCACCTGGTTGCATCCAGGGGGGTAGATATATTTCGCCCAGATTCAGGCTTTACGCCGACTTATACAACTAGGTGGAGAGTTGTATAAGCCCAGCTGAGGCTAGTGGGCTCATGGATGACTCATACCTCTAGGGAGAGTGTGGGGCGTCGTGCAGACAGGGAGTTGATGAGACCAGCTGAAGCTTGTCAGCTCATTTAGGCCTCTATAAGAACTCCCAGATTCATTAGGTGTTTGCTCATGCCTGGAACCAGACCTGTGTGGACTGTCTAGGGAGAGTGAACCCCTGTGCGGTGAGACAAAGCCTGTGTGGCTATTTGCTTGGACATTTAAAACCAGGGACTTAGGGACTAGGACAGCACTAGGCTGATCCCAGTTGTTAGTTAGGAAACCTGTATGTTTACTCAGAGGTCAAGTTGACCAGGATTTATTTTATTTATGTTTCTTTTGCTTTGCTGTGTTTTGTCACTGTAAATAGAAAATAAACCGCACCTTTTTGATTTTGAAAACCACAACCTCCGTTTGCTGGGCCTGTTTTTGTGTGGGGAGCCCATCCCGGGGGTCTCACACACCCGCTGCCGAGCTAACCCCCTCACAGTTGGTGGAGAACCAGTGGCAGTTTTTTTAAGCCAGCATGGAGGAGATACTGAAACAGCTGGCTCTAGCAAATGCCAATCAACAGCAGACAAATGCAGGTTTGCAAAGGAGCCTTGCAGCCCAGCAGCAAGCTCATCAACAGAGCCTTGCAGCCCAGCAGCAAGCTCACCAACAGAGTCTGGAAGCTCAGCAACAAGCCCAGCAGCAATCTGAGGCCCGCTTCATAGACCTGTTACAGAAGCAAGAGCAGAGACTACAACAAATGGAAGCAGTAATGCAGCAACGTCCGCAGACCAGTGAGGAAAGCCGTCCCACTAATACCGCGTCCTTTGGGGTGAGTCGTTTATTGACAAAAATGACTGGAGAGGATGATCCAGAGGTATTTTTGACCACATTTGAAAGGACCGCTGAAAGAGAAAAGTGGCCTGAGGAGCAGTGGGCTGGACTGGTGGCTCCTCTGTTAACTGGTGAATCGCAGAAAGCTTACTATGACCTAGAGCCTAACCAAGCAAAAGACTATGTGATGCTAAAAGCTGAAATTTTGGCAAGGCTGGGTGTCACCCAGGCTGTCCGGGCTCAGCGTGTGCATAACTGGACTTTCCAGCTTGGAAAACCCCCCAGGTCTCAAATGTATGATCTCATTCACCTGAGCAGAAAGTGGCTACAGCCAGAGACTTTGTCCGCACCAAAGATTGTGGAACGTGTTGTAATGGATCGGTTTTTGAGAGCTCTTCCTACTGCCATCCAAAAGTGGGTAAGCCATGGAGACCCAGAGACGGCCGATGGTCTTGTGGATCGTGTGGAGAAATACTTGGCTACAGAGAACCTGACGGCCTCTTCCAGAGACACTCGGACTTTCCACCCTAAGACCAGACCATCCCCAGGGGCGGATAAGAGGATTCCAAGGGGTGAGGGTGGAGAGAGTGAGAGGGTGGGAGCTCTACCCCAAGTTTGGCGAGAACAGCCTGGGAAATCAGCGGCTCAAGAGGCGGCAAGAAGGATCGTTTGCTACCGCTGCCGGCAAGCGGGACATATTGCAGCCAATTGCCCGGTTGTGGAGGAACCCATGCAGTGTGACTTTCTGACGGGCAGACGTCAGTCGCTGTGTGCGACAGTCGCATGCACTGCCATTCGAGGAACTGAGAAACATTTATGCAAAATGTGTGTTAATGGTAGAAATGTTGTGGTATTGCTGGATTCAGGTAGCCTTGTGACCCTGATAAAGGCTGAGTTAGTTAAAACAGAGGTCTTTGGGAATAGCAAGGTAGCTGTTATTTGTGTGCATGGGGACACCCGAGAGTATCCAGTGACTACAGTGTGTTTCGAGACCCCCAAAGGTACCCTCTCTCATCCAGTGGGCTTAGTATCTCAGTTACCGCATGACGCCATTGTGGGAAGGGATTTTCCGAAGTTCTGGGAACTGTGGGATGATCCTGAGCCCCCCACTGGTGCCCCTATGTACCAGGAATGTGATAGCCAGAACTCCCCTGAGAGTGGTGAGGACTCTCCGGAATTTCCCTTATCAGTATTGGCAGGGGAGACTCAAGAAACTGGAGAGGAGCCCACCTCCTCAGACGAAAACCTACCGTCTGTGGAGTTTTCTGATCTTGAGGTTCACAGGGAAAACTTTGCCACAGAACAGTTGAAAGACCCCGCCCTAATAAAGGCACGGGAAAACGTAGTGAAAATAGATGGCGAGTTAGTGAACCCAGATAATACCTGCACTTACCCATACTTCAGCGTAGAGAAGGACCTACTGTATCGGGTGGCAAAAAGGGCAGAAGAAACCGTTGAGCAGCTTGTGGTGCCCAAACCTTACAGGAAGTTGGTGTTGGAGTTGGCCCATGGGCACATTCTTGGAGGTCATCTGGGGACAGAGAAAACCCGAGAGAGGGTATTACAGAGATTCTATTGGCCGGGGGTGATGAGGGACATAGAAAATTATTGTTCCTCCTGCCCTGTGTGTCAGAGGTCGGCCCCGATGCCACATTTCCGTAGCCCGCTGGTCCCTCTACCCATCATTGAGGTCCCGTTTGAGAGGATCGCCATGGATTTGGTAGGGCCTATAATCAAGTCCGCTAGGGGGCACCAGTACATATTAGTTATAATGGACTATGCCACCCGTTATCCAGAAGCGATCCCTCTCCGAAATACCTCGGCCAAAACCATAGCCAAAGAGCTATCTCTTGTGTTTAGCCGGGTGGGTATTTGTAAAGAACTGCTTACGGACCAAGGTACACCCTTTATGTCCCGGGTTATGAAGGAGCTGTGTAAATTGTTCAAAGTGACGCAATTACGTACATCTGTGTATCACCCCCAAACCGATGGGCTGGTTGAAAGATTCAACAAAACCCTAAAACAAATGTTGAAGAAAGTGGTGGATAGAGATGGAAAGGATTGGGACTGTCTACTTCCTTATCTGATGTTTGCTATTAGGGAGGTGCCCCAATCCTCTACGGGATTCTCCCCCTTTGAGTTACTGTATGGGAGACACCCAAGAGGGCTGTTGGATATTGCCAAGGAAACTTGGGAAAGTGAGAGTTCTCCCCACAGGAGTGTGATTGAGCATGTCGCCCTGATGCAAGACCGAATTGCACAGGTAATGCCCATCGTGAAGGAACATTTGGCCCAAGCGCAGTTAGCACAGCAGAGAGTGTACAACCGTGGAGCCAAGACCCGTACCTTTTCCCCGGGGGATAGGATACTGGTACTTGTCCCTACGGTTGAAAGTAAATTCCTTGCCAAATGGCAAGGCCCCTATGAGATAATGGAAAAAGTGAGCGAAGTGAATTACAAGGTCAGACAACCAGGAAGGCGAAAGCCCGAACAGATCTATCATGTTAATCTGTTGAAAGCCTGGAGGGATAGAGAGTCCCTAGTCGCAGAAACTTGGTCACCAGCTCAAACTGGTTGCGTGATTCCTGAGGTTGGAATAGCAGCCACCTTGTCACAACCCCAACAACAGGAGGTTAAGGAGTTTGTGCTTCGCAACAAGGAGGTATTCTCTGAGCTGCCGGGACAAACATCTGGGGTAGAGCATGACATCATTACCCCGCCCGGTGAAAGGGTGAAGTTAAAACCCTATCGGATCCCAGAGGCCCGACGGGAGGCAATACGGGAGGAAGTACAGAAAATGCTGAACTTAGGGGTGATAGAGGAGTCCCAAAGTGATTGGTCTAGTCCCATTGTGTTGGTGCCTAAACCGGATGGGAGCTGGCGATTTTGTAACGATTTTCGTCAGTTGAACAAAGTTACAAAATTTGACACCTACCCCATGCCACGTATAGATGAGTTGATCGACCGGCTGGGAACAGCCCGATACATGACGACTCTTGACCTCACAAAAGGGTATTGGCAAATCCCCCTGGCCAAGTCGGCCAAAGAGAAAACCGCATTTGTAACCCCAGACGGGGCGTTCCAATATAAAAGAATGCCGTTCGGGTTACAGAATGCGCCGGCCACATTCCAGCGGAAAATGGACCAGATGCTGAGGCCCCATCGGAAGTATGCTGCGGCTTACCTGGATGACGTAATTGTCCATAGCACAGATTGGGCCTCACATCTGCCAAAAGTGCAAGCAGTCCTGGACTCTGTTCGGGAAGCGGGGTTTACGGCTAACCCCAAGAAGTGTACCATTGGGCAGGAGGAGGCCAAATATCTTGGGTACACCATTGGGAGGGGAGTAATAAAACCCCAACTCAACAAAGTCGAGGCCATCCAGAGTTGGCCACGTCCCAACAGCAAGAAGCAGGTACGAGCCTTTCTGGGAATCGCTGGGTATTATCGGCGATTCATTCCCCACTTTGCTTCTAAGGCTGTGCCCCTAACCAACCTGACGAAGGGGAAAGGGTCGGTCATGATTAAATGGACCCCCGAGGCTGAGGCAGCATTCCAATTCTTGAAACAAGCCTTATGTAGCCAGCCAGTGTTGTACTCACCCGACTTCTCTAAAGACTTTGTCGTACAAAGTGATGCGTCAGATGTGGGGTTAGGAGCAGTATTGTCCCAGGTCTGGAACGGGGAAGAGCACCCAGTCATTTACCTCAGCAGGAAGTTGAAGTCCCATGAGGTAAATTACGCCACCGTTGAAAAGGAGTGTTTAGCGGTGAAGTGGGCTCTAGATTCCCTTCGGTACTACCTGCTAGGTAGGCACTTTGACATGGTTACGGATCACGCTCCGTTAAAGTGGATGGCTCAAAACAAGGAAACAAATAGAAGAGTGAATAGGTGGTTCCTGGCCCTCCAGGAATTCAACTTCACAGTAAAGCATCGCCCTGGCGTTCAAATGGGGAATGTGGATGCTTTGTCTCGAGTACATGAATGCCTGATTGCTGGTGTTCCAACCCCGAGGTTAAAACAAGAGGGGGGGTATGTGACAGCAGGAAGGTAAAGTCACCTGGTTGCATCCAGGGGGGTAGATATATTTCGCCCAGATTCAGGCTTTACGCCGACTTATACAACTAGGTGGAGAGTTGTATAAGCCCAGCTGAGGCTAGTGGGCTCATGGATGACTCATACCTCTAGGGAGAGTGTGGGGCGTCGTGCAGACAGGGAGTTGATGAGACCAGCTGAAGCTTGTCAGCTCATTTAGGCCTCTATAAGAACTCCCAGATTCATTAGGTGTTTGCTCATGCCTGGAACCAGACCTGTGTGGACTGTCTAGGGAGAGTGAACCCCTGTGCGGTGAGACAAAGCCTGTGTGGCTATTTGCTTGGACATTTAAAACCAGGGACTTAGGGACTAGGACAGCACTAGGCTGATCCCAGTTGTTAGTTAGGAAACCTGTATGTTTACTCAGAGGTCAAGTTGACCAGGATTTATTTTATTTATGTTTCTTTTGCTTTGCTGTGTTTTGTCACTGTAAATAGAAAATAAACCGCACCTTTTTGATTTTGAAAACCACAACCTCCGTTTGCTGGGCCTGTTTTTGTGTGGGGAGCCCATCCCGGGGGTCACACACACCCGCTGCCGAGCTAACGCCCTCACAATATATATATATACTCTTGTCATGCCATCAAGGAGTTGCTGTTTCTGCGTGATCACGTGACTACTGTTCCATCCTTCGAAAGTATGCATTTTAAAACATAACCATGCTATAACCTTAGTGGGACTGCTTCTGTATACCAGGTGGCATAGTTAGGGATTACCAATATGTGCAGTGGACCAGCCAGATCCTTGCAACCCTCCTAAAAGGGACCTCAATTATGGGTGCAATCATTTGACACCCAGCGCAACATTTACCATACTAACCACTTGCCGACCGTATAACTTAATTATACGACAGCAAGATGGCACAGCTGTGCCAGATCACGTACCAAGTACGTGATCCGACATTTTCGGGTTGGGGGCATGCGTACGTGCTGCCGGCAGCCTGGGTACAATGTCTGTCGGCACCCGACAATCATCCAGCACAGATGCAGATTGGTGGTCTGCCTATGTAAACAAGGCAGATCACCGTTCTGACAGGAGGGAAGGCATGGATCCTGTGTTCCTGTAAAGCATGGACATAGATCCATGCCTTTCCCCTAGTAAAAGCACCTCACACAGTACACTAAAACACAAGCTAGTGTAGCGATACCTCCAACTAAGAAGGCCGCAGATTTAGTTTGGGCCCTGAAAGACAGCTCCGCCAACCCCCGGCAAGGTACTCGACCCCCTACTGGCACAGTTAGTTACGGCAGCAATAAACTCTTATACTATATGAGTAAATAAACATCGAGACAATAATAGTATAAAAAGGGTATATGATTTACTTAAGCTTTTGATAAGAAAGGGGTTAACATTTATAACAGTTCAGACAGTATATATATTGCAGAGCCCTGTAGCACTAACACACTATGCATATGGAGTGAACAGTAACAAGTGCGCCACGTGGGCGACCGTTAACTAGGCGTCCTGTGGCGCAGTAACCAAACAAAATAGCAAGCTGACCAGGCCTGGTTCAGATATCTACAACTTAGTTTATAGGGGATGATGTTCTTTTCTTCACCGGCAGGTCTTTAACGGTGGTGCACATTAACAGAGTATGATTTGTAATCCAGTGGGAAAGGTAAAGATGGGGTAAACACTGTACTATATAAAGTGTTAGTTCCGCTCCTTTGAGGTCCTCTAATAAGAGTATCAAGAACAACTTGTGGGCCACGGCAGTCTATAGGCCTATTAGCAACAACAGTATATGGTTTAGGCATACGCCCTCTCACCCGCCCGGACAGGGTTCCAGTCCGGGGAACTTCCACCGACTGTGTCACACACACACACACACACAGTGTCCCCAACGATCGGGTCCTCGATCCGGTCCAGGCTGTAGACAAACGGGGTCCGGAGCCACCCAGGCTCGCAGTGGGGTGGAAGGCTCTTTGGTGCTGCGCAAGGTCTCAGGCTTCAGGCCTTGCACTCCGATACATCCGCACAGGAGGATCAGTCTCTGAAGTCTCGTGTCCCAAAGAGGCCGAGCGCAGCCGCGCCTCCTCCTTATATAACCCCTCCCATGAGTCTCTGCGGTGAACACTGCCGAATGGGTTTCTGGGTGATGTAGTCTCCGGGAAGTAAAAGGGGAACACCCTGCTACACACTCCCCCCACTTAAACTCTTTGGTCCCCAAAGATAAACCTTAACAAAGACTATGTACAACTTTAGACAATTCTTCGAACGATTTTGGCATAGGGAATTCCCACCAAAACTGAGGGGTAGAATTCCCTTGCCCACAGGTCACATTATAATGGGTGGCCTGCCTAACTGTGCCAGAGAGTGAGCTGGGGTTGCCCTCCACCAAATGGACAGTGGAGGGATCTGGATTCTCAGCATTTCTCCTAGCAGTAACTACAGAGTCCTCCGAGCTATTCCCCATTTGTGGGTAGGTCAGCCTCTTAGGAGGCCGGATGACTCTTCGAGCCCTTTGCTCTCTTGGGACTTCTGGCTCTGGCGCCACAGGCTCCTCTTCCTCTGAGTAACTATCACGGGCATCTTCCCAGTGATCTGATGAAGGACTAGATGGGATGAACTCTGTGGCCTCTGGGTTCAGTGTTCCATCTGGAGTGTCTTCAGTAGGTGGAAGATATATAGTGGAAGTTCCTGGAGTTGGGGAAGGCCACAACCAATCAAGTTCTCTTTCTTCATCTTCACTAAGTTGAGAGGCCTCTTCATCTTCAGCTCGGGAGGTCTGCGACCGAGTGTTTGGCCTGGGAGTATCCAGAATAGAGACCGGTTCAGGAGAATCTCTCACGGGAGGTATCCTGACTGCTTCAGCAAGTGGGAGCAGGTGGTTTCGATGCCACGTCTTCAGTGGGCCTACCCTCCCTTCTGGCTTCAACTTGTAGACAGGTAGGCCCGGCAACTTCCTACAGATGACATAGGGTTCAGATCTCCATCTGTCTGCAAGTTTGTGCTTCCCAGGGACCCCCAGATTGCGTAACAGTACTCTATCCCCGGGCTGTAGGTCTTGTATCCGGACCTTCAAGTCGAAGTTTCTTTTGTTCCGAGCTCCTCTTTGATCTGAGGCCGCTTGAGCTTGTTCATAGGCCACTTTCAGGCTGTGTCTGAGCCTGTCCACATATCCTTTGTGGGATGTGGCTGAGGAATGGTCCAGAGAGGTGCCAAAGGCCAAGTCCACAGGCAGTCTCGCCTCTCTCCCAAACATGAGTCGATAGGGGGAGTAGCCTGTAGCATCACTAGTGGTGCAGTTGTAAGCATGTACTATTGCTGCTATGTGTTTGCTCCAATGTTGCTTCTTCTCACTTTCCAGAGTCCCCAACATGTTGAGCAAGGTTCGGTTAAACCTCTCCGGCTGAGCATCTCCCTGTGGGTGGTAAGGGGTAGTTCGAGTCTTCTTGATTCCCAACGAATCCAGGAGTTTCCGGATCAGTCGACTCTCAAAGTCCCTTCCTTGATCTGAATGAAGTCGTTGGGGCAGCCCATAATGGACAAAATACTTCTCCATGAGTATCTTGGCAACTGTGGAAGCCTTCTGGTCTTTGGTTGGGAAAGCTTGGGCATATCGGGTGAAATGATCAGTTATCACCAGAACATTTCCTAGTCCACTCAGATCGGGTTCGAGGCAGAGGAAATCAATGCATACCAGATCCATTGGGCCTTGACTTTGTAGATGGCCCATTGGGGCAGCTTGATGAGGTAATGTCTTCCTCTGGATGCAACATGCACATGAGTGGCAGTACTCTTCTACCTCTGCCCTCATGCAGGGCTAATAGAACCGACTTCTAACAAGTAGAAAGGTCCTTTCAGCCCCTAGGTGACCATGATTGTCATGCAGGGCAATCAGAACAGTCTCTCGATGTTTCTCTGGGAGGAACAGTTGCCATTTATCTTCTGAGTCATCAGAGGGGCCCCTTCGGTAGACCACTCCCTGATGTACCTGCAACCTGTCCCACTCTTTCCTCAACAGGCGGGCTTCTTTTGAGGAGTGACTCAGGAGTTTGTTTGGATCCTGATTCTCCAGAGCTTCCAGAACCAATTTCCCCATTGGATCTTCTAACTGGTCACTTCTTAGTTACTTCTTGGACAACTTTGGCAGATAGTCTTCTCCCAGCTGAGTTACTCCACAGTATTGTTTGGGGACTCCTACCATGGTAACTCCTATCTCTTCCACCCGTGAGCCCCCTCTGGCTTGCAATTCAGCCCCTTGACAAAGGGCCCGCACCCCATCAGGTGCTACTTGAGTCCAGTCTTCCATGTCACAGTTGGGACCATGGGATCTCCTGGACAGAGTGTCTGCATCTCGATTCCCAATCCCTGGCCTGTACTTTAGGCTGAAATTTAATCCAGACAATGCGGCCAGCCACCTGTGTCCAGTGGTGTCCAGTTTTGCTGTAGTGAATAAGTAGGTCAGGGGGTTGTTGTCGGTCTTCACAATGAACTCCGCCCCATACAGGTAGTCTTTGAGCTTGTCTACTATCGCCCACTTAAGGGCTAAGAACTCCAGTTTATGAGTGGGGTAGTTTTTCTCAGAGGGGGTCAGGCTCCTGCTCACGTAGGCAACGGGCCGCAGTTGCCCTTCGTGTTCTTGATAAAGCACTCCCCCCAGACCGTCATGACTAGCATCTACGTGTAGTTCATAGGGTTTGGTCGGGTCTGCATAGGCCAAGACTGGAGCAGTGGTTAGGCTCTTCTTCAATGCCTGGAAGGTCTCTTCACATTTCTGGTTCCACTGATCTTGGACTGACTCTCCCGGCTTCCGGGGTCCTGAGTCGTTCTCTTCTCCCTCAGTCTTGAGCAGTTCATTCAATGGTCTAGCAATTCGGGCAAATCCTTCCACAAACCTCCTGTAATAGGAGCAGAACCCCAAGAAGGACCGGAGTTCTGTTACTGTGGTGGGTCGCGGCCAGGAGGTAACTGCCTCCAGTTTCTCAGGGTCTGTGGCCACCCCTTCTTCAGACACTATGTGTCCCAGATAATTCACAGAAGATTGGTAGAACCGACACTTCTCAGGCGAAAGCTTGAGTCCCTCCTCACTGAGTCTCCTCCAGACTTTTTCCAGCCTCTCCTCGTGTTCCTCCAGGGTTCTTCCAAAGACAATGACATCGTCCAGGTATACAAGGACTTCAATAAGGTTCATGTCCCCTACAGTCTTTTCCATGAGACGTTGGAAAGTAGCTGGGGCTCCAGACAGACCTTGGGGCATCCGGTTGAATTCAAAGAATCCCACTGGGGTTATGAATGCTGTCTTCTCCTTGTCTTCTGGGTGCATAGGGATCTGATAGTATCCACTCTTGAGATCCATAGCGCTGAACCACTTGGCTCCAGATAAGCTCTGCAAGGCATCCTCTATCCTCGGAGTGGTGTACTGGTCGGGTATGGTTCTCCTGTTAAGGGTCCTGTAATCGATACAGAGCCTCAACGATCCATTCTTCTTCCTGAACACCACTATCGGTGAGGCATAAGGGCTTCTGTACTCCCGTATCACACCGGTCCTTTTCAATTCTGCAAGTTGTTCCCTTAGATCCTCCAGATCTGCTAGTGGGACCCGCCTGACTCTCTCTCTGAAGGGCTTGTCTTTTTGGAGGCGGATCCGATGGGTGGCACTCCTTGCACACCCCACATCGAATTCATCCCTGGAGAAGATCTTCTCCCATCTGGTCAACTGGGCCTTGGCTCTCTCCTTCCAAGCCCTGGGCAGGTTCGGGTTTTCCATGGATAGCTTCTCCCAAGCATCTCCTCCTTCGCCCGCCCCCTTTACTTCCGACAAGTTGACCGGGGCTGCAGGGCTCACCTGGCCCAGCAGCATTCTGGCTGGGATTTCCATGGGTCCATCTGTATTGTTCCTAACACTCACTGTAACTCTACAATGGGCCTTCTTCAGGGCCTTCAGCGGAATCACTTCTGGTATCACTTCCAGGCCGAGGAACTCTTCCCTTGGGGCAGACTCCAACATGACAAAGGGTCCAGGTTGCTCCCAAGTAAGCTTCACAGTGGCTCTGAGACAGGTTACTTCACCGGGCTGCAACACCACCCCTTCTCTTCCAAGTCTCCACACCTTCCCTATCCCCTCCCCAGGGGTCTTCTGCTCTAGGACCAGCCGTTGATAAGCCGTCTTCAGCATGGGGTGAATCCTGGCGGCCGCTGACCCCTTCTCTTTCACTAGAGGGGTCAGAAGTCTTCGGACCAGGTCCGTGTTTGTTCCTATTATAAGGGAACTCTTGTTGGCTCCTGGTGGCCGAGGGCATACCACCGCCAGAGTATCAAACACTTCAGCTTTTCCAGCCACGGATGGGTCAAAGATCATCCTGACAGACAAATAGCCATCGTAGGGGAAATTCTGGGTCCCAATCCCACATATCTCTAGTCCCTCTATCTTCTGGATGGGCAGGTGACTCAAGTGCTTCTTGTAGAAATCTCGGTATAACAGGGTCACTTGTGCCCTAGTATCCAAGATGGCTCTGGTGTAGACTCCCTCCACTTGAATGTGCACTATGGGAGATGGGCCTACTAGCCTCTCCGGATATGGCCCGGCAGGGGTCGCCTTCTTCTGGCCCTTTCCCTTCGGACTCTCTCCCATCCAGTTCCCTTTGGACTTTAATCTTTCTTGAGCCTGGTATGCATTAATTTCCCTCCTCTCAATGGGTGTACAGACCCGCTGAGGGATATTATTGATTTTCCTAGGTGTGCACCCCCTCTGGGGAGCGCTGTGCCTCTTCTGAGGGGTCTTGCCCCCTTTCTCTGGGGTGTATCTTTGTTGAGGAATGATGTATTTCTTCTGAGGCGTTTTATCTCTTCTTTCTTTCTGCTTCGCTTTTAGCTTGGAGCTCACTGAAGGTGATGGGCACCCCGTTGACTCCTTCACCGGGGCCCTCTGGAGTTTCCCGCTGGCTTGCGGTTGTCCAGCTTCTTCTTCTTGGGACTGGAACAAGTAGCCGCAACATGGCCAATTCCTCCACAGTTAAAGCAGACTATATCTATATCTACATATTCTTGTAAAGATGCGGGTGCCGAAGCAATTGGGAATAGTTCCTTCCGTGGTACCTCTCTCTTGGGACCCTCTGTGTCTTTCGCCATCAAAGAGGTCAACATTTCTAACACCTTGGACATTTGTGCTTTTAAAGTGTCTACCTCTGAGTCTCTTTCAGTAGTCATCACTGGGTTGACTAGCACCTGTGCGGGGACAACATTTGCCTTAATCATTTGCTGGTCCTGTTGTAGCGCCTCCTCATCTCTGATGATTTTTATCAAATCAGCATAAGTCAGCAACGTTCCTCCTCCCGAGGTTTTCAGGTGCAGCCAGACTGGATCCGAGCGTAACGCTCCCTTTAAGACTTGCTTCATTCTTGCCGCATCTGCATCTTGGGGCTTCATTCCCTTCTTCAACACAATCTTGCACAGCAACCTGTTTAGTCTCCTAACATATTCTGACAGTTTTTCCCTTGGTTGTTGGAAAGTATGTTCAAATTGGTAGACCATCTCTGTCACCTTTTCCAATTGACCAAACTCTTCCTGTAGCATAGCTAGACAGTCTTGAGCCGTGCAATCGGCATTCCCAAACCGAAAACTTTTCACTGCTTCTGCTGCTGCGCCTTTCAGGCTTTCTATCACTCGTTGCCTCTTCTGCTCTTCAGGCACCTCCCATGCCTCTACTGCCTGCAATGCCTGCTCCACCCAGGTATCAAAATCTTCTTCCCCTGCAGGGACAGGGAGCTTCCCTGAGAATGTCTTCAATCTCCGGTAGCTAGTTTCTACATGCACTGTGTTTGTCTTCTGACATTTGATTAGCAGATCTCCTATCGCCTTTATCAATTCTGCTGATATAGCAGTGGCAGGTGTGGGTATCACCGGGGGCGTCACCCTGTCTCCCTTTACTGGTGAGGCGCGGGCCGCAGCCTGCGGTGATCCCAATCGGTGATGGTTCCTTCTTTATAGTTAAAGCAGGCGCCACCCTATAGGTTCTATTATCTGGCGTCTTTACACACTTGCGCCTGCACGCCTCTGGTATCCCGTCTCCGTATTCCACTAGTGCATACTGATATGAAGTATCCGGGTCTGCCTTTATATCTATCACCCATGGTGTGTGATCTGGGGACACTGACTTCATCAACTCCTCTACCGTCTCAGTCTTCCATTCCTCCCCTGGGAGGCTGATGACTATTGAATTGTTTGGCTCTGCCCTCACGGCTTTGCACCACTCTTCTATCGCTTGTGGATCCATGGGGTCCATGCCGGCACTTCTGGCGTTCACCTGCTGTATCAGGATCCCGGACCCGAGCCCCCACGTGTAGCGATACCTCCAACTAAGAAGGCCGCAGATTTAGTTTGGGCCCTGAAAGAAAACTCCGCCAACCCCCGGCAAGGTACTCGACCCCCTACTGGCACAGTCAGTTACGGCAGCAATAAACTCTTATACTATATGAGTAATTAAACATCGAGACAATAATAGTATAAAAAGGGTATATGATTTACTTAAGCTTTTGATAAGAAAGGGGTTAACATTTATAACAGTTCACAGACAGTATATATATTGCAGAGCCCTGCAGCACTAACACACTATGCATATGGAGTGAACAGTAACAAGTGCGCCACGTGGGCGACCGTTAACTAGGCATCCTGTGGCGCAGTAACCAAACAAAATAGCAAGCTGGCCAGGCCTGGTTCAGATATCTACAACTTAGTTTATAGGGGATGATGTTCTTTTCTTCACCGGCAGGTCTTTAACGGTGGTGCACATTAACAGAGTATGATTTGTAATCCAGTGGGAAAGGTAAAGATGGGGTAAACACTGTACTATATAAAGTGTTAGTTCCGCTCCTTTGAGGTCCTCTAATAAGAGTATCAAGAACAACTTGTGGGCCACGGCAGTCTATAGGCCTATTAGCAACAACAGTATATGGTTTAGGCATACGCCCGCCCAGACAGGGTCCCAGTCCGGGGAACTTCCACCGACTGTGTCACACACACACACAGTGTCCCCAACGATCGGGTCCTCGATCCGGTCCAGGCTGTAGACAAACGAGGTCCGGAGCCACCCAGGCTCGCAGTGGGGTGGAAGGCTCTTTGGTGCTGCGCAAGGTCTCAGGCTTCAGGCCTTGCACTCCGACACATCCACACAGGAGGATCAGTCTCTGAAGTCTCGTGTCCCAAAGAGGCCGAGCGCAGCCGCGCCTCCTCCTTATATAACCCCTCCCATGAGTCTCTGCGGTGAACACTGCAGAATGGGTTTCTGGGTGATGTAGTCTCCGGCAAGTAAAAGGGGAACACCCCGCTACACTAGGAACACAGTTAACCCTTTGTCCACCTCTGATGTTTAACCCCTTTCCAGCCAGTGTCATTAGTACAGTGACAGTGCATATTTTTAGCACTGATCACTGTATTGGTGTCACAGGTTGCCAAAAAGTGTCAAAAGTGTCAGTGTCCAACTGTCCTCCACAATGTCGCAGTCCTGCTATAAGTCGCTGATCGCCGCCATTACTAGTAAAAAAATACAGATAAATAAAAAATATCCCATAGTTTATAGACAATATAACTTTTGCGCAAACCAATCAATATAAGCTTATTGGGATTTTATACCAAAAACTTGTAGCAGAATAAATATTGACCTAAATTGATGAAGAAATTAGATTTATTTTTTGTTTTGTTTTTTTTTTTTAGTTTTATAGCAGAAAGTAAACAATATTGTTTTATTTTCAAAATTGTCAGTCTTTTTTCGTTTATAGCGCAAAAAATAAAAACCACAGAGGCGATGAAATGCCTGCAAAAGAAAGCTCTATTTGTGGGAAAAAAGGACATACATTTTATTTGGGTACAGTGTCACATGACCACAAAATTGTCAGTTAAAGTAATGCAGTGCCATTTCCAGGGCAGTCTTTAATATTGATAGGACCCTGGGCAAACCTTTTTTTTGCCCCTTCGGAATCCACTTATCAACTATTTGCGGGCGCTGGAGGCTCAAGGGGCAGCTGCTTTGTACCCCACAACGACTGGACCCAGGGCAGCTGCCCCTTTTGCCCTGCGTTAGAGATGGCCCTGGCCGTATCACAAAAAATGGCCTGGTCAGGAATAGGGTAAATCTTCCAGAGGTCAAGTGGCTAAACTACTTTGTAAAACCAGGCCAGAATGACAACCAATACATGAGAATAGGCCAGATCCAACACTATCATTGTGAGAAACTGGGGCACCACCAGTTATCCACAGCCTGCTCTCATTCCTTTTTTACATCATACAATAAGTAATGGGATACTGCAAAATGGGGGCATACCAGGATAACCAATGGTTTTAAGATTTTGTTCACACCTATGGGTGTGTGCTGGCTGTGTTTGCTTGGGCACAGCATAGGCTGCTGTGCCTGCGTTTCCCACAGAAAAGGGTACATGCACCTTTTTCAAAACACGGGCCACAGGGAAATGGCATGGTCACTTTGACCATGCCATATTCCTGTGGTTCCTGCACCCACAAACACGCTGCGTTTTTCAATGTGTTAGGGTGCCATTAAGAATGAATGGCAGCCTCACTCGTTTTCTAACCCGCATTAGATGTGAACCATACTTTAGGCACCCTATTTACCACTTTTACATTTTTCCATGCAAATTGGGATCCTGCAACTATTCAGTTCCCAAATGTTCCCTGACCACTGGTATTTGTTATTTCTGGCACGTTAGCAGTTTCCTCTTGCTCCCCAGTGTCATCCCCTCAAGTTCAGGAAAAAATAGTAACATAATTTAATTCAAAGCTACTTTCCAAAACAGAGAAAAATAACAGTTCTGTATTACAGTATGTCACAAGTTCTTAACCATGCCCATAATATGCTTTACAAGTCCATTATGTGTCTCCATTGAGAGCACCACAGTAGGATAGTCTTTAGTATCACCATGTATACAAAGTACTTCCATTTGGTCTGAGCCAAGCTATTTCCATTGCTGTATATATACAGCAATAGAAAAAGCCTCCTGGCGTAGAATCTGCCTCTTTCAGCAGGGCAAAATCTCCATCCCTTACATTTCCCCAAAAATGTTCTTTCTAATGTTAAAACTATAGCAACATGCTGCACCTCAGAAATACACTAAACCCACTTAAAGTGGTTGTAAACGCTTACATACTGTATACCCAGTGAAGTGACTGGCTTCATGCGATACACAGAGATAAAACAATTCCTCCCACATAAGTTGTAAATGTTTATCAGCAGTCTTCCCTTCCATACATCCATTCAAAGTCCAGAATTCATAAAGCTTGTCTAAACCGTCAGAAAAAAAAAGGTGGGAACCTGAAGTTACATTCTACAGAGCTAAGTGAGCTGATTGAGGCTGTCAATCAGCTGGAGGTCCCTCCCCTGTCACCTTTTTTCTCTTGGTGTCAGGAAAACTTGTCAGAAGTGACTCATACAGATAGGAACAAAGCAGCAGACAGAAATGACACTTTGTGCTTTTAATTGAGACAAGTACACACTATAGAGGGAAATGCTTTGTTCATATTTAACATGTCTGAGGTTTACAACCACTTTAAATCAATCTTCTCCCATCTTTCTCCCAATAAGTCTTGCTTTTCAATAGGGTCACAACTATCCTCCCTACAGTAGACTGTACTGTAAGTAGAGTAAGCTAAGTAAATTTACATTTACATGGGGCGTGGCCTAGACCGGCATGTGAGAAGACGTGAGTCTCACAGCTCCTGCTTATTACCTGCTATTGATCCTCTCCCAGCAGCGCTCCGGCGATTCTGAACGGCTGTCCCGCTGGCTGACATCCCGGTCACCCTTCCGGTCTATCCGCCGGCTCTCTGCACCCATGGAATGGGGAAGAAAAAGGAGGATTTACCGGGTGCCGAAATCCAAGATGGCACCCGCGCAGCGCTGACCGGTACAAGGAGGGAGCCAGCAAGAAAACCCAGAAAGCGCAGGGTAAGGATTACCCGAGGGACATGACGTATTATACCCAAAAGTTGGGGGGCCCTCATGACCAGACCGAGGGCGGGGGCTGCAGAACACCCATACACTGAAGCACAGGCCTCTCAGGGACTGCCTGCAGGGGGGGCCGACAACAGTGGAGGACAGGCTGGCACAGAGGAGCAGGCTAATCCATCACATGCTGACCCAGAATTAGAGGACACTGAACAATGGACCCTGGCTGAGATACTTAGGGCAGTACATGAATGCACTGCTTCAGTGAGGGAAGATGTGTCCCTGCTACGCCAGGATCTTCAAAAGATTTGTGAGCGCACAACGGCTGTGGAGAGCCGGGTGAGTGAGATGGAAGACAGGCTGCCCCCGGTTGCTCGGGAGGCCCATGTTGCACATCAGCTAGCCAGAGATGTTAACAATAGAGCTGACGATATCGAGAACTGCTTGCGAAGGAATAACGTGCGTATAGTGGGGCTGCCCGAGAAGACAGAGGGTCGGGACCTCACCACATTTATTGAAGGCTGCCTGCTGGACATTTTCGGGAGGGAGGCCTTCTCCCCATTCTTTACGGTAGAGAGGGCTCACCGAACACCGGGCCGCCCACCACAGCCCGGAGCCCCTCCTAGGCCCACCCTTGCCCATCTCCTGCACTACAGAGATAGAGAGGCAGTGTTGAGACATGCCAGAGAGAAGGCTAACGTCCAGGTGAATGGTGTTCGAGTATCCTTCTACCCGGACTTCTCGGCGGAGGTGCAGAAGCGCAGGGCCAAGTTCTCTGATGTTAAGAGACGCCTACGGGCTATACAATTACCTTACGCCATGTTATACCCAGCCAAGCTGAGAGTTACAGCTGATCGACAAACCCACTTTTTTGAATCTGCACAGGATGCTGCATTATGGCTGGACCGCAATGAACAGGCTCTGCGACACCGTGACAGGGAGGAGGAAGTTGAGTAGCCTGGCAGCTGATAGCCCGGGAAGCTGGGAAATATTTTTGCTGGGCCACCTGCTTGGCTTTACCTGAAAGGTCCACCTTGTGTTCTCTTTTTGTCCCCTGACTTTATTTTGTTCTGCTGGGAGACGTTATTTTTGAATATGGACCATGAGCTATCTTGTAAAGCGGCAAGAATAATGCGACTTTTCTACGCAAGACGTGAAACCAAAGTGCCTAACGGAATGTTGCTCCCTGTTGGAGCTTTGAGGCCTGCTCTGTTGGCGGACCCAACTTATGCTTTTGCTACACAAATGTGTTGCTGTATGTTTACAGGTTTTCTACCAGAGGTCGTCCAGTTGGCGATCTGTTTTTTTGGTATTTTGCACTCCCTATGTCTGCACCAAGAGCTATGCCCACCTACTGCTACATTCTGGAACTGTTCCTTTGTGACTCTGACTGACACCAAAATCTCTGCGGCCTGCACTAAGCCTGTTCCCCTTTTAGAGAGTCCGCCCTGGCCACCGCTGTGTCTGGTATACCTCTGTGGGGGCGGAGCCCTGAGTCTGCCTACCGGTGGTTCCCGGACTGACCTATTTACCCTGTTGAACTCTGTGATGCTGCTTCGCCCCTTAGCTAAATCATGCTTGCTATGCCGCAATGGCTGAATTACCAATTGTCTCCTGGAATGTGAGGGGCTTAGGCTCCCCGCTTAAGCGTATGATGATATCCTCCTGTCTGAAGAAATACCACCCTATGATTCTGTGCATGCAGGAAACGCATCTAACTGTTGAAACACAATGTTGTATTAAGTATGCCTGGGTGGGGAAGGCGTATCATTCCACTCACACCTCCTATTCCAGAGGGGTGAGCGTAATGATCCATGGTTCTGTAGATTTTCAAGAAATTGATGTGTGCATTGATACTGAGGGGCGGTTTATATTTTTACACTGTCGGGTGGGTAGGATATACTGTATATTGGCGTGCGTGTACATACCCCCACCGTTCTCGGTGCTGGTGCTCTGGCGACTACTGTCATATCTGGAGGGCAGGCCGGATCTCCCGCTGCTGATTGTGGGGGACTTCAATTGCTGGTTGAGTCCCTCCATGGACAGACACCCCAACTCTGGGGTTGCTGCTGCATCGAGGGAGTCTCCATTGCTGAGGCTGTTTAATGAAGTGGGCTGGATTGATCTGTGGGGGGCTAAATATACTTTAGATAAGCAATTCTCCTGTTTTTCTAAAACCCACGGGACCTTGTCCAGAATTGACCTGGCCGTTGGCAACCTCGCCATGCTCCCGTCTGTCTCTGGTGTGGTGTACAAACCTCGTAGTGTGTCGGATCACTCTCATGTGGTGGTTACTTTGATCATCTCCCCACCTACTACCCTTTTTAAAACCCCAATGGAAATTTAATGACTTCTGGCTGAAACTATTCTTAACCCACGAGGAGGTAGAGCGGAGCATGGGTGACTTTTTTGATGGTCGGGACTTTGCTGACTCACCGGTGTTACAGTGGGATGCCTTCAAGGCGCATCTGAGGGGGCTGTTTATCTAGGTTAAGGTTAAAAAGAACTCTTCGGGGCTCAGAGAGGACCTTGAAAAACAAGTAGCGGCCCTAGAGGAGGCATTTGTCCTAACCCCCACGGACTCTGCCAGGGAGGCATGGCAGTCGGCTCAGTCAGCTTATGAGCGGCTGCTGTTCTCCACGGCAGAAAATACGTTATTTTTCTCCAAGTTGGCTTTCTATGAGGAAGGCGAGAGTACAGGGCGCTTGTTGGCCAAGATAGCTAACTCACAGCAACGTGCTCCCACTATAGGAGCCATTAAAACAGCTGAGGGTAGGATAGTGAACTCCCCTGACCTAATACTAGCAGAACTGGCCAGATTCTATGAGAACCTTTATCTCCCAACGGAACGATTTACTCAGCAGGAGCTTTTGACTTACTTGCAGGGCATTGACTTTCCTCAACTTACGACTGACCAACAGAGAGCCCTGGAAGCTCCCTTTACATTGGCGGAGCTGCAGACAGCCCTGGCTGCGATCCCCAACTGTAAGGCCCCTGGGGCGGACGGACTGCCCAAGGAAGTGTACAAACAATATGCTAGTACCCTTCTGCCAAAGCTTCTGGAGGTGTTCAATGCGGCCAGGGAACAACAGGTGCTCCCCTCTTCTATGGCTACGGCCAATATTGTTTTGATATTGAAACCCGGAAAGGATCCTATAGACCCAGGCTCTTACAGACCTATATCTCTGCTTCAGAGCGATATTAAACTTCTGGCCAAGATGCTGGCGATTAGGCTGAATGGTGCCATTACAAGCATTATTCATCCTGACCAAGCTGGCTTTATGCCTAACAAATCGACGGCTGTCAATTTGCGGAGGCTTTACCTTAACATGCAATCCCCGGTGTCAGGGTCACCTGTGGCCAGGTGACAGATGCACACCGTAGGGGGACAGGAGTGCACCGCGAGGTAGTGAACCCTATGGCTGGCTTCTGCGGATAGGAAACTGGGTGGTTGTGGAAAGCGGGACCAGAGGAGCACAACCGGGATCCAAACGGAAGCTAGAGCCAAGATTCCCCAGGGCGCGGAGTCTAAGACCCAGCTGGTCTTCTCCAGGGCCTCTAGTGGTGAGGATGTTAGCTGCAGGCTGGGACCAGGTCGCGGCCCCTGGAGTTTCCTAGCTCACGCCCCATAGGATAAGGGGAAAAGAGGGGAAGCAGCAGCACACGATAAGAGAGAACCGAATAACAAGCTGAAGGTCAGGGGCCACAAGCAGACAAGGATAACGAAGAACGAGCCGAAGGTCAAGGGTCACGAGCAGACAGGGATAGTCGGGGACAAGCCAATAACGTAACAGAGAGACAGACGTAGCACACGGCAGGCAGGAACCCAAACACACAATGCCTAACAAACACATTGATCAGCAAAGCAGGCTTGCAGTGCACAGGTTAATATAGTGTTCTGTGATAGGGCCTGGGGTGGAGTCAGGCTGGGAGGAGATTATAAAGGAAGCCAGGTGAAGGAGGTCTGGTCTCTAGATGAACACATGAGGAGGAAGGTAAGATGGCAGACAGACATTAATGCATATCCATGACAGTACCCTCCCTCTTACGAGGCCTCCCCCTTCCCCGCCTGGGCCCAGGTTTAGAGGGAAACTTCAGATGAAACTCCTTTAACAGACGAGGTGCAAAGACCTCAGATGCAGTGATCCAAGACCTCTCCTCAGGACCAAACCCTTTCCAATGAACGAGGTACTGAAGAACGCCTTTACAGAGTCGGGAGTCCAGAATTTGACTGATCTCGTACTCCTGATTATCCTCAGAGACAGGCGCCACGGTAGGGAGAGGACGAGAGAATTTATTGAGGACTAAAGGCTTTAGAAGAGAAACATGAAAGGAGTTAGTGATTTTAAGGCTCTTAGGAATCTGGAGTTTGAAACAAACCGGATTCAGTTTAGCAGTTACCGTGTATGGACCGATGAATCGTGGAGCAAACTTCAGAGAAGGAACTCGGAGCTTGATGTTCCTGGTAGAGAGCCAGACTTTGCCCCCTGGCTGAAGAGAAGGCGGTTTACGCCTGCGGCGGTCGGCAAAGCCTTTGAATTTTTCAGCAGCTGCCCGGAGGGAATCATAAACGTGACCCCAAACGGAATTGAGAGACTCCTGAACCGAAGCCAAAGCTGGAATGTCTGGAGAACAGATCATGGGAAGAGGAAGTTGAGGGTGTTTTCCATAAACTGTGAAAAAGGGTGTCTTCTGCGAACTGGTATTCACATGATTGTTATGGGAGAATTCTGCCCACGGGAGTAGAGAGGACCAATCGTCATGGTGAGAAGACACAAAGGTGCGAAGAAAGACCTCTAACTCCTGATTAACCCTCTCAGTCTGTCCATTGGATTGGGGATGGTAAGAAGAAGAAAAATCCAAGACAATATTGAGGGATTTGCAAAAGGCTCTCCAAAAACGAGACGTGAATTGGACTCCCCTGTCGGAAACAATATGAGAAGGGACCCCATGTAGGCGGAGAATTTCCCGAATGAAAATGGGAACCAAGGCAGGGGCAGAAGGAAGACCAGGAAGAGGAACAAAATGAGCCATCTTGGAGAATCGATCGATTACCACCCAAATGACTGTATTATTCTCAGACAGTGGGAGATCGGTGATAAAATCCATGGCAATATGGGCCCAGGGTTCCTTAGGAATGGGCAAGGGCATGAGGAGACCAGCAGGAGCTTGTGTGGAGGATTTGGACTGAGCACAGACATGACAAGCTTTAACGTAGTCTTTGACGTCTGAGCGGAGATTAGGCCACCAGTAGTGACGACTGATGAGTAGGAAGGATCGGAGGAATCCAGAATGCCCTGCCACCTTGGAATCATGTCCCCAACAAAGGATCTTAGCTCTTAGCTCAGTGGGGACAAAGGTCTTACCAGGCGGAATTTTTGACTTCAGGGTGGTAGAGTGGGCAACAATGCATGAGGTGGGAATGATCGGCTCAGGTTCAGGGGCGGACTCCTCGTCCAAAGTGTCAAATGACCTAGAGAGCGCATCAGCCCGACCGTTGCAGGAACCAGGTTTGTAGGTAATCGTGAAATTAAAACGGGCAAAGAAGAGACTCCACCTGGCCTGTCTAGGATTCAGACGTTTAGCATTCTGTAGATACTGTAAATTCTTGTGATCGGTAAAGATCGTTATGGAGTGAGGGGAACCCTCCAAGAGATGACGCCACTCCTCTAACGCCAATTTAATTGCGAGAAGTTCCCGATCACCGATGGCATAATTCCTCTCTGCCTGAGAATTTTTTTTGGAGAAGAACGCACATGGTTGGCGTCTCTTCTCAAAGATTTGAAGAAGCACAGCTCCCACCCCCATTGAGGAAGCGTCCACTTCAATAAAAAATGCATTCCCAGGATTTGGTCTCCTCAAGAGGGGGCCAGAAACAAAGGCCTGTTTCAGGTTGTGAAATGCAGAGACAGCTTCGGGAGGCCAGTCTCTGGCATTCACACCCTTCTTGGTCAAAGCGATAATAGGCGCGGCAATGGAAGAGTAATTCCTTATGAACTGCCTATAATAATTAGTGAAGCCAAGAAAGCGCTGTGTGGCCTTGAGGCTAGCAGGAAGAGGCCAGTTGGTGATAGCCAAGACCTTCCCAGGGTCCATACGAAGACCCGAACATGAGACGAAGCACCCCAAAAACAGGACCTCAGAACATTCAAAGGAACATTTCTCCAGCTTGGCATAGAGATTGTTCTCTCTAAGACGTTGAAGTACAGTGCGGACATGGTTTCTGTGGACGAGCAGATTTTCAGAAAAGATCAGAATGTCATCCAGATAGATGACAACAAACTGGTACAGCAGATCTCTGAAGATTTCATTGACAAAGTTTTGAAACACGGCTGGAGCATTACACAGACCAAAAGGCATCACCAGATATTCGTAATGCCCGTCTCTAGTGTTGAATGCAGTCTTCCATTCGTCACCCTCCCGTATTCGAATGAGATTGTACGCGCCTCTGAGATCCAACTTGGTGAAAATGGAGGCACCCTTCAACCTATCGAATAGCTCAGATATTAAGGGTAAGGGGTATCGATTTTTAATAGTAACCGCATTTAAACCCCGATAATCGATGCAGGGTCTTAAGGTACCATCCTTTTTGGCAACAAAAAAGAACCCTGCCCCTGCAGGCGATGAGGATTTCCGGATGAAACCTCTCTCCAGATTCTCTGCGACATACTCCGACATGGCCTGGGTCTCTGGGATGGACAGAGGGTAGGTACGACCCCTGGGTAGAGTTGCTCCGGGGACAAGATCAATAGCACAGTCAAAAGACCTGTGGGGAGGAAGCACCTCAGCTGATTTCTTACAGAACACATCCCGGTAATCGCTGTATGCAGCAGGAAGATCAGAAGAAACAGAAGTGGCAGCAACCGGAAGACTCTCCTTGGGGGTCACCTTGAGAAGACACGACGAGAAACATGAGGAACCCCAGGCCAGGATCTGCCCAGAGACCCAGTCCACATGTGGAGAGTGGAGCTGTAGCCAAGGGAGGCCCAATACAACTGGGGTAGAGGCCTTGGGTAGAATAAGAAAGGATATCCACTCCTGGTGGAGAATCCCTACCGACATCCTAATGGGTAGCGTCTGGAAGCGAATAGGGCCCCCTGGGAGAACAGTGCCATCAATTGCCGAGACTACCAATGGGGTAGTGAGAGGTGAAATGGTAAGCTTTATAGAAGAAGCAGTTCTCCAATCCATAAAATTGCCGGCAGCCCTGGAATCCAGGTATGCAAGGGTTGACTGAGGAGACGTGCCTACATGAAGGAACACCGGCAAGAGCAGGCGAGAAGGTGATGTTTCTGGGTCCAATACTCCACCTTCCAAATGTATTAGACCCGAGCGTTTCCCGGACGAAGCGAGCAGGAGTCACGAAAATGACCCTTGCCCCCACAATAGAGGCACAAGCCCAGAGTTCTGCGCCTAGCACGTTCTTCGGGGGTTAGTCTGGTCCGGCCCAGCTGCATAGGTTCTTCAGCAGGTAGAGGATGCTCCACGGAATGAAGGGAGGGGAGCTCAGACTGGCTAGGACCCAGAGAGTGCTGGCGTCTTTTTTCTAAGGACCTCTCTTGAAAACGAATGTCGATCTGGTTGCATAATGAAATTACATCGTCCAGACCGACGGGAATGGCTCTTCCCGCTAATTCGTCTTTCACTCGGTCAGAGAGGCCATGTAAAAAGGTAGCGACCAGGGCCTCATTATTCCAGCTCAATTCAGCTGTGTGGATACGGAACTGAAGAGCATATTGCCCCACTGAACTAGATTCTTGGCGAAGACGTAAGACAGCACTAGCCGCTGAAGAAGCCCGAGCCGGCTCTTCGAAGATATTACGAAAGAGCTTCAAGAAATCGGACAGACTGGAAACCACCGGATCGTTCCTCTCCCACAGGGGGGCAGCCCAGGCCAAAGCTTCACCGGAGAGGAGGGAAATGATATAGGCTACCTTAGCCCGGTCAGACAGGAAGCTTTGAGGCTGAAGCTCAAAATGAATTGTGCATTGGCTGAGAAACCCCCTGCAGGCCTTGGAGTCCCCAGAGAAACGGGACGGAGCTGGCAATCTTAGTGAGTGTGAGGCTGCGACTGGTGCGATAGGTACAGCCGCTGGTTGTACTTGGGGTTGCGGATTCGGGGTTCCCAAGGAGACCTGAAGCTGCTCGAATCGAGAAGCCAGATCCTGGAGGAATCGCATCACCTGAGTCTGATTTGATTCCTGGGTCTCAAGTCTGCGAACTATGCCCTGCAATGGATCATCCGCGGGGAGCGGGATGTCAGCCGGGTTCATGGCTGATCAAACTGTCAGGGTCACCTGTGGCCAGGTGACAGATGCACACCGTAGGGGGACAGGAGTGCACCGCGAGGTAGTGAACCCTATGGCTGGCTTCTGCGGATAGGAAACTGGGTGGTTGTGGAAAGCGGGACCAGAGGAGCACAACCGGGATCCAAACGGAAGCTAGAGCCAAGATTCCCCAGGGCGCGGAGTCTAAGACCCAGCTGGTCTTCTCCAGGGCCTCTAGTGGTGAGGATATTAGCTGCAGGCTGGGACCAGGTCGCGGCCCCTGGAGTTTCCTAGCTCACGCCCCGTAGGATAAGGGGAAAAGAGGGGGAAGCAGCAGCACACGATAAGAGAGAACCGAATAACAAGCTGAAGGTCAGGGGCCACAAGCAGACAAGGATAACGAAGAACGAGCCGAAGGTCAAGGGTCACGAGCAGACAGGGATAGTCGGGGACAAGCCAATAACGTAACAGAGAGACAGACGTAGCACACGGCAGGCAGGAACCCAAACACACAATGCCTAACAAACACGTTGATCAGCAAAGCAGGCTTGCAGTGCACAGGTTAATATAGTGTTCTGTGATAGGGCCTGGGGTGGAGTCAGGCTGGGAGGAGATTATAAAGGAAGCCAGGTGAAGGAGGTCTGGTCTCTAGATGAACACATGAGGAGGAAGGTAAGATGGCAGACAGACATTAATGCATATCCATGACACCCGGCAGGTAATGTGGGGCAGAGGGCCTTGCTCTCACTGGACGCTATGAAGGCCTTTGATAGCGTTGAGTGGGAGTATTTGTGGGAGATTCTCAGGCGCTTCGGATTTGGGGACGTGTATATTTCCTGGGTAAGATTGCTGTACCATAGTCCACGAGCGGCCATTAGATCTTCTGGAGCGATGTCGCATACTTTTACCTTGGGGAGAGGGACGCGGCAGGGATGCCCATTGTCGCCCCTGCTCTTCGCTTTGGCCATAGAACCCCTAGCGATCAAAGTCAGAGCCAATACGGAGATTGTGGGATTCAGGTACGGGGATATGCAGGAGAAAATAATGCTATATGCGGATGACACTATGGTGCTGCTTGGAGATGTGGAGGGCTCCCTCACAGAGGCCATGGCCGCCATAGGGGAATTCGGTAGATTTTCTGGGCTTCGGATAAACTGGGCCAAGTCCTCACTGATGCTTATTGACGAGGGGGGGATTCCCCCGACCTCTTCTACGGTACCCCTGACAGACTCGTTCAGATACTTGGGCATTCAGGTGACGCCTAAAATCTGTGACTATGGATGACTGAATGTGTCCCCGCTGCTGCAGAAGTTTCAAGATCGGATCAAAACATGGAATTCTCTCTGCCTGTCGGTAGCAGGCAGGGTGAATTTGATCAAGATGATCCTCATGCCCCAGTTGCTATATGTGCTCCACAACTCACCGACGGTAGTGACTTTGAAGACATTTAGACTTGTCAGCTCCCTGTTCCCTAAGCTTATATGGAAAAACCGTACGCCCAGAATTAAACTTGAACATCTCCAACGCCCAAAGGATGAGGGAGGCCTGGCTCTCCTGAATCCTTGGGTGTATTACATTGCTGCACAACTGCAGCACTTGATAGGCACTATTCGCAGCAAGGCAGATGACGGGGACAGGATTGGCGACTCCTCTGAACTTATGATGCGCCACACTGTGGGCAGGGACTCGATCCCGATGGCCCTAGAATCGCAGGCATTTGGAAAACCAAACAAACAGTACCCGACTTATAACCTTATCCAGAAGATTTGGAATAAAACAAGATATTTACAGGGAGTGGTGGGGTACACAGACTATAGTCCTATTTGGTCCAATGACGCATATCCAGAATTGGCGAAATTACAAAATGGGGCGCCCTGGAGGAGGTATGGGGTGACGCACCTTAGCCAAATTTTTCGTAGTGGGAAATTCCTCACATTCGAAGAGTTGCAAAGTAGTTTCGGTCTCCCGCCTTCTATGAGATTCTATTATATGCAACTACACCATGCTATCACTGCTCAGGCCAGGTCAGCGGAATGGATACCCTCCCTGACCCCATTGTTTAACTTAATTGCACAAGCTGACACTACTAAGGGATTTATATCACAATGCTACAATATGTTACTACCAAAAGTCCTGGCCAAACACCCTTTGAGAATGCGAACTAAATGGGAGGGGGACGTGGGACCGATTGATGGAGATCAGTGGGAGGAGGCGTTGCAGGCGGTGCCAACTTGCTCCTTTTTTTTTTTTTTTTTTTTAACAAATCTTTTTATTAAAGTTTTATATGCAGAACATACATTGGTGGATGTGTCGACTAGACAGCATCCATACACAGGCCTAAGCCAACCGTCTAACATAGACCAACTATCCAACATTCCCCAACCCCCCCCCCCTTCCCACCCCCCAGTCACATCTCGATTATTATACGGATTCTTAAATCAGTCACTTATATTCTATCCATGCGGATTCCTGGTGTCTTTATCTACCGTCCCGGTCATACCATGTTAAGCCGTCTAGACGTATCATATTGGAGTGAGCAAGTCAAGAATCCATTGCCTGCGCCTCACAACCTTTCCTACCCTACAGTACTATCAGAGTTAAGCCATGAGTGCCATACTTTATCAAATTTCTTTATGCATCCCCTACTCTCATACGTGGCTTTGTAATAAGGTAACATTGCATTTACTAGGCCTTTCCAGGCGGAGACGCTTGGAGCCACCGGTTTCTTCCAGGCAAGCAGGATAGCCTTCCTGCCATAGAAGAATAGTATACTCAACATTGTACGCATTGCTCTTGAGGGCACCACCCCATCAACCAGCCCCAGGAGACAGGTTTTTACATTCATCGGGATCAGGACAGACAGGAGATCTGTAATACATGCAGTGATATCTTTCCAGAAATTCTGGACGATAGGGCAATGCCAGAAAATGTGGTCAGCGTCAGCAGGTGAATGAGAACTTCTCCAACACTCCGCTGAGGCTGAGGGAAAAATCCTCCCCAGTCTAGCCGGTGTGTAGTAACTCCTATGCAAAAATTTGAATTGGATCAACCTGTCCCTGGCCGACACGAGATTATTAAAAGGTTGAGACCAGAGGTCTTCCCAATCTTCGCCCTGTACCTCTGGGACCTCCCTGGCCCATGTTTCCCGGCACCTGGTGATAGCTTTGGGGGTCACCTTAAAGAATTCCTTGTATGTTTCTGAGAGAGGCTTTGCCAGCTCCTCTCTTGTCAGCATCATTTCCAGGGATGAAGGTATAGATTCACCGCCGTTTCCCAGGCTTTGATGCTTGCCTTCATCGTCAGTGTCAGTGGGAGATCAGATCTAGTGCCTCTAAATAGTGCATACCTCAGGCTTTCATATGATCCCAGGTGGGCCGCCTCTAAAACTGTAGCCGCATCACCATCATCTGCCATCAACCACCTGCGGGCAAAAACCATTTGACCCGCCAGATAGTATTTTTGCCAGTCCGGCACCGCTAGACCCCCTTGCTCCCCCGGCTCCTGCAGTACTTTTAAACCAATTCTGGTGGGCCGGGGGGGTCCACAAGAAGGTTGAGACTACACTGTCAAACTTCCGAAAGATAGCTTTCGGAATCCAGACCGGCGCATAGCGCAGGAAGTACAGGACCACTGGGAGAAATTTCATCTTTAAGAGACTTATTCTGCCTACAAGAGATAGTGGGAGCTTGGACCAGGTCTGTGTCTTCTGCTTCAGTCGCGTGATTAAGGGAAGTATGTTAAGAGGGATGTAGTCCTGCACATTTGCCGTCACCTGAACTCCTAGATATTTTAGAGAGGAGACCCATTGTAGTGGTAACTTGGGATCAGCCCTGTCCCTAGCTCCGGAGTCTATCGGCAGGATAGAGGACTTGCCCCAGTTCACCTTCAGACCCGAGAATGTGGCAAAGCGATCAATTGTCACCAGCGCTTTTTTCAGGGACTCCCCCGGGTCATCCAGGAACAGCAGCATATCGTCCGCATATAATGCCAAGGTTTCATCAATCGTACCCACCCTTATGGACTTAATGTCTCGATCAGCCCTAAGTGCCACTGCCAATGGCTCGAGGGCAAGGGAGAACAGAAACGGGGACAGTGGGCAACCCTGCCTAGTCCCCCTACTCACCTCAAAGAAGTCTGAGGTGGAGGTTCCTAGCCGAATAGCTGCTCTCGGTCGTCTGTAGAGCAGAGACACCCACCTCCTGTATTGCGGTCCAAACCCCATCACCTCCAATACCCTGAACATATACGACCAATCGACGGAGTCGAAGGCTTTCTCGAATTCTATAGACACCATAATTCTTTTACTGTCAGGTTTTGGTGGAATTTGCAGATGCGTGAAAAGTCTCCTGAGGTTCATGTCCGTTGATTTACCCGGCATGAAGCCCGTCTGGTCAATGTTTACAATGGATGGGAGTATGGTCGCGAGTCTAAGGGCTAGTATCTTGGTCAAGATTTTTAGGTCCGTGTTGAGTAAAGCTATCGGCCTGTATGAAGCGCATTTCCTCGGGTCCTTGCCAGGTTTCAATAGTAGAACCATATAGGCGTCCAACATGGAATCAGGCAAGGTATCATGTTCGTGGCAATATTCCAGAAGTGCATTTAGCCTAGGCGCCACCACTTCTATATTAGCCTTGTAAAAGTCAGCCGGGAGACCGTCAGGACTCGGGGCTTTGTTAGGGGGGAAAGTACAGATGGCCCTTTCAATTTCTTTTTTTGTGATTCTAGCATCTAAAGTGCGCATGTCGGTGACCAGGATGTGAGAGTGGTAGACGGACGTCTCTCCCCCTCTCCGCTCGTATCCCACGGCCTACGGCCATCATGCCGGAAACCGCAGCGTGTAACGCGGGTAGAGAAACGGCCCATGCCTGCTGGATCTGACAAGATTCCCCTGCTTATATCTCCCAGAATTCCCAGCGTGGGACATACGAGGTTCTAATCATGAAGTGGAGACAGCTTGGGACGCGGAAGACTTGAGGCACTGGAGCGGAGCTCGAGCGGTGTTTGTGCAGCGTGCAGCGTGTACCAGTGAAGTGTGGAGCGAGTGAAGCCAAGGCTGAGCTGCAATACTCTACCACCTCATACCGAGGAGTCCCTAGGTAGCTGGGGTGCGGACGCCGGTGAGAGAGGTATCCCCCCCTCACAGGAAAGCAGCAAGCAGCCCAGAGGAGCTCCCTGCCGGAGGAAGAGCGTGGGGCTCCCTTAACAGGCAGGGGGGGCGACTGTGACTCTCAACCCCCCCCACCCAGCCCACCAAGTGTTTATTACTGCATCGCTGTGCCGGCTCTGAGGGAGCTTCAAGCAATACCTCCCCACACTTCTTCTCCAGAGGCCAGAGAGATAACCGGCTCTCTTTTTTTTTCATCTGCCACTTCCATACCCCGGGAGGACAATCCGATGGTTGGGTGAGAGACTTCCATTATGTTATTTCTGTATATTCTCACACTGACATTAATCCTATAGAGGGGGATATAGTCTTTGACCAGAGTGCTGTGGAGCCTTCTTAAAGGAAAGGAAAGGTGACGTTTTCCTTCTTTTTTCTTTTTTTTTTTTTGCTACAAGCTAGCTGGGATATAGTGGTTGAGAGTGAAGTAGGGTAAAAACAGCAGGAAAACATAAAACCTTTGGCAGTAACTCAGGCCAACTAATGGCATCACAAAGAACCACAAAAGCAAGCATAGCAGCAAGCCAGGCTGCAGCTAAGTTAGGAAAATATTCTCATAATCCAGACCAACCCTCAGTACAGACTCCCCCAAAAAATAATCAACAACCACAGCCCAAGCTACAACCTGGAGCTACGGGTGTAAGGAAAAGCCAGGGGCAAGCACAACTACTCTTAGAGGCAAGTGAGATGGAGAGGAGACTCTCGGGGATCAATGAGAAAAAAGGGACACACGGACTCCTTGCCGAGGGAGGAAGAGAGGGGGATACAGAGCCATCATTAAAGGAGGTGCTGGCAGCAATTAACTTTTGCAAAACCTCTCTAAGCGCAGTAACTATCCAGCTTAGCTCCATACAGGAAGAATTGTCTTTGGCCAGACAGGACCTGCAAAAAGCAAATGAAAGAACAACAGCCTTGGAAGTGAGGGTCAGCCTTGTGGAGGACGAACTAGCCCCCCTTAAAAGAGAAATGAGAGAGATGAGGGAACAATTGGACAAACAAGGGCTGAAGATGGACGAAATTGAAAATAGAATGAGGAGGAAGAATGTTAGAATGGTGGGACTCCCGGAGCATAGCGAAGGAGCAGACCCAGTAGCATTTGTGGAAAAATGGCTTAGAGAAACATTTGGCCAGGAAGCTTTCTCCCCTTTTCTAGCGATTGAAAGAGCGCATAGGGTTCCCGCTAGACCTCTTAGATCGGGCGGACCCCCTCGTCCCCTTCTAGTTCAAATGTTCTACTACAAAGACAAAATGTTAATCATCCAGAAATCTAGAGAACTGGGCAACATTCTATATAACGGATCCAGGATATCTATATATCCAGACTTTTCACCAGAATTACAAAAGAAAAGAGCCAGGTTTGGAGAGATAAAGCGCAAACTACAACAGATAAAAACTACATATGCACTATTATTCCCTGCAAGACTAAGGGTGAATGCACCAGAAGGGATAAAGTACTTTGATTCGCCTGAGGAGGCGACGGAGTGGCTTCAATCCTATAAAGAATCCCCATAGAAGACAGGATATGGATAGTTGTTTTGTCACATTTTCTTTTTTTACATTTTTTTTTTTTTTTTTGTGGAGGACTCATAAATTTTTTTCTTTTTATATTTTTTCCAAACCTTGCTTACAAAAATTATTATTTTTTTCTCTGCCCTCCCTTTCCCTTTCCCATTCTGGGTGTAACCCAGTGGGTGTAGGGAAAGAGATGAGTAGACACGAGTAGACACGCTTAGTAGTATTTGGTAATATGTAACACAATTTAAATGGCATTGTAATCTTTTTATTTTTTTTATTTCTCCACTCTCTTTTTGGCATGAGGGAGATACGGGGGGTGGGGGAGAGGGGGGTAAGGGGTGAGATTAAACTGAAGGGAGGGAGACGCATATTATCCCCCTTTATAAGGGGGAAAAGCGTGGAACTCCTTAAGTTTAAGGGTAAGCATTGTACTTCATTAAGTATTGGGTGTATGAGATATGGGGGTATGAGAAACCCCCACAGGGGTATAGATGTATGTTGTTTTGGAGGGGAGGGAGGGAGGGAGGGTGGGGGAGGGAGTGAGAGAGAGAGAGTCTAAACACTGGCAGGGTGAATGTTTGTTGAAAGGTGTTAGAGAGGGTCACAATAGGAGGCCCCAACCCAAGCCATGGAAGGCGGTGAGAAGGGTATTTGAGAGAGGGTACGGGTATGCATGGGGGATATGGAGTGGAAGAACTGCGACGACAGTTACACAAAGAAATCACACAAAGAAAACACTAAAAGAAGAAAAGTATAGACACGCTTTAGTAATTAAAGGATTCACTAAAAAATTTGGGTATTCTCCATCGCACATTAATGAATAGTAGAGCACAAGTGAAAAATTTAACAATATGTTCATGGAATGTCCGGGGGTTGGGAGATCCAGGGAAAAGAGCAGCAGTAATTTCATTGATGAGAACATATGGTTCTTCAATAATATGTCTTCAGGAGACCCATCTCTCGAGCATCTCAATACCCCAATTGGGGTGGCGAGATTATCAAACACAATTTCACTCGGTCCACACTTCATATTCTAGAGGGGTAGGCATATTCATTAAAACTGGTACAATGTTTAATTGCATTCAGAGTAGGCGGGACGAACTGGGGCGCTATGTCTTTTTACATTGTAAGATAGAAGATAGAACCTGTATTCTGGTTAACTTGTATATTCCTCCTCCCTTTAACACTTCGGTACTAAGTAGTTTGATGGAGTTTGTTCTGGAGAGGCCGGGGATACCGGTGCTCGTAATGGGCGATTTTAATATGGTCCTAGACTGGGGCAAAGACAGATTTCCCACTCAGCTGTCTCAGGAAAAAACAAGAGATGTTAGACTAGTCAAATTCTTGGAAGAAATAGGGTTGAGGGATATATGGAGATTACATAACCCTGCGATACGGCAGTATTCCTGCCTCTCCATGACACACTCCACGCTCTCAAGAATAGATTTAGTATTGGGTAATGAGGAGGCGTTACCAATAATAAAAAAGGTGAACTATATGCCGAGAAGCCTTTCTGACCACTCCCCAGTGTTGGTTGTTCTCGATACAGGAGTAGTAATGTACCAGAGAGAGGGGAGAATCAACCCGCATTGGATGGAATTAATGAATGACCCACAAGAAATATCAGAGGAGATCAGGGAATTCATAGAAAAAAAATCAAGGTACTGCCTCAGTACAAGTGGTATGGGACACACTGAAAGCCTTTTTTAGGGGCATAATGATACAAAAAATATCAAGTTTAAAAAGACAATCCAGTCAGGAAGAGAGAATAGCCAGCGAATTAGTAATCGAAAAAGAAGCGCAATACATTAAAGACCCAACACCTAATAACTCCAGAGTATGGATACATGCACAACAGAATTACCAATTAATAATGTTGAAGAAAGTAGAAAATAAGCAAATCTTTCAAAGACAAGTAGCGTTTGCGGAGGGGGAAAGTGCAGGCAGGATGCTAGCCCATTTAATTAAAACTAACTCACCGAGTTCAGGGGTGCCAGCAATAAGGGTAAATGAGGACAGAGTGACCCACCAAACATCAGAAATAGCACATAGTTTTCGAGATTTTTATGTAAACTTGTATAGTTCAAGTCAAGAGGAAAGGAGGGAAGAAATGGACGGATTTTTTGGAAGACTAGTGATGCCATTGCTATCTGAGGTGGATAGAGAGGAATTAGACAAACCCCTGACCTTAGAAGAAATACAGCTGACTGTAAAGGGGATGGCGGGGCACAAAACCCCAGGCCCGGACGGTCTCCCAGCAGAGACCTACCGGTATTTCGGGAAGGAGTTACTCCCGGAACTTACCAGGGTTTTAAATTGCTCACTAGCTAAAGGAGAACTCCCCACGTCTATGATGGACTCCACAATAATAGTTATCCACAAAGAGGGTAAGGATCCACTTGAAACCTCCTCGTACAGACCTATTTCTTTACTCAACACTGATATAAAAATACTGTCAAAGCTCTTGGCAGCTAGATTAAACAAAATAGTTGAGAAACTGGTACATCCCGATCAATCGGGTTTTATACCTGGCAGGGCAACCTGCACAAATATAAGAAGAGTTTTTCTGAACCTTCAGATTCCAACAGAGGAAGACGGAAAAAGAGCAATTGTTTCGTTGGACGCTGCCAAGGCCTTCGACAGTATAGAGTGGCAATATCTATGGCGAGTGTTGAGGGAGTTTGGGGTCGGTCCTAATTTCATGAAATGGGTCAAGATGCTGTACAGTACCCCAGTGGCCAGAGTGAAAGTTAACAATGTGTATTCCAAGAGGTTCAGACTGCAGAGGGGAACGAGACAGGGGTGCCCTTTGTCCCCCCTTCTCTTCGCCCTCGCAGTCGAGCCCCTTGCGATCGCACTTAGGTCAGACTCCGAGATAAGAGGATTTGTAAGAGGTGAGATAGAGGAGAAAGTGGTATTATATGCAGACGATCTTCTTTTGTTACTGGGAGACACACAGCACTCCCTTGGTAGGGCCATGAATCAAATAGAGATTTTTGGCCGCTTTTCGGGCCTTAACATAAACTGGGGAAAATCCACGTTGCTACCAGTGGACCCTCTGTCAAATCTACTCCCGCAAGAGGCTTCACAAATTCAAATAACAACACAAATTAAATACCTGGGGGTGTATATATCCAGAGACCCTAACCACTATATTCTAGATAATCTGACCCCTCTGCTTAAAAAATACAAAGGGAAAATTAAGGTATGGAAATGCCTCCCATTGTCAGTAGCAGGCCGCTGCAATTTAAAAAAAATGGTGTGGATGCCACAGCTCCTATACGTCTTACAAAATTCACCAGTTTGGATATACAATAAATGGTTTCAGAAAATAGACACTATCTTTAGGGAGTTGATGTGGAAAGGAGGTGTAGCAAGAATAAAATTAAATACCCTACAGAGGTCAAAACAAGAGGGGGGAGTGGCACTTCCACATCCATTTAGTTACTTTTTGGCGGCACAGATTCAATACATGAAGGGTAGTAACATGCAAGGAGAAGAAATAAGGAAGAGAATTTTATTACAACACTCTACTCATGACTCTATGGTACAAGCCATGGAAGCAGGCTCTCTCCCACGGAAATTACCTACCCTTGACCTCATGAGTAGAATATGGAAAGCAGTGAAGATAGCGTTGGGATATGACGGTATCACGGAGTATACCCCCCTATGGGAGAATGATAATTTAAAAGAGATACAGAAGATGGGAACAGTTAAGGAATGGGAAAGACAAGGGGTTAAATACATCTCCTAGCTGTACCAAGATGGCATATTAAAAACCTTCCAGATACTAAAAGAACAATATAATCTTCCAAATAAATCCTTCTATAGATATTTGCAGATCAGACACGCCCTAACAAAACAATATAAAGGAACAGGAATGACCTGGAGTAAGATTCCACTGTTAAAAGAAATTATCAACACTAAAACATCTAAGGGCTCAATAACAAAAATATACTCAAATTTACATAAGGGGAGCCTAAGGGGAACCCAGGACCAGATACACAAGAGGAAGTGGGAAAGAGATATTGGTAACTTATCTAACGAACAGTGGAAAATAATTTTGGAACTTGCTTCGTCAGTCTCACTATCTCCCTCCCAGAGGATGTCTCACCTGTTTTGCTAAATAGAGCATATTATACTCCGTATAAACTTTTCTGCTTTGGCCGTAGAACAGACGCCAGCTGCCCCAGATGTGGAAGAGTAGACGGTGATATGATCCATATGTTCTGGCGATGTCCGAAGTTGTTTCGGTATTGGAGGGAGGTGGTGAGAACAATTGAGCAAGTTTTTGAGGTTGTTATAGAGCTGGAACCCCTACAATGTGTATTGGGCTGGGTAAAGGGCGAGGGGTTAAACGCCTACACTCAGTTAGCAATAACAAGATGTTTATTTCAAGCAAGGAGGCTGATTGCACAAAGATGGCAATCAACCTCCCCCCCCCCCCCTCAGCAAGGACTGGGAGCAAAATATGAACATAACCATCCTAAAGGAAAGGACAACCTATGTTAGACAAGGAGCCCTAAAAAAAATTGATATGATTTGGAAACTGTGGCAAGAAAAGGGATAAAGGGGACGTTCAGGTTCATGTTCGTGTAAAGAGAAAGAAAAAGAGACTGTAATTTAAAGAAAGTAAAGCAGTCGCAGAAGGGAATGGATGATTTGGAGGAAGGAAGTGTGAGTGTGGACTAGGTCAATGAGTGGTCGGGTGAGAGAGGTAGAATGGAGGGTGAGACAAGAAGTATTGGGGTAGAGGAGTTTTGGATTGTAATGGTTTTAATGTGAAATAATGTTTTGATTAAATATATTTTTTTTGTATGGGAGACAGGGGGGGAGGGATCGAGGGTATGTATGTATTGTTGGAAAATGGAAAATGGTTCAATAAAGATATGAAATAAAAAAAAAATAAAAAAAAGTGCGCATGTCCGTGTCAGATAATTTCGGTATGGGTAAGTCATTTAAGAGAGATTCCAAGGTCGACATGTCATAAGGAGGAATAGGAGAGTTCAGGGTGGAGTAAAATTGAACAAAAGTGTGCATAATGCGCCCCGGCTCGTCTATCAAGTTCCCTTCCGTGTCTTTTATTATCGGAATGCAGGTGGGTGAATGGTAATCAGCCACCAGCATGGCCAATAGTTTGCCATTTTTGTCCCCTTCAGCAAAGGTCGTTTGTGCGTTCCTAACTAGGTCTGCACGGGCCTGTCCTGTAAAATGCACCGATAATGTACGTCTCGCTTCCATCAAGGCTGCATACGAGGTCCCCGTGGGGGCATCAGCATACGCCCCGGCCCTCACTCTTTCTTCCTGCTGCAGCATCTCTGTTTCCTCCTCATCGTTTTTCCTCACTACTCTAATGGCTGAGATGTACTCCCCACGTGTCACTGCCTTAAATGCGTCCCAAACAATCGCAGGGTCAGCTGTGTCCTCGTTGGATGACCAGTACCCTTGCATGGCTTCAGTCACCTGAGCCGAGACCATTTCGTTTTGTATCCAGCCTGGTTGAAGCCTCCAACCCCCCCTCCGGGCCCCCATCCGAAAGGACAGGGTGACCGCAAGGGGGTTGTGGTCCGTCAGGCCCCCCGGGAGGTAAGAAATTTCCTTGACCCATGGCAACAGCAGCCCGTTCCCGAAAGCCAAGTCGATTCTAGCGGCCGACCTATGCGTTGTGGAGACATGAGAGTAACATTTATCAGTTGGATGTTTCCACCTCCAGAGTTCAGTTAAATTTGCCACCGATCCCCAACTATTTAGGTCCGAGGACCCCCTTCTAGTCAGATTGGTGGAGTCCAAGGCCGCATCCAGGACGGCATTGAAATCCCCCAACACCACCAGCGGCAAATGAGCATACGGTGCAAGTTTACCCAACAGACCGACCAACAGTTCTATCTGAAATGGGGGTGGCACATATACATTCACCATTACAACACTTTTATGACAGACATCCATCACCACTGCCACATATCTGCCTCCCGGATCAGAAATCACTTGTGTTATCGAGCAGGGGATGGACCTACTTATCAGGATTGAGACTCCTCTAGCAAAAGTAGAGTATGTCGAGTGCAGGGCTTTTTGGATCCATGGTTTCCGTAAGGAAAGGACCCTGCTACCATCCAAGTGCGTTTCTTGTAGGAAGATGATATGTGGTCTGGTCTGTTTAAGGTACTGGAAAATTGATGCTCTTTTTAGTTTGTGATTCAGGCCCCTAACATTCCAAGAGACAATCTTAATCTCATCCGCCATCTATTCTGAGATAGTCATAGCTCATACCGCCCTGAAGCAATGGTGCCCCCGGTGACCGTCGACCCGGTGCCACACCCCCCCAAGGCAGGAAGATTACACTCCTAGTGCAGAGTAGCTCCCGGCACCAATGGCTTCTCAGCTCATTCATCAAAAGAACACACAGCATAATTATTTGGACTAAATAGTTTGTACAAACTTCCCCATGTCGAGATGTGACTGTAATCGAACCCACCCTTGCTTTTATACCAACAACCCCCCCAACAACAACTTCGGTATATAGCTTCCTCCCTAAACCAAAGAACAAAAAGATATCTTCTGCGGCTTCTTGCCGCCGTGACCTAAAGTTCGGCAGCTCTATTTTTCTCCTCCGCCCCTCCACGTGCTCCTTACAGAAACAAAACCGGGGTTCACTCTGAGTTTCAGGGGACAAGGTGCAGCAAACATGCGTAGAAAGGAGGGGTCAAAGTGCATGCGAGGCAACCAACCTTAGAAGAAATCTAAAATATAAAAAAATATAAAAATATATAGAACAAAACAAAAGGATATATATAAAGAGGGGGGATTAAAAAAAAAATGGAAACGTGGGGCAACCAAGGAGTTGGTATTAATGATATCCCAGAGCTGGAAACAAGTCCTCTATCCATGTGGGTCATATTAATGGCAGAGACCCGTATACTGTGTCCCTCCCCAATGGGAGAGTCAATGTGATGTTCAAAATCAGGACAAGTTCGCCCCAGCTGTTCCTCCTTCTGAACCAGGAAGTCTGAAATCATCCGGATCTATGCGGGAACCTCTGGGGGGTAAAAACCCGCACGAGGAGGGGACATAGACAAACCCAGCTTGGCAACCTCCTCCAGGACAACATATGATGTTAGAATTCTTTATCCATCCACTCGCAGGCCTCCTCAGGGTGTTCAAAGAACTTCACTGTACCCTTGTATTGGACTCTGAGCTTGCTTGGGTACAGCATGCTGTATGTAATTTCTTTTGCCCTTAAGCGCCGTCTGACCTCTGTGAAAGATCTTCTCTTTTGCTGTGTGGCCGCAGAGAAATCTGGAAACAGCATAATTTTAGCATTTTCATGGCGTAGCTCTTGCGTTCTCCTGGACAGGGCTAGGATCATGTCCCTGTCCCTAAAGTTCAGGAAGCGGACCAAGAAGGGGCGAGGGAAGGCACCTGGTGGCCTATTCCCGGTGGGGACTCTGTGTGCCCGTTCGACCACATAGGTGGGAGGCATCTCAGGCATAGAAAGCAGGCATTTAAAAAAGCCTTCAGCAAATTGTGCAGGTTTGTCACCTTCAGCTCCCTCTGGGAGTCCCACCACCCTTACATTATTGCGCCTTTGTCTGTCTTCAGCGTCTATGGCCCTGTGTTGCAGGGCCCTCATCTGGTCTCTGAGCTCTGCTAGCTGGGCTCCATGGTCGTGGGATATGTCCTCCACCTCCGACACCCGTGTTTCCACTGTCGTCAGGCGGCCTCGGATCTTGTCCAGGTCATGCCAGATCAGGTTGCATTCTGAGGAGAGATGATCTATCCTCCCCATCAGCTCTGCCTTGCTGGCACTAATAGCCTCCAGGATTGGCCGTGTGATAGCGTCCGCATCCACCGCAGGAGACTGCTCCACCATCTGCTCCTCCTCGTCCAGCACTTTAGCCTGCGCCATCTTGGCCGATCTCACTGTGTTGGCGCACTGGGGCTGCGGCGGTGAAGAAGCCAACATGGCGTGGGCGGGGCCTGTCACCGTGTCTCTCCCAGCCCGAGTCTGCCGCTGCTCCGTGTGACCCTTTGCTGCCTTCTTTGCGGATGAGGATGGCATCCTTAGCCTCCGCTGATCTTCCCCCGTTCAGCAATGCGTATAGTGGGGGATGTGAATCGTCCCGTTATGAGCGGATGATGGTCCGGAGTAGCGGAGCTGTGGGCGCGTGCTGCTGCCTGGTTCACATCCGGCCGGAAGTCCCCGCCAACTTGCTCCTTGAATGTGTCGCATAGGGTATCGCAGTTGTACTTATTGCTGAGAATGTACTATACCCCTCACAGGCTGTGTGTTATGGGCCTGCGACCTACCCCCCTGTGCTCCAGGTGCAAGAGGGACCATGGAGACTTGATCCATTTACTGTGGAGGTGCCCAAAACTCCACCCCTATTGGAAGGGGGTGGTGGACACCATAAACAGGGTGTTTCGAGTCTCGCTCCCCACGGACCCGAGACACTGCTTACTACTAATACTGCAGGAGTTGGAGTGGGAGGAGTGTACTAGGGTGGCAGTCACTAGGGCCCTGTTTGTGGCACGCAAACTCATCATGACTCACTGGATAGCAGAGGAGCCACCTGCTCATAAGGAGTGGATTAATGCTATGGGGGATATGCTTCGTAAGGAAAAAATCATATACCAACATAGGGGTAGCACGCAGAAACTTGAAAAGATGTGGGGTCTGTGGCTGGATGTACCGGGCTTGGCCCCGGTGGACCTGGTCATGGGACGATTGCTGGGCATGGTAGCTGGCAATGGGCTATAGTTGCTGATTGAGGTGTCTTTTTCTAACTGTTTTCTCATGCCATTTTTTATTTTATTTTTTCTCTTGTTTTTGAGGGGAGGGTGGCTCAACACGTCGCGGAGATATATATGGGACTGATCTGGAGCTGCATAGAGTACCTGTTTAGACTATTTTGGGGTCTTACTGCATATACTGTACCGGACTGGTTATATTGCTCTGGTGTATGTTATTATTTTGTTCTTCAATAAACTTTTTTCTGGATAAAAAAAAAAAAAAATTACATTTACATTTTACATTTTTAGATTGAAGTGAGCTAAATACCTTGGAACAATACCGAAACAATTTTCACTTGCCTCCAACTGAAATGTTTTGATACAACCAAATTACATCTAAAGCCCCGTACACACGGTCGGACTTTTGCCCAACAAACTTAGTTTTAAGCAAGTTGGACCAACAATCCGACCGTGTGTACGCTCCATCGGACAAACTTTTTTTCGTTTGGTTTTGTTTTCATCGGACAAAAGTTGGGTCTGCAAACGGACAAACTTTTGCCCAACAAAAGTCCGATGGAGCAAAGTCCTACCGTGTGTACAGAAAACCATGGGACTTTTATCCGATGGACAAAACAACTAATGTTAAAATCAACCAACAATAGCAGAAGTTGACCAAAGGGTGGCGGTAAAGAGCAGAAAAGAGCAGAAAAACCATGTGATGTTGCAAAAAGTTTTGGGAAAGTTTGCAGAAAAGTCCTGTGGTGTGTATGCTATGGGTGTGCCCGGCCAACTCCGTTCGGACAAAAATCCAGGGAAAAGTCTGATGGAAGTTTGACCGTGTGTATGGGGCTTTAAGATCAAACTTAAACATTCTGCCTGCCCATTATGTCTGACAATGTTCGAGATTGCCTGTAAAACCAAGGATGGAGCTAAGGGTCACATCTCACATCTTTATAACCTTTTTATGGATCTAAATAAAATTCTTCTATATATGCAGTATAACGACAGGGGTTAACGTCGTTTAGGATATTCCATTCTCGAACACACGCCAGCTACCAGACACTCCAACCAGCCGAATAAGACCCCATACAAATAATTCTCCCCGCACAAACGAGACAACGCTCTGTGTTGAAGTTCCAAAAACAGGGAATGAATCTTTATTGCAAGCACATGGTAACACACTTCTCTTCAAAACACTTCCCTCCCATCCTTGGGGAACAGGGCAGGTTAAACTGTCCAATGACAATGGTGATACTGGTCAGGTGTGTTCAAACTTCTCCTTCAGTAAACAGTCTTAGCAGGAGGGGTTGCTGGAATCCCCCCTCCTTTCCTCACAGCAAGACACTTAAACATCCCATAATAGGCAGCCAGACGGTCTACCAAGCTCCAATCCACATCACCACAAACAACAATGAAAAGGTCCTTGGAAGCTAGTCTGGATTTAATCTACGTTACACAGTCATCCAGGTGGTTAGAGTTGAACACATCAACATCTCTCAATTAACCTGTTGAGTTCAGAATCAAACAACCAGTAAATAGTCCTTTACAGCTATCCTGGGAAATACTGTGGATTAATATTACAGACCCATTTCAAAGCAATCCAAGATATATTCTCAATGTCCATTGTTTTCTGGCTCATACTTTCTAAGAACTTCTGGGTTCCACGGGCCCTCCCGTTACATCTCTCCCCTTTCGGCAGGAGACTAACACAGGAGGAGACCCCAGACGGATTGACTCCAAAGTTAGTCCATAGTTCCCTTCCTCTAATGCCTGGAAAACCCATCAGCATTGCCATTTTGCTTACCGGGTCAGTAGCTGATGGTGAAGTTATAAGGTTGTAGGGCTAATAATGGAATTCAGTTCTGGAACAGTCACTTGCTTTGCTCTCTCAATGGCTCCCAAAACTTGTTGCTGATGCTCTTGTGAGAGGTGAGGCAAAACCTGGGCGCAAATCCCATTTAACCTTTTGACAATTTCAGCCTGTTTGTGCATTTCAATGTTCAAGCCATGGGACATCTCTTAATGCATGACGTAGTGTCTTTGCATCTCCGATTTCTCACTGGCCAACTTGTCACATTCCAATTTTAGACTGTGATATTGTGCCTGATCTAAGGTACATGTGGGGGAAGATAGTCTTACCCGGGTCTCGGCAGCAAGCGGGTTAAACTGTCCAATGACAATGGTGATACAGGTCAGGTGTGTTCAAACTTCTCCCTCAGTAAACAGTCTTAGCAGGAGGGGTTGCTGGAGTGATTCCCAACCCCCCCTTTCCTCACAGCAAGACACTTAAACATCCCATAATAGGCAGCCAGACGGTCTACCAAGCTCCAATCCACATCACCACAAACAACAATGAAAAGGTCCTTGGAAGCTAGTCTGGATTTAATCTACATTACACAGGCATCCAGGTGGTTAGAGTTGAACACATCAGCATCTCTCAATTAACCTGTTGAGTTCAGAATCAAACAACCAGTAAATAGTCCTTTACAGATATCCTGGGAAATACCGTGGATTAATATTACAGACCCATTTCAAAGCAATCCAAGATATATTCTCAAGGTCCATTGCTTTCTGGCTCATACTTTCTAAGAACTTCTGGGTTCCACGGGCCCTCCCGTTACATGCAGCAATGGGAAAGAGATCTCAACATCATGTTATACATATTGAACTGGCAGGATATAGCTAATGATCTATCTAAAGTGTCTGTTAACATGACCCTTACAGAATAGAATTATAAAACTTTTGTCATGGATATGCATTAATGTCTGTCTGCCATCTTACCTTCCTCCTCATGTGTTCATCTAGAGACCAGACCTCCTTCACCTGGCTTCCTTTATAATCTCCTCCCAGCCTGACTCCACCCCAGGCCCTATCACAGAACACTATATTAACCTGTGCACTGCAAGCCTGCTTTGCTGATCAACGTGTTTGTTAGGCATTGTGTGTTTGGGTTCCTGCCTGCCGTGTGCTACGTCTGTCTCTCTGTTACGTTATTGGCTTGTCCCCGACTATCCCTGTCTGCTCGTGACCCTTGACTTTCGGCTCGTTCTTCGTTATCCTTGTCTGCTTGTGGCCCCTGACCTTCAGCTTGTTATTCGGTTCTCTCTTATCGTGTGCTGCTGCTTCCTCTCTTTTCCCCTTATCCTACGGGGCGTGAGCTCGGAAACTCCAGGGGCCGCGACCTGGTCCCAGCCTGCAGCATAACATCCTCACCACTAGAGGCCCTGGAGAAGACCAGCTGGGTCTTAGACTCCGCGCCCTGGGGAATCTTGGCCCTAGCTTCCGTTAGGATCCCGGTTGTGCTCCTCTGGTCCCGCTTTCCACAACCACCCAGTTTCCTATCCGCAGAAGCCAGCCATAGGGTTCACTACCTCGCGGTGCACTCCTGTCCCCCTACGGTGTGCATCTGTCACCTGGCCACAGGTGACCCTGACAACTTTGTTAAGATGGTACCTGGTGCTTACTAGGGTAGCTAACATGCACCTTTGGGCTGGGTTCACACTCACAGCAAGGGTCCGGTGCGTTCCTGTTCACCTTTTTAGGTCCAATTTCGGTCCAAATGTTTGGCTGAATTTGGACCTGAAACGGACCAGAAGACACACAGGACACCTGTGCAATTCGTTCCACAGCCATCCCGGAGATGTGTAAACTGGCTCCATTGAGAGCCGGTCACAGTCTCCTGACATGCGAATTGGATGTGGGGAAACTCGCATCCAATTCGCAATAGTGTAAACCAAGCCTCAAGCATCTTCAAATTGTTTCAGACTCTGCAGTCACATAGGCAGTATGCTCCATATATGGTGGCATTGTCCCAAGGTAACCAGGTTCTGAATCAGATTATTTACCTAAATCTGGTCTGTAATGGGTATAAATGTTACCAGATCACCTGAAATCGCTCTCTACCACAAAATGGATAACGACACTCCTAAAAAAGCTAAAAGATTTCTTTATTTAATTGGATAATGATTCATGACAAACTTACATGTACCCTCCAAACCAAGTTCAACAAAAGTGGGACCCTTGGATACTATACGCAACGATGAACTAGCGAGGCCACGACAACAACTACTCTACTCTAATGACGCTGGTAATCTTTTATTCCTATCTTTATTTATTTTTCCTTCGGTTCTCTTCTACCCCTTTAACACCTTCTCCTCTTTATGCAATCTTAAAAGTTTATTAGGATTTTTAAATTTTTACAAAGTACAAAAGAACAAAGTATTCCCTAAAATAAAATGACGATCATAAAACAAAAAAGAAAACATTCTCCCAGTATATAAGTTAAAAAACAAATGGCATGGGACCAGATGGGGAGGCACACAAACCTTGGTAGCTAGACTGCAATGACAATAGCAGAAGACATAATGAATCAAAAATGAACACAGGTTAGAAATGATAAACCAGTGCGAAGGATGGCACACCATCACAAGAAAAATGCCCTCTTCAGCAGAGCGGTACATTATTGCCACATCTATCCTGGTAAAAATGGAATGCAGAGCATGCAGTAACACGTCAACCCAGAGCCCCACCATGGTCCATGCCATACGGAGAGAAAAAAAAAACATTACCAAGAAAGAAGGTCTCGTAGCTCCTAGGATTCAATGTACATATTCCAGGGGTGCCAAGTCTGGGGGCAACGTTCGTGTGTACCCAGTTCATATGCCAAGAGTAACTCCATGCATTCAATGTGATCCATCTTCTCTACCCACTCCAAAAGGGTCAGAAAATGGGTTGTTAGCCAATGGCGGGGAATCACAAACCGTGCAGCAGTCCAGCAGTGTCGCAAGATGCCACATTTGATATGCTTGTATAAACCTGGTAGGACGGAGGGCAAGGTTACCTGAACCGTGTTAGAAACAGTGAAATCCATGAAAGTAGTATAGAAGCACAGGATAAGATCTCAAAAAAAGTGAATGGGGGGGACATATCCACCAAATGTGCAGTAAGGAACCGCTAAATGTTTGGCAACACCAGCCATGGTTGAAGACGGTAGGAAAGATCCTATGGAGCATGGTAGAGCACCAGCACCACTAAGAAAGCAGCTTAAAGTTAGTTTCTTGTGCTTTGCTTGCCAGGGATGAGCATTGGTTAAAAGCAATAGATTTCTCTCCGTTCTCATCTTACAGCTAGTTATTAAGGTCAGCAGCCGACTTGGTCATATACTCCGGAAGGGCAGGATGGATCTGGGAAAGTAGAGTATCAAATGAGTGTGGGTCTCTGGATAGTGAATTCTTGTGAGGGCGGGGTAGAAGAACGAACAAAGTTGTCTATTTTCCATCCAATAAGTGAAAGATGCTCAACCTAGTGCAGAAGGGGGCTGGAAGGGTAGCAGTTCACCACTATGGAGAATTTGTGCTAGTCGCCTCTGGGTCTGTTTGTTCCATGGAAGGAAATAAGGTCTCATCAAGGCTGGGGAGAATTGGGGAGTTCCAAACAGTGAAGTCAGGGGACCCACCAAGAAAGAAATACAAAGTTTCAAATTCAAACCATCCTAGGTACAAACTAGGTGAGCTGTAAGACCAGGAAAGATGAGGATGGTGCCTGGAAGCAGGGGCTCGCCAGGGGAGGGCAAGATGATCATAGGGCACTAGGGCCTGCTCCATGGACACCCATTGCTTAGAAGAGGAGTTCTGGAACCAGTTTACTAGCTTGGTAAGATTAGCTGCTGTGTGATAGAGATAAAGGTCTGGTGCCCCCGCACCTCCTCTTTGTTTAGGAAGAGTCAGAATAGTCCTATGAAGCCTTGGCTTCCTCTGACCCCAGATTAGATTTGTGAAAGCAGTTTGCAAGATTTTGGCAAAAGGCCAAGGGATGGCAATGGGTAAAGGCGTACAAGGCTCGATCGTAAGTCTTGAGGTCTTTCAGGGTACATTGAAGGAGAGGCATGTAATTCTCAGAAAAAAGAAGATATAGATCCGAGGCCCAGAGATTTAAGTGCGTCCGAGCAAAATTTTAAATAGTTGTTTCTGATGTCCCCTTCCAGAGATGGGGGTAAAGAAACATTCAGGATTTTGGACTTGGCAATTGTGACTTTAAAGTTGCTGAACTCACTATATCGCTGAAATTCCCTCAAAATAGAGGGTATCCAAAGCCCCCTTAAATACTTCTATACCCCTATACCAAGCTACCTATATCTCTAGGGGTTGTCCCGCTAAATTTAACAAGGTATGGAATATCTGGATGGAGTCACCAAATACTAATGCATCCCAATTATCCTCTCGGTACTTTCTTTGGGTATCCTAGTGTAGCTAATTCTAGGTGCTGAGGGCCTTGGTCTATAGACTGGCCTTTTTGTTAGTCAGCCCTGACATGTAAGTTCCTGTTTTTTAGTCTCATTTTTCCATCGAGGAGGAATGGAGAGTTGGCGAATAGTACATCATATTTTGTGGTTCTCCTTACATTCTGTGGAACTAAGCAGAAGTTGGTTGTAATCGCTTACTACAGTTGTCTTATATATTTTATGTACATTCGAGCCAGGAAATGCCCAGAGGCTCTGTTTTGTATGCTCTATTTTTCTTTAAACTAAACAAAACGTGTAAGAGAGGAAAAGAGGGCCTCCTTCTCTTCTTTACACCTTTTGTGCAGTACTTTCGCTTTATGAGCCACAAGCTCATTTTAAGGCCTAACTACCCTTTTTACAGGTTTAGCAGCAATCTGCTATGTAAAAACAGGGTAAAAACTTGCACTTTAAGGCCCCATGCACACAGGGCGTTTTTACAGCCGCATTTTTTACAGCTTAAAAACGCCTGTCCATGTTTTGTAAAAATCCCGAAGCTCAAAAACGCAAATCGCTGCGTTTTTGCGCGTTTAATAGCGTCGGCCGTTTTTGCAGCTCAAACCTGGAGCTCCAGAACGCACTGGAATTGGGTTTTTTTTGCAGCTGGAAAACGCCTATGCCACTTGGAGCTCATAAAATCTCTATGTGTGCATGACACAATAGAATAACATGGATGGGCGTTTTGCAGCTGTAAAAAAAAAACGTCTAACGCTGCTGTTAGCAGCTGCAAAAACGCCCTGTGTGCATGGGGCCTAAAGCTCAACTCTGGGCAGATATAAAAGACCCAAATTATTGCAACACTGAATTCATTTATAAGTGAATGTGCTAGCAAGGAACATGCTGATATAAAGAGTAAAACAGGGTGAGTTGGCTGCTTCTTTCATTGTCTAGATGCAGGTTGGAGGAGAGATAAGACCTGTAACTATTATTTAACTATGTGGGCTGTGCAATGTAAATCTCAGAAGTAGATGGGCAGAAATACAAATCCTTTAGCAGGTAAACAGCTCTACAGTATATAATTTATCTGTGCATTTAGCTATTGGTCTGAAGTTCAGCTTTAAGTGACCCAATGTTCTTGATATAACCTAGGCATACTTAAAGGAATTGGAAAGGCATACTATACATTAAGATAAAAAACCTTCTGGGTGTAGCAACCTCCCTAGAACCCCCTAATTACTTACCTGAGCCCCTTCTCTCTCCAGCGATGTCCACAATCCCCTCAGCCATCCAGGACACTCCTCCTGGCTGAGACAGAGCAGCGGCGCCATTGGCTCCCGCAGCTGTCAATCAAAGTCAGTCAGCCAATCAGGGGATAGAGGGGGCGGGGCCAGGTCGGGCTCTGTGTCTGAATGGATACATGGAGCTCTGACTCGGCTTGGGTGCCCCCTGTAGCAAGCTGCTGGCTGAGGGGCACTTAAAGCAGGGAGGGGCTAGGCAAAACTAACTGAACAGAGAAGGCAAGTATAACTTGTTTGTTATTTAAAAAAGAAAAGAAAAAAACGAGCCTTTACAATTACCAGATTATTCTCAAAATTGGTGGAATTGACCATGCATTAAATCTTTCAGTAAAAAAATACATCATTATTCAAACTCACACTTCCTAAATTAAATTCAGTTCAAGGCAGAACGGGACATTTTAGAAAGTAAAGAGATTTCTTTGATTATATCCACTGCTGCAAGAAAGGCTGACTTACTGTACTGGAAATATCCAATAATAACCTTTTTGACTCCTTTTTGGAAAAGATTTAATCTATCTCCAAAATTTAACACACAAGTATTCCTCTAGAGTAGACAAAGAAAGAAAAGGCAAAGCCTTTTTGAAACACCAAAAACGTCATTACTTTAATATTTACTAATAAACAAAATTGTTGATATCTCAAAAGAAGAGATGGTCTTTAGTAAGGCAAGTAGCTAATGATCCCCCCATAAAGTGATGCATGGCAATTTAAAGCAGAGGTCCACCCAGAATTTTTTTTAACACTAAAATTCCTAAAAAAAAATAGAAAAAAATTTATAGAAAAAAAATAAAATTATACTCACCCGAAGTCCCCTAATCTGCCTCTTCCTTTGCCTCTGTGGTTCTCCTTCCGCTTCCTCTTCTTGTGAATGCGGCGCGCTGCCTTCTGGGAACTGTGAGTAATCCCAGGAGGCAGCCGCCCATTCACAAAGCGCCGTGCAAGTCGCGCATGCGCAGTAGGAAACGGGCAGTGAAGCCATAAGGCTTCACTGCCTGTTTCCCTTAGTCAGGATGGAGGAGCCGGGACCTCCCAGGACCAAGCGATCGCCGTCGGGTGCCCGACATCGCGGGCGAGTAGGACAGGTAAGTGTCCTTATTAAAAGTCAGCAGCTACAGTGTTAGTAGCTGCTGACTTTAAAAAAAAAGTGTAATCCAGCTTTAACATTTCTCTTAAAGTGGTTGTAAACCCACTTTTTAAACAAAGACCTACAGGTAAGCCTAGATTAAGGCTTACCTGTAGGTGCATGAAATATCTCCTTAACCTACACGGTTAAGGAGATATTTGTATGTAAATGCGGTGACGCTGACGTCACCCCATTCACAAATTCAGCTAGGTCGCAACATTCGACGACGTAGCCGAATTCGACAGCTCACGCGCGCATGCGCGGAGTCACGTCTTCGCCGCTCCGGCCAATCACAGCGCCAGAGCGGCGCTGTGATTGGCTGCAGCGGCGATACCCGGAAGTAACATTCCGGCTATCGCCGCAGCGATGGATGCGGCTAGAGGAGGGACACGGACGACTTCAGGGGCCCCGATCGAAGGTAAGTGGTACATAATGAGCTAGTATGCTAGTCATACTAGCTCATTATAGCTTTGTCTTGCAGGTTAGTAAAAAAAAAAAAAAAGATAAAAAAGGGTTTACAACCACTTTAAAGGATTCTTGTAACTTTTGCAGTTTACATCTACCCTTCTTCGCCTTGATAATCTGTTAGGTCTATATTGTACAGAGACCTCTGAGGCAGACTTATAAGAATTGGTCTGTATGCAGCATAACTTCTATGTCTGTGCTCAAGTGCACAAATCTATGACCTCTCTGGTTTCCATCTCTGTATAGCCTACATCAGCTATGGCCTAGGGTGGCAGGGCTCCCAGAGGCAGCACAAATGCCACTCACACATCATTTTGCATACTGTCAGTAGCACATTTCTGTGTGCAATAGGTTCCAGATTGCTACTCTGCTTGCCAGTGAAATTAAGCTAGTCTAGTCCTCGGTTCTAGGTGCACTGGTGAAGAGTTCAGCAAAGTGTCCATTCCAGGCTTTCAGCTCCCAGCCTTGAGTCTCATACACACGATCGGACTTCCATCTGGCTTTTCCGTGGATTTTGGTCCGAAGGGGCGTTGGCCGTGAACTTGGTATGCATACACACGGCAGAAGATTTTCTGGCAACTTTCACCAAATCACGTGGTTTTTCAGCTCTTTACCGCCACCCTTTGGGCAACTTCTGCTATTGTTGTCTGATCTTTAGCATTGGTTCGGAGCATGCGTGTTTATACTTTGGACTTTAGTCCGATGGACTTGTGTACACACGATCGGATGATGCTCCATCGGACATTTGTTGTCAGAAAGTTTGAGAGCATGCACAGCGAACATTTGTCTGTTGAAAAAACAAAAACAATTGTCCGATGGAGCATACAGACGGTCGGATTGTCCGACAAAACACGTCCGTCGGACCGTTGTTGTCAAAAAGTCCGATCGTGTGTATGGACCTTAAGTTTGTCTATGTTGTCCGTATCCGTCAGTGTGATACAGAGGCTAGCTAGTGGACCGAGGTAGGAGGGGGTGGCACAAGACAGCTGGCCTGGAGGGGCAGAAAGTAAGAAAGAAGCTATTCGCTATTATTCTCTTATATTCCCCAAGGCACATGCGTATCCTTACATGCAGACAGACTGGCCACAGACCTGAGAAATTGAGCCAGTGAATCCATATCAGTTTGCGTCTAAGGTCTTTATAATATATTTTAACTTAGATTAGTAGGCTGGGAAAAAGTGCATGTACATTTTAGATTAAAGGGTAACTTCAGTCTTTCGAAATCCTAATAGTGGTCATACAGACAGGCTCTTTATTGCAGAAGACACGTTTGCAAACTTCTGCAGAATGGACTCATGCATGCACAGCTCAGTTTACATTTCTGGAATGACAATGACATTGTCCCACACCAGCAAATCAAGACAACTGATGGCTTGCACCTATAGGAAGCTGGAGAGAAGATGCCAACATTGATGCCGAACTTTACGGGCTTCAGACCATAAGGGCTCATTTACAATTGCTTTAAAACAAGGCTTCAGGCAGGCTTTGGTAAAGCTCTCTGAATGCCAGTCAAATCTCATGTCACTAAATAAAATGGTTAGCTGACAGTCCTGTTTACACCCTGTGTTTGCTTTGCTTTGAAAATTAAACCCCATGTCGCTCTGGTGGTGCTTCAAAGCATCTTCAAAGCCTCCATAGAACTCTATGACAAAGCTCGCTTGAAGCACCTGCAGCTTTTGAGAGGCTTTAATTCAACTTTAGCTTAGCTTTGTTTTGGAGAAATTGCAGGTATGAGACATCCACACACACGCAGGACATCTGTCAAGCTTCAAAAGAGCATCATGGAGGCATCACTGACGCTTCATCGAAGCACCACCCAAGCATCAAAAACACACCATAAAAGCATGTTGAAGCAGTAGGCGCTATAACCACTTAAGGAATGCCGCACGAACATTTACGTCAGCAGAATGGCACCGACAGACAAATCAACGAATATATACGGCCCTTTAAATTTGCCGCTGTGTGGGCACGCGCGCCCCTGCCTTGAGCTTGATGTCCGCCGGTGTCCCGCGATCGTGTGTCACGGAGCTGCAGAACAGGGGATGCCTGTGTAAACAAGCATCTCCCTGTTCTGCCTAGTGACAGGACACTGATCGTCTACGCTCATCGGGGGCAGCGATCAGTGTTGTGTCACAGTAAGCCACGCACCCTAACAGTTAGAACACATCCCTAGGACACACTTAACCCCTTCCCCGCCCCCTACTGGTTAACCCCTTCACTTCCAGTCACATTTACACAGTAATCAGTGCATTTTTATAGAACTGATCGCTGTATAAATGTGAATGGTCCCAAAATAGCACCAAAAGTGTCCGATGTGTCTGCCATAATGTCACAGTTACGATAAAAATCACTGATCGCCATCATTACTAGTAAAAAAAAAATATTAATAAAAATGCCATAAAACTATCCCCTATTTTGTAGACGCTATAACTTTTGCGCAAACCAATCAATAAGCGCTTATTGCAATTTTTTTACCAAAAATATGTAAAAGAATACGTATCGGCCTAAACTGAGGAATTTTTTTTCTATATATATATATATATATATATATATATATTTGTTGGGGATATTTATTATAGCAAAATTTAAAAAATATTGCTTTTCTTTTTTTAAATTGTCGCTCTATTTTTGTTTATAGCGCAAAAGATAAAAAACGCAGAGGTGATCAAATACCACCAAAAGAAAGCTCTATTTGTGGGAAAAAAAGGACGTAAATTTTGTTTGGGAGCCATGTCATACGACAGCGCAATTGTCAGTTAAAGCGACGCAGTGCCGAATCGCAAAAAGTGCTCTGGTCTTTGGGTAGCCAAATTAGCCAACAATGTGTGTTGATGCCAAAGCAAGTGTAAATGAGCCCTTAGAGTACTGCCTTTAGTTCCAGTTAAAGCAGAACTAAACCCTCCGTTCCTTTACAGCCAAGGAAGCTGCCACCTTTGCCTCTGTTTGATCTGCAGCTGCCATGCTACTGTACACGTGATCAACTATGATACCGGCCATTTAATGGCTTGATGATTCAATTAAGAGCACCACCAGCTGTGATAGTTCTCATTCATGACATGCCTTGAATGTAAGAGCCGGTTCACACTGGGGCAACATGACTTCCAGCGCGACTTTACAAGGCAACTTCAAGGCAACTTCAAGGCAACTTCGAGGCAACTTCGAGGCAACTTCGAGGCAACTTCGAGGCAACTTCAAGTTTCCTCCAGGACAGGCGACTTTGCCAGTGGCCAATCAAACAATAATCAGCTCTGTGGAAGGGAGGGGTTTGCCTGAGAAAACTATTTTCTCTTCCTGTAAAGTTGCTTCAGTTAAGACAGGGGATCCGACTTCCATTGAAATCAATGGGTACAAGTCGCCTAGAAGTCGTTTTCAAGTAGTACAGGAACCTTTTTTGAAGTCGGAGCGACTTCTGTAGTGTGCATAAAAACGGCTCCATAGACTAACATTACAGCGCGACTTGGGGCGACTTGGGGCGTCTCGGGGCGACCTGAAGTCGGATTCTGAGTCGCCCTGGTGTGAACCGGCTCTAACTGTTTTTGAAAACCGTTATATCAATGTGTTTAGCTCTGCTTTCACTTTGATAGCCACCAATGATATTTTAGTAACTGCATGTTACATGACATCATTTACTTGAACAGACTGCACAGCAGTCCTGATCCTGATCTTAATTTTAATATTCATTTTAATCCCAATTTTAAGGATTACATTTCATCTAAATCCTAAAGAACTATTTTCTTTGACAGAAACTGCTTGTGCTTGTTCCGTCTTTTCTATACTGCTAGAGCTGTATGCTGGGTTATGCCAACTTCAAAACTTTCTATGCGAACTTAGGTGATGTCCTCATTTTTAAATTCAACTAAAATCAAAACTTTTTTTTGTTTTGGATAGAATGGCAATCTTAAAATCTGTCTGGTTTTTAATGCACTTGTGTACCTGTTAGGGAGATACAGCCCCTCGTTATCACAGAGAGTAAAAGAAAATCCCAAATTGTGTTATCACCAGAACAGCAATCCTGGGGGTAAAGGGGAAATCCTAAGGTTGGGGCACTAGTTCTGATTACCCTGTTGACAACTATAGACTTTCTCTCTTTTGAGGGCTTTCCTCCATCTTCCTGTTTTGGCTATGGGACAGGTAATGAGGCAAAATCTCCCCAATGGCACACAGATGGCAAACACATTACAGGGGTTATAACCCTCCTGTCCTAAATGGAAAATGCAAAAATTATGACCTTCTACTTTAAGAAAAACTTCAGTGTACTCACTTAGTATTGTATGACAAACTGCTAAATATTCATTTTGGTTATGACCAGGCGATGGACATTCAAGTATTTATATATTCTTAGAAATCAATAAATAAGCTTTAAATTAAGTCCCCACTGTCATCTGTAGCTGCAGGCACCATGGAGATATTTATCCTTGAATCCTACAGTCAGCAAAAGCACTGAAATTCTCTCAACAGCTTAGCTCACCATACTTTTGTCCCTGCAGTGACTCAGCAGCTCAGCTAATCCTGCTCCTTCTCCTAGCAGTGACTCAAAGTGAGGTTTTACAGCAAATAAGCTGGTTGGAGGAGCTTGTTTGTGACATATAGAAGCTATATTAAGGCAAATGGCCAGCATGGAGATATGATATCTGTCTGTTATTTCATCCCCCAAATCATTGATCTTTCTCTCCTTGTTCTATGCTCCAGGGTGATCTCTTTTAGTGGTCTAGACCTCTTTTTGTGATACTGTAGATCAGGGGTAGGCAACCTCGGCCCTCCAGCTGTGGTGAAACTATGAATCCCATCATGCCTCTGCCTCTAGGAGTCATGCCTGTGATGGTCAGGGTCTTGCAGTGTCTCATGGGACTTGTAGTTTCAAAACAGCAGGAGGGCCGAGGTTGCCTACCCCTATTGTAGATGGTCTCAATTGTATGCTCTAGGTATTGTATGTGCAAATTAAGCCATTTGTTACATTATGTCCCAAATTATGGATTAGTTATATGTACAACTGTATATTGTGCTCTTACTGCTGTATGCGCGTACATTTTGCAGTTGTATATTCACAGCAGTTCACCAAGTCTCAAGCCTCGTTCACACGACCGGTGAAAACCGTGCGTGTGTACGAGGCTTTCAGAAGACCTGCTTTCTTTTTTCTCGTCGGGAGTCTAATTTTTCTCGTCGTGATTCTCGTCAGACTGTATTTGGACGAGAAAACCGTTCGTGTGTATGCTTTTCCAAGTCTTCAAAAACCGCGCATGGTCAGAATCAAGACGGGAGCGAACCTTCTTGTAAAACTAGCGTTCGTAATGGAGATAGCACATTTGTCACGCTGTAACGAACTGAAAGCACGAAGACTGAAAAGCGCGAATCGTCTCTCCCCAAACTTTTACTAACACGTGGTAACACAAAATCAGCAAAAGGAGCCCAAGGGGTGGCGCCATTGGAATAGAACTTCCCCTTTATACTGCCGTTTTACGTGTTGTACGTGTCCGCGCTTTAAAAACAAGATTTTGGATTGACCGTGTGTATGCAAGGAAAGCTTGACAAGAAACCCGTCAAAAAAAAACGTTTTTTTTTGCGACGAGATTCTCGGCCGTGTGTACGAGTCTTATATGTGTGGCCCTGACTTTGTACTAACATATACATATTTCTAACATACAAAGTATTCCCACATGACCCGACTCACAAAAGATATGCTTGGCTGTCAGGCCTCACATTTATATTACAGCATGTAGTAAAACTATAAGAAAAACAACATTTGAGGCCTTCTAATAGCTCCTCTTTGTTAGAAAAATTACCATCTCAATAACATATTTGAATATTATTTTTTTCGAGTTTTTCAGTCATGAAATTGGTTTTACAAAGATTGAAGAAGCATTGTGTTGGGCAATGTTCTGATGGTGCTATTTAATTGCAGTGTAAAGTAATCATCTAATTAGTCATTGCTATACGCACAATTAGATTGTTTAGTGATATTTTCATTACATTTGATATGAAAGAAGCCAAGAAACACACACAATAGCATTTGTTATTCCCTATTTCTGATGATAATTATAATGGGCTATATTGCTAATCTCCAATATAAACTCACTATAAGTCTATCATGTGGCAAAAATTAGATTTTTATACTCACCATAAAATCCTTTTTTTGGTGTTCAGAGACAAATGGGTTATTGGTGAGAAATACAACTAAATAAAGTGTTGTGCAAAATACACAATATTGTGCTCATTAAAAATCCTGTGATACTATAAAACAAAATAAATCTACTTATAACCAAATGATTGTTCAGTATGACAACATACAGCATACACTTATTCCGCAAACTATGTCCACTGTGAAAAAAAAGTCCTTCAAGCGTGTCCTTATACACAAAAAATGGTAACCAAGAAAGTGTCTCTAATAATCAAGTGCTTGTTCCTCCAAATCACATTTTATTCTCCAACAAATAATGCATGGTGAACTACAATACACCTCCTCCCAGATCATTCTTGTGCTGATATGCAAACTGTGCACTCACCAGAATCCAATGACCCTCATAAACGAATACTTGGGTTCACAATAGCTCAAATTTTGTGCTATCTATCCTTTCAGCACTCCAGATCACCTCCTCCTCTTCTTCAAGTATTAGATCTCTGCACGACCCTTAATCTTCCAGGTACACATTAACTATCATAGATAAATTACAGAATAAAGTGCAATACCGGTAATTGTATTTAAAAAATAATTAACAGCAATCAACAAAAGTGCGCACTCACATTAAAATTATATATACCAGCATTTAAGATGGTTACTATACAACAGTAATCCAAGATGGCTGCTGCTGATTCAACTTCCTGCCAACCTCCAGCATGTGTTCCATGGACTGGAAGTGACATAGGTGGATCACACGTTATGATGAGTACCCCCCACGTAATACGTTTTATCTGCTTGACGTTGTCAGGGACGAGAGCTGGGCCATAAACAGAGAGAGGCCTGGCTTGTGTGAACTGTAAAAAAATTCTGGTTCATTGAGGGAAAGGGATTCTGAGCCGTTTGGCGCATCCAAAAGCAGTCCAACTGAGGGGTGGGCAACACATCGCACAAAATGCTAACAGGCCCACGATCAACAACAAACAACTGCGGACTGCTTGCAGCTTAAAGAGATGATGAATATTGTGCTGGTAGCTGACATCAGATGAGGCATGAACAGCCACCTGGTAAAGCTGAAGACCATGAGGCAAAGGCGTACTCTCAGGGGTCCCACTTGTGACCCAGCCCCATGCTCCAGGGGGCCTGGGTGGCCTCCCTGTTTTACACCTGGATGGGGAGGAAGCATATACGTGAACGGATCCCCTCCATTTTCTTCCTGCAGCTGCTGAAAGCCTAGATTTCCTCCTCTCCCTCCTGCCTGCATTCAGCAGCTGCAGGAGGAAAATTGAGGGGATCAGTTCGTGCATATGCCACCCATCATGTCTGGGTTACTCTTATCTCTGCTGCCCAGGCAGGCCCCCTTTGTGCTCCCCTGTCCTCTCCGCAGAGGCTTCCCTCCTCTCCTCTCCCATCGGCTGCTTCGGGGAATGTATCAGGATGGAGAGCAGGGGACGGGGGCAGTAAATGTGTCAGTTACTAGCCCCTTTCTTTTCTGAAGTTATATATTTATAAATTGTTTTAAATAATCTTCTTTTATAATTGTAATGGGGAGTATACGATACATACAATATGTTGTTGGGTCTTTACATTGCATTTATTTTGTTTCCTGAATTCTTCTCTTTTGTTTAGTGAGTGAGTGAGTAACTTGTATAGCACTGCAAATGCGAACTAAATCGCCTCAAGGCGCTTTGCATCCAGTGTCGTTGAGATCCTTCAGAAGAGGTAGGTCTTAAGTTTTTCCCTGAAAGCCCGATGGTTTTCTTCCATGCGGATGTTCGTGGGTAGAGCGTTCCATAGCCTTGGACCTTGGACAGCAAACCTTCGTTCTCCCTTAGCTTTGTAGCGAGCCTTGGGGATGTGGAGTAGGTTTTGGTTGATTGGAGGTCGCGAGTAGTGGTGTAGTGTTTTATTTTCTCGCATAGGTATATAGGTGCGGTTCCTTGTGCGCATTTGTGAGTGAGGCAGAGGGTCTTAAATGTAACCCGATCCTTTACGGCTAGCCAATGGAGGCTTCTCAGGGACGGTGCGATTGATTCCCAGGGTCTTTTTCCCGTCTGGCCGCTGTGTTTTGGATGACTTGTAGACGTGCAATTTGGTATTTAGGTAGTCCTAGCTAAAGGGAGTTAGTGTAGTCCAGCCGGGAATTGATGATGGTTCCGACTACTACTGCTCTGTCTTTTTCCGGGATGAAGGGAATAAGTCTTCGTAGCAGGCGTAGTAGGTTTATATTATGTTATGTGTTAAATTTTTTATTATTTACCATTTTTTGGGGGTTTATAATTACATGCACTTATAATTTCTGTATATGGCAAGCGCCTCAGTTTTTTTGTACGTGCACCATAATGGACTCCTCCCTTTTCCATTATTATTATTATTATTATTAATAATAATCCCCCCTTTTTTACAAAATATATTTTTATATATTTTATTTTACTATCTACTATTTTAATTCATCATTCTTGTGTCAAGCAGAAGTTGGAGGTCCCATGTTTACCCTGCATTAGCTCCATGGCAGGAAATTCCAGTGTTTGATGGTGTACTTCTGATGCATTCTAGTAGGCGGCTCTGCATTCCGCAGAGCGTGCACTACAGCGGTGGTTCATTGGGAGCAGTGATCACTGTCGTGTCACTGGTAGCCCATCCCCCCCACCACAGTTAGAATCACTCCCTAGGACACACTTAACCCCGTCCTCGCCCCCTAGTGGTTAACCCTGTCACTGCCAGTGTCATTTACACAGTAATCCGTGCATTTTTATAGCACTGATTGCTGTATAAATGACAATGGTCCCAAAATAGCGGCATAATGTCACAGTCACGATAAAAATCGCAGATCGCCATTACTAAAAAAAAAAATATATATAAAAAAATGCTATAATTCTATCCCCTATTTTGTAGACGCAATAACTTTTGCGCAAACCAATCAATATACTCTTATTGTGATTTTTTTACCAAAAATATGTAGAAGAATACGTATTGGCCTAAACTGAGAAAAAAAAAATTATATATTTTTTGGGGATATTTAGTATAGTAAAAAGTAAAAAAATTATGCTTTTTTTTTTCAAAATTGTAGCTCTTTTTTTATTTATAGCGCAAAATATAAAAACCGCAGAGGTGATCAAATACCAACAAAAGAAAGCTCTATTCGTGGGAAAAAAAGGACGTCAATTTTGTTTGGGTGCCACATCGCACGACCGCGCAATTGTCAGTTAAAGCCACGCCGTGCCAAATCGCAAAAAGTGCTCTGGTCAGGAAGGGGGTAAATTCTTCCAGTCTGAAGTGGTTAATGGTCCATTTATTATGTGGTAGTGGGAAACATTACACAGACACAGCTTAGCAAACTCCGAATGTATAAGCAATTAGAAAAAAGGAGAAATAGATAAAACACAGATTCATATACTGTATGTGCTCATTGTAATATATTACAACTTACCAGATTTTAGATGTGGTGGGTGCATTAGTTTCCCTTTTTCATGTTTTTTTCTCCACCTTGTGATCCTGCCAGTAACACACTTCCTGTCCTAGAGTCACAACACTCACTGTATTTGAGGAGTAGCAGTGTTGTCACCTTAGGGCAGGAAGTGTGTTAAGACTACAGTACACTCTTCCTACTTGCAAAACATAGGGGGTTCTGGAGTTCACAGAGGTGAACTGGGTAGGGCTGATAACAGTACAACATTGGCACAGTGTACAGTACAGTACAGTGTAAATTTACTTGATTTCTCACAGGATTTACAGGTATTTTATGCACTTATTTAACAGATATAACAAAACACTTTAAAGTGTTACTAAACCCAGAACCTTGCAGTCATAATATATGGTCTCCAGCAGTACACAGAACATGGAAATGCAATTATTTTAGTAAATATAAACTGCTAAATCCCCTTTCTCATCAGCAGTATATAGCAGTCATGTGACTTCTATCAGTGTCCGGCCGAGCACTGGTTAAAGCTTGTAGGAGGAGTTTTTATTCTCCCTCTGACTGTTCTATGAGGCTGCATGACCCCTGACCCTCTGTCTGGACAGTGCTGATTGGCCCTGTGCCGATCACATGCACCCTTCCAAAATAAAAAATAAAAACCTCTCTAGAAATACACACCAAACTGAGCATGTGCAGAGTGCACTGATTTTACTGTTGTGGATTTAGTAACACTTTAACCACTTAAAGACCGCCTAACGCCGATATACGTCAGCAGAATGGCACGGCTGGGCATAAGCACATACAGGTACGTCCCCTTTAAGAGCCCAGCCGTGGGTCGCACACTCGTGACCCGGTCGTGAGCTCCGTGACCACGCCCATGGGACCCGCGGACCCGATCGCCGCCGGTGTCCTGCGATTGGGTCACAGAGCTGAAGAACGGGGAGAGGTAAGTGTAAACAAACCTTTCCCCGTTCTTCCTAATGAGAGTGTCACTGATCGTCTGTTCCCTGTCATAGGGAACGACAATCAGTGACGTCATACGCCAAGCCACGCCCCCACACAGTAAGAATCACTCATTAGGTCACACTTAACCCCTTCAGCGCCCCTACAGGTTAACCCCTTCACTGCCAGTGTCATTTTCACAGTAATCAGTGCATTTTTATAGCACTGATCGCTGTAAAAATGACAATGGTCCCAAAATGGTGTCAAAAGTGTCCGATGTGTCCGCCATAATGTTGCAGTCATGATAAAAATCGCTGATCGCCGCCATTACTAGTAAAAAAAAAATATTAATAAAAATGCCATAAAACTATCCCCTATTTTGTAGACGCTATAACTTTTGCGCAAACCAATCAATAAACGCTCATTGCGATTTTTTTTACCAAAAATATGTAGAAGAATACGTACCGGCCTAAACTGAGGAAAAAAATGTTTTTGTATATGTTTTTTGGGGGATATTTATTATAGCAAAAAGTAAAAAATATTGATTTTTTTTCAAAATTGTCGCTCAATTTTTGTTTATAGCGCAAAAAATAAAAACCGCAGAGGTGATCAAATATCACCAAAAGAAAGCTCTATTTGTGGGAAAAAAAGGACATCAATTTTGTTTGGGAGCCATGTCGCACGACCGCGAAATTGTCAGTTAAAGCGACGCAGGGCCGAATCACAAAAAGGGGCCTGCCTGGTCCTTTAGCAACAAAATGGTCCGAGGCTTAAGTGGTTAAGCAAGCAAACAAGAGAGTGCATTGTAACATTTTTCATACACTTTAAATGTGTTCCAAAAGCAACAAGTGTAAGTTTGGATGGAGTTCAGCTTTAAAACATTAGGCTACCTTTTAATTTGCTGTAATAAATGTATTCATACATGATTCAACACAATGCTGATATACTGAGACCACTGGGGTTCTCATGAGATTGCAGGCCACACCCGCCCAGACCAAAACTTCCCCAGATACAACTACTTAAATAAACACCTGAAACATTTTATTTGGCAAAAACTTGGCCGCGACACCTTTATTGGTTTTTCACAAATAATTTTCCATAAATCGTTATTACCAATCAAAACTTCATAAATATTCAAATAACATTTCTACCTGCTCAGTTATTAGAACTCGAGCAGTAGCACAACTTCAAATATAAATAACAGTCCCCCCTGGATCCAGGGTGACCCACCACATAAAAGTGATCGCGACTGGGGCGGGAGGGAGGGAGCTCAAATCTTCTTTGCTGTCCGCCGGAAAGAGGACGAACCCTGCACCTGCTGGCCCTTTTATAGCCAATCCCTATAATTCCAGAAAATTCCCTGAACCCCCATTGGCTCTTCCTGACTAGCTGTAATCTAGCCCCTTAAAGGGGCAGGCTCCTGACTAAACTAAACTACTGCTGCCAATCTAACCTAATTTTTTATTAATTTGGGCTAGGGAGGCCGCAATCTCAGGAAAGTGGCCCCATAATGTGACCCCTTTATTCATGAGATTGCAGGCCACACCCGCCCAGACCAAAACTTCCCCAGATACAACTACTTAAATAAACACCTGAAACATTTTATTTGGCAAAAACTTGGCCGCGACACCTTTATTGGTTTTTCACAAATAATTTTCCATAAATCTTTATTACCAATCAAAACTTCATAAATATTCAAATAACATTTCTACCTGCTCAGTTATTAGAACTCGAGCAGTAGCACAACTTCAAATATAAATAACAGTCCCCACACGCCGGTCTTGAGCATCAAGACCGGCCCACCCCAAGCGTCGCGGCCTTCTCAATCATGTTCTGCAAACCCACATTAAAGATATCATTACCCACTTCGGATAAGTGAACGCCATCCAGTCTGTATAGACCTGGATAACCCCCTTCCAAGTCCACATGCCGATACGACTATGGGGGGCATGAACTTTTCAAGAGCCCTATTGACTCTTTTCCTCATTTTTTCCATAACCCTCCTCTGTGCAGAGGAGAGCCATGAAAGACGAGGAACCACCTCAGAAAAAACTAACGTTGTACCTGGGAAAGTCGTACTGAAGCGATGCAAGTCTTGCTTGATCATGAACAGCAAGTCTAATGTTTTAACGTTTCTCAAATCATTACCTCCCAAGTGAATTATCAGGATAGATGGCAACGGCCATAGGTGACACAACCTAGATAAATGAAAGTTCAGTTGAAACCACTGAAGGCCTCTTATACCTTTCCAAAACAACCAAAAAGAGTCCGGGTGCAGAGACAAATTCGGTGAATAGCTGCGTTGAGCCGCTCTTTTTTGAGCCCAATAAATAAATGAGTGCCCCATAATCCAAACTGTGTGTTGGGTACCTAAAATGAAACAAACAAATTAGGACGAACATATAACTTAAAACATTTCGACTTCCACTTCCCCATTGCTTTAATATCCGATTCCGGGACACCCGATCGAGCCGCCTCCGAGGCTGCGCCAATCCGAAAGGAGTGGGAGGACAACCTGAAATTACTTAATCCCATGCTACCCAAACTCTTCTTTAGGACTGCATCGAATTGGTACTTCGTCAGGGGCAACAAATTAACGTGAGTGAGAAAAAATCCCCCCCCCCCGGGAGGCCTAAGTCCCATGAATTGCTTAACTAAGGCTACTGGGCACATGAAAACATCATCGTGCTCCCTTAGATGAACCCATCTGCCCTTGCCACATTGATCCGTTTTGGAATGCTGCAGCCACACATGAACACCCGATCAATTCGAATTCCAGAACCACCCTGCTTGCTTCCCGGAACTAATTCCGAGATACGGAATGCCCCAAAAAAGGCAAGAACAAAGGCTGTCCTAAATAATAAAGTAAATAAAGTAAAGTAAGAGGAAAAACAGACAACTGAAGTAATTCTGCAAAAGCCACTGAGAATGTCAAGAGAGATCGGTCTTCTGTCATCTGTGACGAAAGTCAATCTCTTGAACCCCTTCAGCGCCTGTTTTACAGAAAAATAAGAAGTACAAGGTCTCAGACCTAAGAAACGGAAGAAAAATGATATGCCGGCCAGCATTTTTGTCACATGACTATGTGAAAATTGCTGCCACATTAAACTGGACAGAAAAGCCAAAATAGCACCCTCAGAAGGTCAATTAAACTGAAAACCTTCAGTACTGGCAAAGGCTATCCAGCTGCTCCAAGCTGCAGCATAACTTGACCAAGTCTTAGGAGCTAAGGAGCCCCTAATAGCATCTGTCACAGCACTCAGATCATCTCCCACAAATAGGCCGGGCACAGGATGCCAACTGCGTCCGCCTCCGAAAGCAAACTACGAAAACGCTCCACCTGAAAACGAGATAGAGAATGTTTTTCAATATCCCCGGAGTATACCTAGCCTTCAACCAGATGTTAAATTTGAGGCATCTGAAGACCACCTGACGCAAGATTTTGATTACCAACCAAGAACTAGACGAGAGACAATTCACTGCATATAACACACCTTTGTTATCAGTTTCCACCAAGATGAGCCTATTAGCAAACTCTGAGCCCCACAACTCCAGTGCCACTAAAATTGGAAACAACTCTAGCAATACCACATTCTTGGTAGCTCCTGATCTCACCCAGGACTCCGGCCAAGCCGCACAGCACCAATGCGATCTCCAGATGGCTCCAAAACCTTTGGAGCCAGCCGCATCTGTAAACAGACAAAAATCCCGTGCCACAACAAATTCGGCCTGAAACAAGGACTTACCATTATAACAATCAAGAAAGCTAGCCCAAACCATCAAATCCTTTTTAATAGGGGTAGCTATCCTAACATGATCCAAGGGAGATTTCGAGCCCGAAAAAAACAGGTAACGCCGACGTGAAAAATTCCTGCCAACAGGCATGATTCTGCACGCAAATGCCAGAACACCCAAGAGTGACTACATTTCTTTCAAAAGTATCTTCTTTTGCAACACCGTCGCGATCAACCATTTTATTTTATTCAATTTTTCCGCTGGCAAACGGAATTCCATACTGCGGGTATCTATCTCAATGCCCAAAAATTCCAACAAAGTCCTGGGCCAACAAGTTTTTTCCTCCGCCAACGGGACGCCAAATTCAAGAGACATAGCTTGAAATTATAGCAACAAGTCCGAACATAAACTAGAGTCTGCTGGACCAACAAATAAGAAATCTAAATAGTGCACTGTACTATCAAACCCGGACCGAATGCCAAGTATCCAGTGAAGGAATGTGGAAAATGTTTCAAAGTATGAGCAAGACAACGAACACCCCATTGGGAGATGCATGTCAAAAAAGTACTGTCCCTCAAAATAAAACCCAAGGAATTAAAGGCCTCCGGGGAAACGGGCAAGAGCCGAAAAGCTGATTTTATGTCAGCCTTCGCCAACAACGCCCCCGGGCCAAACAACCTGATCTTACCAATCGCTTCCTCAAACATAGCATAAGACATGGAACATAGGTTCCTATCAATATCATCAATCAATGAATCACCTTTAGGAAAGGATAGATGGTGTATAATACGAAATTCATTAGGTTCCCGTTTGGGCACTACTCCCAATGGGGAAATCCGAAAATTACAAAAAGGGGGGTGCTCAAAAGGGCCCCGCAATCCTTAGTTCCTTACATAACTTATCCCTTACCAAAATATGCTGCGCCTGGCTAGAACCTGCAGCTGCATTTCTCTTAAAACATTTTTGCCGCTGGGTGCGTCCCTGCACAGATGGAACATTCATTTCTGTATTTGCAAGAATTATTCCAGCGGCATTGACTATCATTAAATGCAAAACAGCAGCCTTTTCTAAAGGCCGCCGTGGAAGTGTTAACAGTGAGTTGCCTAGGTGCTACCTGCTTCTGCGGAAATATCAAATTGAGCCACAGGCCCACATCTTTCATACCCCACCTAAGTGACGGGTGAATGGACAATTTCTGACAAAAGAATTCGTCATAATAGAACCAACCCAGGCCACCAAAATTTTTGTAGGCTTCTAGGATATGAACAAATGTTGGAAAAGTCCCCCACACCGCTCTGGGTGCTTTTCCGCCATTATACCAGAATAAATACAAAAAGGCTTGCAGCCAATTGTTTACATGACCTAGGGATCACCCTGCGCCTTTCCTCCTCACTTCTCTCCTCACCCCTCTTGTCAGCTCTGACCATGAAATCCTTATGAGCAGGCAGAAGGGAGAGAATGTCCACATAAATTTTAGCTTTAATATTTGCATTTAAATGATATCCTACAGGGGACATCTCACAAGGCATGACATCTTTCATATATGTCGCAGGTACATGGATTTTAGCATGCACAGCTGTCTGTAATGAGGGGCTAACCTGACTGACTGTAAAACACTAAGGCCCCTTTCACACGGAGGTCCGTTCAGGTCCGCCTGTCAGTTTTTTAGGCGGACCTGAAACGGATCCTCCATGTACCCCTATGGAGGCACGGATGTCAGCGGAGACATGTCCGCTGACATCCGCTCCGCTCCGCCAAAGTGTGACGGAGGAAAACCCTATTTTTCCTTCCGTCGGCGGAGCGGATCGGATGACAACGGACTCTACGGTCCGTCGTCATCCGATTCCCCATAGGGGAGAGCGGCGCTCTGACAGGGCGGTCCCCGCACAGTGTGCGGGGACCGCCCAGTCATCCGTCGGCTCAGCGGGGATCAACGGAGCGATCCCCGCTGAGCAAGCGGAGCTTCACGGGGCGGATCTGCACGGATCCGCCCCGTGTGAAAGGACCCTAACAGTACTTTTTTCTTGTTGAGAGGATAAACTGACAGGAAGATTAGACAACACAGGAGTATGAGAGGAAACAGAAGGGTTAACAGACAGAGAGACCAGGGAAGCTGAAGACACAGCAGGAGCTGACACTTTGGACAGTGATTGAATTAAAGAAGACAGTGAACCTACCAAACCAGATACACATGTAATTGAGTCAACTCACCACCTGCTGGAGCCTGTAACACCTGCAACCTGTGGAGTCTGCACACCTAGCACCTGTTGGGGCATCTCTGCATGCTGAGTGCCTTGCTGCGATGATACGTGCTGCTGCCTGGGAGACTGCTGCACAAGCTGTCTCCCCCTTGTGTCCTGTGCAGCCTGCTGGAGCTGGCCACGCCGTCCGCTTCTTCCTGCTGGCGACTGCGAACAAGTCCGCCTCTTCTGACCTCCGCGGCGGCACCGTGATGTCATGCCGCCGCCATCTTCCCTTGGTTTCCCTTGAGGCACACGAGTCTCTTCAGCTTCTTCCGCAGCCCGTCCTTCTCGCTCTGGAGGTGCGCTTCTCCTTGCTCTTGCAGGCGGTGCGGGCACAGGAACACCCCGCCCTGTATCTGTGTCCTCCATCAGCTCGCCGCCCACTGCCAAGCCTCCTCCCTCTTGCTCCATAAGCAGTGCCTCCTCCTCCGGAGCTGACGCCATGCAATGTCTCAGCCATGCCTCTCCTCCTGAGCTGCCTGCATTCTCCAACAGCTGCATCACCAGAGCTTCCATCAGGTAAGAGAAACGTCTTCACAGCTCGAGCTCAAATCTTCTTTGCTGTCCGCCGGAAAGAGGAAGAACCCTGCACCTGCTGGCCCTTTTATAGCCAATCCCTATAATTCCAGAAAATTCCCTGAACCCCCATTGGCTCTTCCTGACTAGCTGTAATCTAGCCCCTTAAAGGGGCAGGCTCCTGACTAAACTAAACTACTGCTGCCAATCTAACCTAATTTTTTATTAATTTGGGCTAGGGAGGCCGCAATCTCAGGAAAGTGGCCCCATAATGTGACCCCTTTATTCAATAAATACAAACTATACATATGTTCAAACATTTTACAATGAAATAATTCTTGTAAAAGTAGTGACAAAGGAAAAAAGCTAGCGGGGTATGTTAAATTATGTACAGACCTACCTTAGAGGGGGGTTTACTGAAAATGGTGCACACAGACTTTGGTGCAGCTGTGAATAATAACCAATCAGCTTCTAGCTTTAGCTTGTTCAATTAAGCTTTGGCAATAAAACCTGGAAGCTTATTGGTTTCTTTGCAGAACTGCACCAGATTTTGTGCTCTCCAGTTTTAATAAAAAAATGAATCCCTTAGAGTCTGGAGAAGTCTCTTAAATATGTATAGTGGCACAAAGATTTCAAATTTCCAATATATATTTTAAATGTATTACTATTTAGGAATAACAATGTATTGGACATACCAAGAGTGTGAATCCAAGGCTATGATTTACTGTTTTAATAAAGTTAGCTGTTCAGTAGATAAAATGTGTACCACACACGTATTACATGGTTCCAGCTTTTCCTTCCATATGGTGTCTTTAGGAGGTTTATGAAATAATGCTTTATAAGTCCATATTGGTAGTTGTAGGAAACATACTCGCACGTATTGCCCCAGGGAATCATGGAGACCTAACCTCAGGACAGTAAAACTGCTCTACTAAATAGGTAAGCAGTCTTTTCTATAACAGCTTTGGCCTTACATTTAAAGTGTTTCTAAAGGCAATGTTTTTAAATTAAAATAATAAACATCTTATAGTTACCTGTTCTGTGCCCCCTCTCCCTTCTCTCAGCATTTGGTTGACAGTAGCAGGAGATAATGGCAATGAGTAAAGGGAAAGAAGAGATGCAGCCAGGCACAGAGCTGGATTGATTGAGGACTCAGGTAAGTATTTAAGGAGGTGGGGGTGCTCAGCGAGTTGCAGTGGCGGTGCGTCCATAAGGGCGCACGGGCAACGCCCCCTCTCTCCTTCCACCCCCTCTATCACCAATAGATAGATTCATTGCATGAATCTATCTATGGCCACCATGCTTGGCGCTCGCAGTTCACCCAGCTGTGTTAGAAAAGCAAATGAATATTCGCTTTCCTAAGACTGAACTGCTTCTCCGCCAATCAGATGCTCGGGTCTGTTACCCGTCACCTGATTGGCTAAAAACGACAGGCGCTGTGATATGGCACAGTGGCAGCATTTGATGGACACCGAGTGGGAGCATTTTATGGGCACAGTGGCAGCATTTGATGGGCACAGTGGCAGCATTTGATGGGCACAGTGACAGCATTTGATGGGCACAGTGGCAGCATTTGATGGGCACAGTTCAACGTTTGATGGGCACAGTGGTGGAAATTGATGGGTACAGTGGTGGAAATTGATGGGCACAGTGGCTGCGTTTGATGGCACAGTGGCTGCGTTTGACGGGCACAGTGGCGGCGATTGATGGGCCCAGTGGCTGTGTTTGATGGGCACAGTGGTAGCAATTAATGGGCACAGTGGCTGCGTTTGATGGCACAGTGGCGGCAATTGTTAGGCACAGTGGCTGCGTTTAATGGCACAGTGAGGCTGCAATTGATGGGTTTATTTTTTCAGAATTTTTCAGTTTGTTTGCACCCCCCCAAAAAATTTTGAGCGCCAGGCGCCACTGGCGAGTTGTAAAATGTGTTTATCTTAATGAAGGGAATGCATTAAAGTGGTGGTAAACCCGTACTTCTACCCAGTGAAGTGACCAGCATTAGGTGATACTCAGAGATGAAGCAAATCCTCCTACATAAGTTGTAGCTGTGTATCTGCAGCCATTTCTTCTGTAGATTATTCTGAAAATCAAAATAGGAAAGTTTTTATTTTTAGATCTAGGAGCAGAGGGACGGGGAGCTGAAGTCTTCACAGAGTTGAGAGCTCTGAGCCCTGATTGGAAGAATAGGACCCCCCCCTCACCTTTCACACAGTAAGGAGAACAAGCAGAGCTGCGGATATGAGTCACAGGCTGTGCTCTGCAGCTCCCTCTCCCATCACCTTTTTAACCCCTTCACACCGACAGTATGCATATATGCAGCCCCACTGAACTGGGCTTTTTGCCATAGTGACGCATATATGCGAATTTGTCTTTGTGGTGCGCTCCCAGCACAGAGTCCGAGGTCTCAGTGGGAACCCCAGGCCCCTACTAACAATCAATACTTGAAACTCCCAGTTCCGGGTCACCTGATTGCTGTGATAGCATCTGATTGGCTATCACAGTGATCAGTTACTGTGAAGCTCGCCCCTGTGTTTTCTCTCCCTGTGAATGGAGAGGAGAGTAAAAAAAAATGTGTGTAAAAATAAATAAAATATAAACAAAACAATAACAATAAAAAATAAAAAATAGCTTGATCAAGGTTTGATCTGGGTCAGTGCTAGGGTTAGTGTTTTGGGTCAAGTAAAGGTCAAAGGTCAAGGCCAGGGTCACTATATTTTGGGTAGGGTTTTTCTTTAAAAACAGCATCAGTTAGCGTCAGTGTGTTTTAGGTAAAATAAAATAAAAAAATGCGCACTATTGATTTTGGCCTGTACTATGGGTACAAACAACAAATAATATACACATATTTGGTATGACTGCAATCGTCAGGAGCAGGAAAATGTATTATGGATTGTTCTTTGGTGGTAGGTTATGGTAGTAGCAAGAAATATACAGCTAAATAAAATAAAAAAAGATTTTTTTTTTACTATTTTGGGTCAGTTTTACTATGATAATAAGAATTTAAAAAAATCAGGAGATATCAATTACCATTTACCACCAAATGAAAGCCCAGTTTGTCCTGAAAAAAAAAAAAAGTATAATTTACCTGGATGAACAAAGTAGTTGTGATGGTATGTACAGTTTTACTAACACAAGTAAAAATTGCAAAATTGTGCTTAGGCGTTAACATTTGTTTTAACCTTAGGCATGAAGGGGTTTTGGTGACAGAAAAGCTGCCAGAAGTCACTAAGGCCCCTTTCACACTGGGGCGGTGGGTGCGTCGGTGGTAAATCGCCGATATTTTTGGCGGCACTTTACTGTCAATTTTGAGGCACTATTCGGCCGCTAGCGGGGCACTTTTATCCCCCGCTAGCAGCCGAGAAAGGGTTAAAACCACCTGCAAAGCGCTGCTGCAGCAGCGCTTTGTCGGCGGTATAGCCGCGGTGCCCATTGATTTCAATGGGCAGGAGCGGTGGAGGAGCAGTATACACACCGCTCCTTCACCGCTCCAAAGATGCTGCTAGCAGGACTTTTTATACCGTCCTGCTAGCGCACTACTCCAGCGGGAAAGCCCTCAGGGATTTCCCACTGGAGAGACAGCAGCAGCTCTTTCAGGGCGCTTTGCAGGCGCTATTTTTAGCATTATAGCGCCTGCAAAGTGCCTCAGTGTAAAAGGAGTCTAAAGCTGATAACAGAAGAACAAGGCAGCAGAGAGAAATGGCACTCAGAGCTCTGGGGAGTGACAAGTACAAAGTGTAAAGGGATATGCTTTTTTTTTTATATTTCTGAGATTTACAGCCACTTTAAAGTGGCTGTAAACCCAATTCATGACATTTGAGCTGGGCACATATATCTGCAGTGTTTTGTTATCTTTCTTCAAAGAGCCAAGTCCCATAGCTCTCTCCGGACCCATTCCTCTGTTATCAGCCTGATAACTCCTGACAAATTCTCTGACACATCAGATAAAAGCAGCCTGAAATTTCTGTCCGGGGAGGTTGCTATAAATAGATTAGCAGGGAGCTGGCCCTGTTACAAAACACCTCTGAGAGTTTCTGTCTATGATGAGAGAGGGTGTGTGCCTTTCCTCCAATCAGCAATGTTAGCTATCTTGGCTGTGTGCCCAGACATCACACTCTGTGTTAAACAGGAAGAGAAAATTTCCTAACACGTTCTGAACTTTCTAAACAGTATATAACTGTGACAGCAGATATACATGTAAAACCTATGTAGGGAGATTTGGCTCAACTTAGTGCATCATCTGAGGCTGTTCACTTCACTAGGTGTATGGAGGGTTTACATCCAGTTTAAGGTGAAAAAAATAAATTTGCTTTAGAACCACGTCAAGCTATGAATGACCAGATCCCAGTGCATAATACTGTAGGAATGACTGTTATCATATCTATATTATATTCTGCCATGTCTGCCACTCAAATTCTAATATAAATCTTTACTGGACCCTATTTTACTTTTAAACGGATCAAAGTCCTATTTTTGTTCCGTTAAAAAAATCAGAACTGACGAAAAACTGATGTAAACGGACAAACGGTCCATTTTAACATTGATAGTGGATGTATAAACTGAAGAATAACTTATGTAAACTTCAGCCATTTTTTCTTTGAAAAAATGTGACTGAACTGATGAAACTAATGGTCCGCATGTGTGAAAGGGGTTTTATAAGCAGTTACAGCAACAGTTATTTTTTCTTTTGGGATAAAGTTTTCACATAAAAAAATAAAAGCTGATCATTGTAAGCACCCCTGTCAGTGGTAAATGGTTTGTCTCAATCCTCTAAATGCTTTCTCTGCAGAAAAGCTTGTTCTGTTGAAAAGCAACAGACTGACCAGCATCCTGCTAGACACGCAAAATAAATTCTCCCAGATATGGACCCGTGGATACAACATGCCCATCCGTCACTGTCCATGGAGAGCTATAACTCATTATAGTACTCCAGAATTTGGATGCTGGCTTTGGGCAATCCCTTACCCCACCTCTCTCTCCCACCTTACTACTGTGGACATCCTTGCTTTCTCTTTCCTTCTTTCTTATTTCCTTGTTGATTCAGACTTGATGTCTTCATCTGCTTATTATTTTGCAGCCTGTGGAAATATTACCTGGTTCATCGATCAGTGGCGGCTGATCCACTTGCATTGCACACCACTTCCCCAGGCTCTATAGACAGCGATACTCACACTAGTGCCACCTGCCCCCCCCCCCCCCCCCATACGATCCATGGCCTCTTACCTTATACAGCGAGAGGTGCGGGGAGGAGGACAAGGTGGCTGTGCACTGCTGAATCAATCCAGTGTAGGGCTCTAGGAGAGACTGCTGATGCCGGAGCCGATGCTTCTCCTCCTAGCCGAACAGAAGGCGGGTCCTGAGATCCGTCCTATGCGCCTGGCCCCTAATCTCCATGCAGGGCGCCGGACGCATGGATTTTAATGTGTTTTTTTTTTCTTTTGAAGCACGTGATTACAGCCGGAGGTTCTACTTGGCTTCAAAAAGGGTGGGCTTACCCACTTGTGTAACATTAGCAAATTAATATGCGCTAATGTCTTCCTGCTTCTCCTCCCGGTCCAATTAGTAAGAGGCTCCTGAGACCCGATTGGCCGGGAATAGAAGCAGGAAGACATTAGCGCATATTAATTTGCTAATGTTACACAAGTGGGTAAACCCACCCTTTTTGAAGCCAATTAGAACCTCCGTCTCTAATCACGTGTTTAAAAAAAAAAAAACATATTGAAATCCATGCGTCCGACGCCCTGCATGGGGATTAGAGGCCGGGCGCATAGATTAGGGGGGCAGTGCCCCTAAGGGACGGGCCGCCACTGTCATCGATACCTACTTTAATTTACAGGCTACAAGTTTTGTTTGCTGTTATGCAATTTATACTGTTGGACGTTTTTACATTCTTGAATGAAAGAAAATGTGGATAGTGGCGCTGTAACTCTAGGCAACTAAAAATAATGTTGGTGTAATAAGTGCAAGAAATGTAGATTGATGAAGTGACAAGGGCTATGAAACCCTTATTAATAAATGAGTTAGTACCAATTGAATATAATAAAGGGAGGTTGTGGTGTGTTAGACCCTCTGTGGGGGATAGCCTAAATAGTAAACACTTAGTAAACACTTATGCCCTGTACACACGATGGATTTTACCATCGGAATTCCGATGAAGCTGACTTTAATCAGTCTTGCCTACACACCATCAGTCAAAATTCCGACCGTCCCAAACGCCGTGAGGTAAAACACTCAGACGAGCCGAGAAAAATGAAGTTCAATGCTTCTGAGCATGCGTCGACTTGATTCTGAGCATGCGTGGGTTTTTTCTCCGAAGGTGAAAAAAAAGACGATCGGAATTTGCTATCGTTTTTTTTTTCCATCGGATAAATTTAAAACATGTTCTATTTTTTTATACCGATAGAAAAAAGACCGATGGGGCCCATACACGATTGGTTTGTCCGATGAAAAAAGTCCATCTGTCTTTTTTCATCAGAAAAAACGATCGTGTGTACGCGGCATTATAGATCCATATGGGTTAGTGCTATTATGTGCTGCACCCCTCTGTTGATTAAATTACTTGTATGTGTTAGAGGGAGGGTTAGATCCCCTGTGACAAAAGTGCACAATGTAGTTGATATATGTGTAGCACCCGTGCTCCTTTTTACCTGCCTTTGGCTCACTTGCTGCTCACTAGTTGGTTCCCGTCTCTTAGAATGTAAGGACAAGTCTTTATATCCCCAAGTAACACCAAGGTCCACACCAGTAGTAAACTCCAACGTAGAGTTTATTTCTTTATATGCAAAGTCAATGGATAGAAAATGGTGGATAGAAGACAGGACAGTAAGAGTTTGGATATGAGTCCAGGCACAAGACAAACTATGAATTCACTACTTGTTCCTCAAGTAGGCTTAGCTCACCCAGATAGTTCCCTATGAAAGCGGATCTTAGCAGCCGAAGTGATGCTCGGACGTTTCTTTAGTTTTCCCTTTTTAGATGCGACTAGGAGATTCTCTGCCACAGAACCGTTAATCCCAATCCTCTGGTGTTGGATGGATCTAATCCTTCCAGAGAGTTACCAGGCCCTTCTTTCTCCGTGAGCTTCTCACCGGTCCTTCAGAAGGGTCCTCCCCCGTTCTCCTCATCTCAGAACGGGTCCCCATGCCAGAGGCACCCTGGGATTTCTCCTTCCAGGACAAGGGCCCCAGCTAAAGCTGCTGGGCCCAAGGTTGCTGCTGCAGCCCCAGGGCTAAAGGTGCCTGGGACTGATGCGTACGTGGGCCCCTGGCCAGGAGGGCCAGGTACCACGTACCAGGACTCCAACTCTGGAACGAAGAACCAACGAAGACCCCCTCCCCCCCGCAAGCAGAATCGGACCCTTTTATATCCGCTCCCGGCGTGCACAGCAGGCTGACCACGCCCACCACACAACCACCGAGAGAGGACATCCAAGGCACAGCACTATACCAGCGGTTCAACCCTGGCCCATTATGGCAGCGCCACCCACAGGCCACAGGGAACTACACACCAGTATACTACCTGCGGTGTAAAATAGAATGTCCTAACAATTAAGGTGGTCTGAGCCCAACTACAGCTCAAACCTTCCCCTAAATCTGGGTATAGCGGGGTTAAATTTATGGACCTTGCTACATACGTGATACAGGGGCGGATCCAGGGGGGGCAACAGGGCAATTGCCCCCCCAAGACCATCTGTCACACTCACTTGCTTCCTCTGTTTGTTTTTTTTTTGCGCCTGATCTCCCGGACTTTGGGAACGTGGCACACATATAGCCCCATGTCTCCTCTACAAGTGTGCAAACTTTGGTGTCTGGGGGACCTACGGCCGGGGAGCACCGATTTTTCAAAGCCGGGCACTCCTTCCATAGATTCCTATGTTAAACATAAGTCTAGTCATGGGCACAGTGAGGCATGGGCACAGTGAGGCAAAGTGAGGCACAGTGAGGCATGCAGATGGACACTCTAGGCTTATACTCGAGTCAATAAGCTTTCCCAGTTTTTTGGGGTAAAATTAGGTGCCTCGGCTTATATTCGGGTCGGCTTATACTCGGACATATACAGTACTTGTTCTGCGGCTGCCGCTGCCTCTCTGAGTCTCTCTCTCAGTTTCTCACATCAGCCGATCAGCGGCGCCGAGAGAGAGACTCGTCTAATGTAGTTACGCGGCGCACTGACACGATACCAGGAGGGGAGGAGGAGGTGGGTGGAGCCTCTTCCCTGCACTCGTTGCTAATGCCTGGGCCGCTTGGCGTCTAGCAACGAGTGACGTCAGTGAGTCACGTCGGGCCGCTCTGCGGGCAGGTGCGATAGCGTGCAGCTCCACAGACGGGTAAGAAAGCGGGCGGCTCCACTTGCGGCGCGGTTTGTGGGCGGGCGGCGCGGTTTGTGGGCAGACCGTGCTGCTCAGTGTGTTGGCAGCGCAGGTGAGAGTGAGAGAGCAGGCTCAGTGTGGCAGCTGGCCAATCAGCTAGCCGGGAGCGGGGGAGCAGAGAGAGGAGATCATCTCTCACCGCCCGTGCCTGCCCTGCATTCCTGCAGTGACTTCCGCCCTCACTGTGCAGGCAGCAGAGAGATTACATCATCTCTCTGCTGCCTGACTCTGGGAGTCTGGGACACAGCAAGAGACAACCTAAACTACACCTTAGCAGGCAAGTTAGTGACAATCCGCAAGGTGTGGCAGGCGACGTGGCAAGTGACAATCCGCAAATTGTGTCAGGTAACGTGGCAAATGACAATCTGCATCTGGTGGCAGGCAAGTGACAATCCGCAAGGTGTGGCTAGTGACAATCCGCAAGGTGTGGCAGGTGATGTGGCAAGTGACAATCCACAAGGTGTGGCAAGTGACACGCTCAGGGCTCCCACTAATTGCAGGCGACGGTGGCAAGTGACACACTCGGGGCTCCCACTGATTCTGCATTGAACTATTTAATTTTATATTACAATGTAATAATAGAAATAATGCACTTCAATCATCCTGACACCATAACAACCATGGTGCCGGGATGATTGAAACGCCGACACCAACCATTTCCCCGATAAATTTCCCACAAAAAAAACATATTTTTTGGCAGTGCCCCTCCCGAGAAAAGACTCTGGATCTGCCCCTGACGTGATAATGTTTACCACAAACTGAATTACTTAGTGACTGGTATTTATTCAGTGACAAGTTCCCAAATAAGTTTTTACATTCTTGCCAGCTATAGCTGTCTACCATTTTATTGACAGTTTAAAAAAGTTCTCATTTGCCTTGTTTTTTACTGTTTAATTTTTTCAATAACAATTTATTGAAAGTGAAAAGCAACAGACTTACTAGTAGGATCGCCAGGTGAAGGTAAACGAAGGAAAGCCTAATAATGAAAAATGCAGCCATCACATCTAATGCCCCATACACACGATCGTTTTTCTTGCCATTTTTTTTCTTGCCGTTTTTCTCGTCGTTTTTTTTCATGTTTCCTCTCAAGCCTGTCTTGCGTACACACGATCATTTTAAAAAACGATCAAGCAAAGCGCAGTGACGTATACCACGTACGACGGCACTATAAAGGGGAAGTTCCGCTCGAATGGCGCCACCCTTCATGTTAGTAAAGTTTGTTGAGCAAAGATTCGCGCTTTTCAGCCTCGTGCTTTTCAGTCCGTGACGAATGTGCTATCTCCATTACGAACGCTAGTTTTACCAGAACGAGCGCTCCCGTCTCATACTTGATTCTGAGCATGCGCGTTTTTTTTCACGTCGTTAAAGCATACACACTATCGTTTTTCACGTCGTTAAAAAAAACGACATGAAAAACGACGTGAAAAAAGAGAGCATGTTCGAAATTTTTAATGCCCGTTTTTCACGTCGTTAAAAGTGCTCTGGAGCCTACACACGATCATTTTTAATGCCCATTTTTAAAAATGGCATTTTTAACGGCATGAAAAACGATTGTGTGTATGGGGCATAAGAATTGGTAAACTGCCATATAATAAATGTTTGCTTTTTAGTGCTGCTTTCAAGGATACTTGCACCCCTTACTTGTCATTGTATATAGTAGAGCAGCTCCCCTGTTGCTAGCACAAGACACGTGATTAACCTCCGATCTTTTAATCCAGATAGTCCTCAGTGTATACTGTTATTAACACAAAAGAATCATGCTTCTGCATAGTTCTATATCCATCTATATGTGCACAGTGTGTAGAAAGCAGAGAGGATCCACACCATCATCATCTCTTTGAATGTCTTTCATAGAAAGAGAGCAGCTCTGCCCAGCAACTGAAGAGTGAACAGAAGGGATTTCCTTGCAAACTGTCTTATAAAAGGGAAAATAAGACTTGTCTGTATATGCAACGTGAGTCTGGATTTAATGGAGAGCAGCCCCACTCCACCCCCAGCCGCGGATTACTAGCAGCACGTTCAGCACCACACAGGGAGGACAGCTCCCACTATCTTATTGATCTGCATGCTGTGTCTAGTAGAGGAGCTGGGAGGGAGCAGCTTGCAGCTTTCACCAATTGCACCTGTGATCTCTGACCTCCTTGGGGACTTGGGGTATTTTTTTTTTTCCTTAGTTGGCGGTCATACAGCCAGGGTTGGATTGAAGTTATCACTCCTAACAGTTGTGGCTGTTGACAACTCCTTTGGTGTGGGTACATGTTTAGTTTAGAGGTGGGGGGAGCACAGTTGGCAGGCTCTCTGGTCTGCTTGTGCCATCCCTGCAAATCCTTAATCCTTGCTTCATCGTGTGCTGGATACACTGGGCTATCTAGGTCCTGGCTGCAGAAGGGGTTAACGAAGAAGCAGAGGATGTCACTGCCATGAAGACAGAAGATGGGACACTGCTATATTTCCCTTTTTAAAACTCTGAGACCTGCTCTTAGTCATAGCAAGGTGGCCTGGAGGAACTGGTAACTTTTCTAGGGTGCTGGAGGAGAAAAGACTAGCGAGACCATTGCTGGAAGACAGGAGAATAAGGAGACCACTGCTGGAGGAAAGGAGAATAAGGAGATCACTGCTGGAGGACAGGAGAATAAGGAGACCACTGCTGGAGGACAGGAGAATAAGGAGACCACTGCTGGAAGACACTAGAATAAGGAGACCACTGCTGGAGGACAGGAGAATAAGGAGACCACTGCTGGAGGACAGGAGAATAAGGAGACCACTGCTGGAAGACACTAGAATAAGGAGACCACTGCTGGAGGACAGGAGAATAAGGAGACCACTGCTGGAGGACAGGAGAATAAGGAGATCACTGCTGGACGACAGGAGAATAAGGAGACCACTGCTGGAAGACACTAGAATAAGGAGACCACTGCTGGACAACAGGAGAATAAGGAGACCACTGCTGGAAGACAAGAGAATAAGGAGATCACTGCTGGATGACAGGAGAATAAGGAGACCACTGCTGGACAACAGGAGAATAAGGAGACCACTGCTGGAAGACACTAGAATAAGGAGACCACTGCTGGAAGACACTAGAATAAGGAGACCACTGCTGGAAGACACTAGAATAAGGAGACCACTGCTGGAAGACACTAGAATAAGGAGACCACTGCTGGACGACAGGAGAATAAGGAGACCACTGCTGGAAGACAGGAGAATAAGGAGACCACTGCTGGAAGACAGGAGAATAAGGAGACCACTGCTGGAAGACAGGAGAATAAGGAGACCACTGCTGGAGGACAGGAGAATAAGGAGACCACTGCTGGAGGACAGGAGAATAAGGAGACCACTGCTGGAGGACAGGAATCCATTCCAAGATGCCGGTGAGGAGGGGGCATGTGGCCCCCCAGAACACTTATCTGGACACAATCATCCGGAAGTTTGAAGGACAAAGTAAGTACTTTTAGTCTTACTTCTCGGATCATTTTATTTTTGAAGGCATTGAGGGAAGTAGCTGTGCATAGTAACCATGGAGTTTGTACAAATGGGACTTTTAGGGCACCAATATTCGCGAATATGTATAAAAAAAATATATACATTTTATTACAAAAATATATAAAAGCAAGAATCTTATTGTCCAAATATTATAACTACTTTAAATATACAAAGGGGTTGATTTACTAAAACTGGAGAGAGCAACATCTGGTGCAGCGCTGCATAGAAACCAATCAGCTTCCAGGTTTTATTGCCAAAGCTTAATTGAATGAGATGAAGTTAGAAGCTGATTGGCTACCCTACACAGCTGCACCAGATGTTGCACTCTGCAATTTTAGTAAATCAACCCAAAATACTTCCTTGAATGTTTGGTGAACCTATAATCTTTGGACAATCTGCCAACCATTGTATTTTAAGTTGTTGCTTTTATATAATTTTTGTATGTTTAGAGAAGTGATACACTTTGAACAATATGTCAGCTGTTGTATGTTAAATTATTGCTTTTATACATCTTTGTAATACAAGTTTATTTTATTTTTTTCATACCTATTCTTGAATATTGGTGATTTAAAAGTCTCATTTGTACAAACTCCAAGGTCCTCTTTATGCCTCAGGGATGTGGCACTCACTATTGTAAAAAAAATAATAAAACAATTCATAGTATCAGCTTCTAGTTTCAGCTTGTTCACTTAAGCTTTGAGAATAAAAGGTAGAAGCTGATTGGTTGCTATACACAGCTGCTCCAGTCTTAGTAAATTCACCCTGATAGAAGTTCAGGGAAAGCATGCATCAGCTGGATGGATTGTCATCCTCCAGAATTAGCAGCAACGTGAATGAGACTCCCAAGTACGCCTAAAATCAACCGAAGATGTGCATAGTAAACACAACAGACGCTGCACTATGCAAACAAGACAGCCAAAGATAAACATGAGAAGGGCACAGACACAAGCTGGGTATGTTAGTCACATTTATCAACTGTGAGATCAACACAACATATGTCTGGGAATGGATTGAGGGAAGTCACCATTGTGATCATACATACCCTGCCCTAGCGATCTATAATGAGGGCATAGATCTGAATGCCCAGGAAGATTACATTGCACAATGACTATACCCTGGTGCTGTTTTAGCATGCATTTCATATCTAGGCAATGCTGCTTTTGGATCCTTGTAAGGATACCAATGATGTCGTGCCAAGAATATCGTGAGTGTGGCCGGTAGAACAGATACCTTATCTGTCGAGGCCTTTGGCACAATGGGGTTACAACAATAGCTTTGCTAGAAGTGAACAGAATGAATTTGTTAGGAGAGGTAGTTTTACTTAGATATCTTGTCATCAGCATATGTGTCTGCATGAACTTGAAAGAAAAGTTACAGTCAAATTTCAGAATCCTTTGATTAGAGGTCATAATATCTGCTTAAGAGCAAAAATTGACCTTAAATGGGGTGTCTCTATTAGTTTTTTTACACACTTTTTATTCCTTTATTTTACCCTTGTAATTCTGCCAGTAACACACTTGTTGTGTTAGGGTAACAACCATATTGAGAAGTGTTGTCTCCCTAGGACAGCGAGTGTATTAGGCAGTGGCGGCTGGTGCTCAATTTTTTTTGGGGGGTGCAAACAAACTGAACAAAAGAAAATCATCAATTGCCGCCACTGTGCCCATTAAACGCAGCCACTGTGCCCATTAAACGCAGCCACTGTGCCCAAACGCCACCAGTTTGCCCCCTCAAATGCAGCCAGTTTCCCCCCCAAATGCAGACAGTTTTCCCCCCAAATGCAGCCAGTTTTCCCCCCCCAAATGCAGCCAGTTTGTCCCCAAATGCAGCCAGATTGTCCCCAAATGCAGCCAGTTTGTCCCCAAATGCAGCCAGTTTGTCCTCAAATGCAGCCAGTTTCCCCCAAAATGCAGCCAGTTTCCCCCAAAATACAGTCAGTTTCCCCCCAAATACAGCCAGTTTGTCCCCAAATGCAGCCAGTTTCCCACAAATGCAGCCAGTTTCCCACAAATGCAGCCAGTTTGTCCCCAAATACAGCCAGTTTCCCCCCAAATGCAGCTAGTTTGTCCCCAAATGCAGCCAGTTTGTCCCCAAATGCAGCCAGTTTGTCCCCAAATGCAGCCAGTTTCCCCCCCAAATACAGCCAGTTTGTCCCCAAATACAGCCAGTTTGCCCCCAAATGCAGCCAGTTTGTCCCCAAATGCAGCCAGTTTGTCCCCAAATGCAGCCAGTTTCCCCCCAGCCCTGCACTTACCTTCCTCGGGTCAGCGCCGTCCTTCTTCCGTCCTCGATGTCTTCTCCCGCCCTCGATGTCGCTTCAGCCAATCAGGTTACCAGTAACCAGACCCAGTGAACCTGATTGGCTGAGACGCCTGTCAGTGTTAATCAAGGAACGCACCCCCCGTGCGTCCCCTGGTTAACTATTTGGAAGCCGAGTACAGCCCTCAGGTTGTAATCGGGAAGCCGCTGGCTCTGATAGGCACTTCCAAAAACCAACCAGCTTAGTTATTAGTTATTAACCAACCAGCTTAGTTATTCAGATGGCCGACGCTTACCAGGGGGCCGGCCATCTGAATAGTGGGCGGCAGCGGCGGCGACAATACATAGGTTCATGCAATGCATGATCCTATGTATTGTTGTTGTGAGTGACGGGCACAGGAGAGAGAGGGGGCGGCGCTCCTGCGCCCACTATGGACGCACCGCCACTGGTATTAGGACTATATTAAACCTCCCTCTCCATAACGTTGCTTTGTAGTCCAGAGATAGCAAGGAACATCCTAACTGATAACAGTCAAGCGGCAGTGAGTATAGAAAGTTATTAGCTCACAAGATTTCTGGTTGGATGAACAGCTATTTTCTTGCACTTATTGAACAGATCTTACAAAACGCTTTTAATGATATATTTAACAGACCCAAGGAAGCAAATAAGTGACATGTATTATTAGAGTTTAAATACACTTTAATGAGCATATACTGACTTGGAACTTGCTATTTAAATCAGGGCATGCAAACAGGATATTCTTCCTAAACTGACATTTCAGAGCTGCAGGCACATCAGTGAGTTGTTAGGCTTATAAATTCTAGTCTAATGCCGTGTACACACGGTCGGAATTTCCGACAACAAATATTCAATGTGAGCTTGTTGTCGGAAAATCTGACCGTGTGTAGGCTCCATCGGACATTTGCTGTCGGAATTTCCGACAACAAAAATTTGAGAGCTGGTTCTCAAATCTTCCGACAACAAAAGTTGTTGTCAGAAATTCCGACCGTGTGTACACAATTCAACACACAAAAAATTATACGCATGCTCGGAATCAATTCGACGCATGCTCAGAATCATTGAACTTAATTTTTCTCGGCTCGTTGTAGTGTTGTACGTCACGTCTTGACGTTCGCGAACATCCGTCAGAAAAAAATCCACGGTTTTGTCGTCGGAATGTCCGATCGTGTGTACGCGGAATTAAGAGCATAATGCCACGTACACACGACCGTTTTTAATAACGAGAAAAATTTCATTTTTTAAAATGGTCATTAAAAATGATCGTGTGCGGGCTTTCCAGCAGTTTTCCCGATGAGATAAACGCCGAGAATCACGACGAGAAAAATTGGAACATGCTCTAATTTTTCACGTCGTTTTTTACATCGTCGTTTTTCTCGTCATGAAAAACGGCCGCGTGTGGGCTTTAACGACGTGAAAAAAAATGCGCATGCTCAGAATCAAGTATGAGACGCTAGCGCTCGTTCTGGTAAAACTAGCGTTCGTAATGGAGATAGCACATTCGTCGCGCTGTAACGGACTGAAAAGCACGAGGCTGAAAAGCGTGAATCGTCGCTCAACAAACTTTACTAACATGAAGGGTGGCGCCATCCAAATGGAACTTCCCCTTTATAGTGCCGTCATACGTGTTGGACGTCACCGCGCTTTGCTCAAGCATTTTTTTCCACGATAGTGTGTAGGCAAGGCAGGCTTGAGAGGAAACACGAAAAATCACATAGAGAAAAATGCCGTTTTTTTCAATGACATTAAAAACGGTCGTGTGTACGCGGCATAAGCTTCACCAAGCTTTTAGCTCTGAGCGGCCTTGTTGAAACCTTTAGGCTGGGTTCACACTGATACGACACGACATTCATCCGACTTTCATCCTACTTTGCTCTGCGACATCAGTCCTACATTGATCCTACATTGGTCCGACATCTAGCTGACATTCATGAACAGGATACTACTTTGATCCGACTTTGTGATAGTCTGACTTGTCCTTTGACCAATCAAAACAATCCCAGGGTGAGATAAATTCCTTTTACTGCTGCTGTAATCACCATGTCGGATGTCAAATGTGGGATGGTTAGGACAAGGATCCTACTTTGATCCGACTTCAATGATATTCAATGGGCTGAAGTAGGATCAAAGTCGGACCAAAGTAGTACAGGGAGCATTTTCAAAGTCGGACCGACTTGTGTCGGACCAGTTAAGACGGCTCTCATAGGGAAACATTAATTTTCACACGTCATGCGACATGAGCTCCTAATGTCGGAGCATTTGTCGGACCAGTGTGAACCAGGCCTCAAAGCAATCTTTTGAACCAGTCCTGGAGATTTTAATGGCAGTGTTGGCTGTAGCTTTTAACAAGCTTCATGCCGTGTTGACCAGCTTCCTACTCATGGTTGAAAGCTGTAATGACCAATGATGATAGATAGCTACTTTTATTGTAACTCCCATGTTTAAAAAAATATATATATCAGTTTTGGGTGGAGTAAATTTTATATATCCCTTAATTTTGTATTTCTCAAGTGTATGCAGTGCTTCTCTTCCGTATGATAGGGGACAGAGCTGTTTATGAACAGACAGAGAGAACATTTGTCCTAACATGTTTCTCTGGATAGAAGTGCAGGACATCCTTTGTATGTGCTATGTCTTTGCATTTTTATTTTTTATTTTTTGTGTCACAGTCTTGCATTTATTTACTACATTTATTTATTTATTTATTTATTTTTATTCTGGTCAGTGCTAACTCTGAGGGATGCTTGAAAATCATCATTGTACTGATATTTGCTTGTCTCAAAAAACTGATTGAGTTACAAATGTATCTAGAAACTAGATCTTTGTTCTATATAATGTTACATACTCAATATATTAAAGTGGCAGGCCATAGAGTTAATTTTAATTGCTGTTTGACTGGCTATTGTATTGTACTCAGAGTTCATCTGTATGTGATCCATGTATTCAGTTCTGGTAGCTGTGTCATCCTCTGGCTTTCTTTGTAATTTAAGCAACAGTATGTTCCCACCATATGTATTGACTCTGTTCCCACCCAAATTGGAGTCTTCCGCCGAATATTCCTGCTTCTCCCACTTTACGTGTTACATTGTCTATAATATACATTTAACAGGCAACAGAGGAGTGGGACACCACCTTAACATTTCTATTTTAAGTGTGCTGTCCTGGTACTTCAACAGAAATGATAACACATCAATTCTTTTATGCCTTGGCAAAAAGATTTCGTTTTGGGAGGACCGAACCTCTCTATGAATGGTTACAGATTCTTTAAACCTTTTCATTTAAAAGTTCAGGTTTAAATCAAACACTTCATTCTGTCAATCACTGTACGGCTTGTAATATATTTTTCTTACCTAAGCTAAGTTGCAGGTTCAGTTTTTTTTTTTTATTGCAGTTGCCTGTCTCCTGCTGTCTCGTGCCTTGAAAGTAATTGAATACCATTTGTTTGCTTACAGTACAAAGCTTTCGTTAAGGTCAGATCTCATGTAACTGTTGGATTTCTGTGTACAGGAGTTGCTGTCACTGGATTTATGTAAACTCTATTGCATAGCTCACAACTGTCCCTGAGTTGGAACAAAGTCCCCTTGTCCCTCTTTCCTCCTCATTTGTCCCTCATTTTGGTCTGATCCATATAATTGTATATAAAATGCACTATTTATCTTTCAAAAAGTGTTTGCCAATGCGAAACCCTTCGTCCAAATCCTAAATGGCTACATTTGTAAATTTCAAAAGCCAGTATAAAGACATGGTAGTGGTAAAAAAAAAAAAAAAAAAAAGCACTTATTTTTATTTTTTGGAATTCCCCTTTAATGGGGCGTGGCAGGGTGTGTGTCCTATGCCTACATACTTTTGCTAAGCCCACGTTCACATTGGGCCAATTTGAAATGCGATTTGACATTGTCAAATTCCATTCAAATTGGAGGCCATTGCCGGCAATGGCACCGCCTGAATCGGTGTGACGCCGACTTTGGGGGCAATTTCAATAGACATCTATCTGTGCATGAAACCGCATAGATGTCTGTCAAATCACCCCTGAAGTCGGACTGAAATGCCAGTTTGAAATTGTGCGAGTTCAGCTGAACTCGCACGATTTCAAACCCGCCCTCAGTGTGAACGAGGGTTAATAGCTGTCCCTCATTCCCATCCCAAAAAGTTGGGAGGTATGCTATTGCAACTTGCAAATTTTATTTAGATATAGTAACAGAACTTTGAGGGCTCCTCGTAAGTCTTTTTCTGTTTTGAGGAGTGCTGCATTCAAGTAGAAGTTCACCCTAACATTAAAATCTGTAAATCCACAAGCATCCAGGATCTAAGACTAACATATCTAGCCCTGTAAAGAAGAAATCGCTATACATATCTGTTTTGAAGCCGCTCTGGTCCGGTCTCCAGCAGCAGAAGCTCTGCAGAGGAGTTAGCCAACAACGGCTGTGAAATGAATGGAAAGTGACGTCACCCATAGAGTTACTATGGGGCTTCCGTTGTCGGCTGCCTCCTCTGCACCCACCTCCACAGCAAAGCCACCGCTGACAGCTCAGCGTGCGACTGAACCGGAGCGGCTTCAGAAAAGCTATGTATAGCAATTTCTTCTTTACAGGGCTAGATAGGTTAGTGTTAGATTGTGGATGCCTGTAGATTTAGAGATTTTAGTGTTAGGGTGAACATCTACTTTAACTGCTTGCTGGCCGTGCACCATCGTTTGATGGCAGCAGAATGGCTCCCCTGCGCCGTAGCTGTACTTTAAGTGGTATAGGGGGTCACTGAGGAGCCGATGCGCATGCACTCCTGACAAACACACACACATCCACGTTCTGGCAAGGGAGAGGAGACAGATCGTGTGTTCCTAGTATATAGGAATAACGATCGGTCTCCTCCCCCAGGCAGTCCCATCCCCCACAGTTAGAATCACTCCTTAGGTAACACATTTAAACCCTTGATCACCCCCTAGTGTTAACCCCTTCCCTGCCAGTGACATTTATACAGTAATCAGTGGCTATTTTTTTTAGCTCTGATCGCTGTATAAATGTCACTGGTTTTAAAAAAGTGTCCAAAGTGTCATTACTAGTAAAAAATAAATAAATAATAAAAATGCCATAAATCTATCCCCTAGTTTGTAGACGCTATAACTTTTTTGCAAAAAAATCAATATACGCTTATTGCTTATAAATGTAGAAGAATATATATCGGCCTAAACTGAGGAAGAAATGTATTTTTTTTTTAAATTGGGATATATATTATAGGGAAAAAGTAAAAAATATTGTTTTTTTCAAAATTGTCGCTCTTCTTTTGTTTATAGCGCAAAAAATAAAAACTGCAGAGGTGATCAAATACCACCAAAAGAAAGCTCTATTTGTGGGGAAAAAAGGACATACATTTTGTTTGGGTACAGCATCACATGACCGCGCAATTGTTAGTTAAAGCGATGCAGTGCCGTAGCGCAATAAGTGGCCTGGTCAGGAAGGGGGTAAATCCTTCCGCAACTGAAGTGGTTAAGGCTGCCCATTCATTTTGAGATGGTAGCACACCTTAACACACGAAAAAATGCATTTGCAGCATTTTCTGCAACACTTACCACAATGCACAGCATGTGTTTTGTGGTGAATTGCAGTTCAGGTGCATCTCCAGCTACTGTACGAGTGTGTTGTGGTGTCATTCTAAAGCAGGGGTGCCCAACCAGTGGCCCGGGGGCCACATGTGGCTCACGTAGCCCTCAGATGTGGCCCGCGATCTCCTGCTCTGGGATGGAATAAAATAGAATACTATTATTAAAGGTCAGTTTATTACTAAAATCACAGTGTATATATGGACATATCTGTTCTGCAGTGGTAACTGGGCTGCCTTTAAACTGATCCACAGGAGCAGAGAAGTGCACCTGTGGGTTACCTGCACTGAGCCATAGACTTCTATTACCTGCGAGTTTGGTGTGCTGAGGGTAGAGTGGACTCTATAGAGCCAAGTGGGCTGCCATCCACCCGCTTCGCTCATTGTGGCCCGCGACCGGTTACCAAGTCGCTTAAGCCTCGTACACACGATCGGATTTTCCGACAACAAATGTGTGATGGCGGGGTTTTGTCGGAAAATCTTTTTTATGCTCCATCGGACAATTGTTGTCGGAATTTCCAACAACAAATGTTTTATAGCATGCTTTCAAATTTTCCGACAACAAATGTGTGCCGTCGGATTTTCCGATCGTGTGTACACAAGTCCAACGGAAAAAATCCAAAGTACAAACACGCATGCTCCGAACCAATGCTAACCATAAGACAACATTAGCAGAAGTTGCCCAAAGGGTGACGCTAAAGAGCTGAAAAACCTTGTAGTTTTGTGTATGTTGGCTGAGAAAGTTCTGCTGTCTGTATGCATACCGAGTTCACAGCCAACGCCCTTCACACAAAATTCCATGGATTTTTCAGATGGAAATCCGATCGTGTGTAGGAGGCTTAAGTAAATAGCACAATGCACATTAACGCATGGTACTAGGTACACAGTGGTAACGCCCAGTAAAATGCAAGTGTGTGCAGCCAGTCTGAGGGCCTATTTCCACTCCTGCATTATAACATATAAATGACAGCATGAGTGGTCAGCTCATACCTTTTGTGCAGTAACTTTCAACTTCTGCATGACGTAAAGTCGCTCTGAAAAAATACCCAGGAACTGTGTAAAATAGGCAGACTTGGGCATTTTCACATGGAGGGTGGCATGGGAAATAGATGTTGCTGCAGATGCTGGAGAGTTAAACTATTTCTTCGACCTCTCGGGGATTCCGTGGTGAGATCTCTGGGCCTGCACACCTGTTGTGTCCATCATGAGGAGTTGCCACTCTCCCGGCGAAATTTTTTTATTTACCGTATTTTACACTATTTGGAATAAAAGAGGGGCACACCATGCACAGAAGCTTAAAATTCAGCAAAAAGGAACAATATGCTCTTTACTATAATCTTTAGAAATATGATCCTGTTTCAAAGGCTGATGGGTTCATTTTTTTAAGGAGGGCCTTGCTTTTGACGTTGTATTTCAGGGAATGCGGAAAGAGCAGTGACACTGTTGTGGCTGCTGGAAGAGTAGTGAGACTTCATGGCAGAGGTGAACAGCAATGCCAGGAACTTCAGCAGGGAAAATATTATCCAGCAGGTGATTCGGTCAACTAGCTTGAAATATCAGTTTTAGCCCTCGTTCACATTGGAGCGATTTGTCGCACGACAAGTCTCAGCCTTTTTCCGGCAATGGCACCGTGTGTGACGCCGACTTTGCGGCGCCGCACTGATTTGCAAAAGTAGTTCCTGCACTACTTTTGGCGATTTCGGGTGCAACTTCAAAAGACATCTATGCATTAAGCCGCACAGATATCTTTCAAGTCGCACTGAAATGCGGTTTTGAAATTGTGTAATTTCAGATGAAGTCGCATGATTTCAAAGCCGCGTTAATGTGAACAAGGGCTGAGATGGATTTGCCCTATAATAGCAAGCACTTGTATTGCCGTGCTTGCTGCAACAAGTGCGAGATGTTCTCCAGCGGTCATTGCAATAATAAAATAACTATGTGGATACCCACCAGCAAATACATTTAAAGCAGTCAACTGCAGGCAAATAACTAAAAACACAGATGAATTACATATTACAGCAGCTGTTTACCTGCAAAATATTTGTTGTTCTGTCCATCCAGTCCTTTACAAAGCACTATCACACAGCACAGATCTTTCTGGCAAGGGAGCAGACTCAGTTTTTCTCTGCTGCAGTTTAGTAACACTTATGCCGCGTACACATGACCGTTTTTAATGACGAGAATTTTTTTTTTTTTAAATGGTCATTAAAAATGATCGTGTGTGGGCTTCAGAGCATTTTTCACGACGTGAAAAACGGGCATGAAAAAATTGAAACATGCTCTAATTTTTCACGTCGTTTTTTACATTGTCGTTTTTCTCGTCATGAAAAACGGCCGTGTGTTGGCTTTAACGACGTGAAAAAAAAAGCGCATGCTCAGAATCAAGTATGAGACGGGAGCGCTCGTTGTGGTAAAACTAGCGTTCATAATGGAGATATCACATTCGTCATGCTGTAACGGACTGAAAAGCACGAGGCTGAAAAGCGCGAATCGTCTCTCAACAAACTTTACTAACATGAAGGGTGGCGCCATCCGAATGGAACTTCCCCTTTATAGTGCCGTCGTACGTGTTGTACGTCACCACGCTTTACTCAAACATTTTTTTCCACGATAGTGTGTAGGCAAGGCAGGCTTGAGAAGAATCACGTCGAGAAAAATGCAGTTTTTTTCAATGACATTAAAAACGGTCGTGTGTACGCGGCATTAGGGCTGTTCACACTTGTGTGAAGATTGGCAGTTTTCTATACTAGAAAAATGATTATTCACTAATGCGGGAAACAATGTGGACAGTCCTTAGGCAGGGACTTGTGTTTGCGGTTTCATGGAATAAAGCTGCACAAATTGTGATGTTGTCATTGTGCAGCTGTTTGTTCCTTCGCAGATCTCCACAAGGGCACACAAAAACAAGCTGTTTTCTATGTGCCCTGTTCACCTTTAAACACAGCCTTTGGGTGAGCCACAGTGTGGAAATCTGAAACGTCTGCATTTTTCTGTCCCACACTGCAGCACACCCCCAGCTCAACTGTTAAAAGTTATAAAAAGTTATAAAGAGAAGGAAAAGACCGGGTCATTCACAAATGACGTCCTCGGTCATAAGTGAAAGTGAAGTGATAACAAGGTAAAGGCTGCAGCAATATGCCATACATAACCCAGTATTGTTTTTTTCAGCCAGCGATTCTCTAACCGATAAAAGTGGTCAGAGTGGTGGATTCGCCACTGGATCACTTTTAGAAGTGGTGGGACCTGTTTCCGGTGGTTCTCAGGCTTACTTTGATGATCGGTAGCCCTGCCAACCAATCCAGGGGTTACGGCGGCTGGTAACAGAGATTAGCAGAAGAAAGATGACTTCTGCTGATCTCTTTGGTCTGGGAGGACCGAAGCGATGGCATGATGTCACTTCCGGTTCCACCCAAATATAAACCAGGTAATTTTTTTTTTTTTAAAGCATTAGATAATTATTATTTTTTTTAATCTAATGTTTTACATTGTAGAGGAGAGATGAGGGGTTTATTTGACCCCAGATCTCTCCTTAGAGAGGACCTGTCACTGCTTATTTCTATTACTATTACATTCGGAATGTTTACATTCCTTGTGATAGAAATAAAAGTGATTAAAAACATTTTTTAAAGGGACAGTGTAAAGATAAAAAAAAATTAATAATATATATATATATATATATATATATATATATGTAGCACACAGACCCTTCCGCTACATCCATCTTTAGCAGTAAGGCACACCTGCTACTTGCCCGTTGTCCAACTCCAGGTATGGAGAGGCGAGCGGTGTTAGATTTGTTTGGGCCTTGCGGCGAGTTACCTCTCACGAATGGATCCCCGATCTCCATTGTCTAGGCAGAAGTCCCTTTTTGTCATAAAGCCAATGTCCACACAGGTGTAAAACCTAAGCAGCAAGGTATTATTCTTTTCTTGAGGCAAAACTTGGAAGAGAGAGAGAGTAGAAACGACAAGAAGGGGAAGGTTCAGGCACGCAACACTTAAGCAACACACGTCGCCACTCAAGCCTGAGTGGGTTTTGTTCACCCGGATAGTCCCTTTAAGAGCGGTCCTAGCAGCCGGTGTGGAGCACGAAACAAATACTTGTGATTTCCTTGGGATACGATCAGGAGATCCTCTGCCACAGAATCTTCAAGTCCCGAACTTCCCGACCTAGTAATAGTTAGTCCTTAGGTGCCAATGGGCACATTACCAGGCTTTTGGTGGGTAGGAATCCTTCCTTCTGACAGGTAACCAGGCCTCTCCCGAGACAGTGACTTCTTCACTGATCCCCTTGGGAACGATACTCCCCTGGTTTCCTCTCCTTCAGAGTGGGTCACCCCTCACTTGGGTACCCTGGGACTCCTCTTCGGGTGTAGGCCTCAGCTAAAGGTGCTGGGCCTACTTACAGCGATGCCGCCTCAGGCTAAAGGTGCCTGGGGCTGGTATTTACACATGCCCCTGGCCTGGAGAGCCGGGAGGCGGGAACTGCTCCCCAAATAATGGCGTCTGCCCCTTAAGTATCCTCTCCCAGCATGCACAGCGGGTTGACCACGACCACTGCACAGCTGCCGAGAGAGAGGACACCCAATGGTGTTGCGATACTCCCTGTGGTTCTACCTGAGCCGGAGATGACAATGCCACCTACAGGCAACAGTGAACACTACAGCCAGGCAATATCACACCAGAGCAGAAGCAAGTTTTTTAGGAAAATAACAGTCTGAGTCAAACTATCGGCTCAGACTAACCCCTAAATTTGAACATAGCGCCCCCTAAATTGAGGAGGGTGCTACACATATATATCTTTTTTTTTAGAGCAATTAGATCAATGAGGTTTTTCTTTGCTTGATCTAATGCTTTACATTTTAGAGGAGAGATGTAGGGTCTTATTGACCCCACATCTCTTCATAAAGAGGACCTGTCACTACTTATTTCTATTACTATTACTTTTGGAATGTTTACATTTCTTGTGATAGGAATAAAATTAATCAAAAACATTTTTAAAGGGACAGTGTAAAAAATAAAATAAAAAAAATAATAATAAATAATAATGTTTTTTTTTTACGCTCCCCTGGTAACCTATAGACATTTTTAAAGCATAACCTACGGAGATTTTTAAGTACCGTTCTTTTACGCCATTCCATGAGCGAGCGCAATTTTAAAGCATGACATGTTGGGTATCTATTTACTTGGAGTAACATCATCTTTCATATTTTACAAAAAAATTTGGTTCTATATTGTGTTTTGTTTTTCTTTCTAATTCATTCAAATAAATGTATTCCAAAAAAAAAAACCTTATAATAAATATATAATGTTTGGGGGTTCTAAGTAGTTTTCTAGCGAAAAAACACAGATTTTTTTTACATACAGTATATGAGAGAAGTGTCAGAATTGGCCTGGTAGGCAAGGGGTTAAAAGCACAAGGCACCACCAGCCAAAATGTCAACCTGAACCAAAAGTTCCTTACATGTCTTGTCTCTTGTTTAGCCTGATTATCTCTTCTCTTTGTCACTCTGGTCTCTCCTTCTATCAACATGCTCTCTGTTAACACATGAGCAATGCAGCACAACTGACTGGCTCTTAATCCTGCTTCTGCCTCTCACAGTTTGAGCTCCGCTGTACAGGGGCTGCCAGAGGCTGATAGCAAGTCATATTCAGGTGCTTATTACTTGCATTACAAACTAAAATTATTTAACTATGATTACAGGGTTGTATTCATCTCAGCTTTTAAGCATGTATGTATTACACATGCAGTGCAGGCCTCCTATACTATAAATTCATAATGCATACCTTCCAACTTTTTGAGACAGGAATGAGGGACACCTATCAGCAAATGCATGCAGGCATAGGACACTCCCCCCAGCCACGCCCCCTTAAAGGAGAATTGCACAAAAAACAAGATTGGTTAAACCCACAAGTGCTTTTTTTACCACTACTATTCCTTTATATTGGCTTTTGGAATTTATAAATGCAGCAATTTAGAAATCAAATAAAAGGTTTAGCGCTGGAAAACACTTTTTGATAGATAAAAAGTGTATTTTATATACATCTATATAGATCAGACCAAAATGAGGGACAAATGAGGAGGAATGAGGGACAGAGGGACATTGCTCCAGATCAGGGACAGTCCCTCAAAATCAGGGACAGTTGGGAGCTATGCATGATGATTTATGATGCATGAAATGAATGGCTTACCATGCAAATATGAAAGGCTACCATAATGCACTTCAAATTATTTCTTTAGTTCAGAGTTGCAAAATAAAATCTACTTTTTAGTTGTATGCGTTCACCAAAATATTTTAATATCAATCTTAAGCTAGTGTTTCACCAGTCCAATCCAGCACCAGCCACCAACAAATCATTCTTGGTATAGCTGGCAGTTCCAGAGTGTAAGACAATAGAAGGAATAGAGCATTTCACAGAGTTCACAGGTTTCGGCTTTTATGGGCACTGCTGTCAGTTATAACTGATTATAATGTGCTACTCGGCTTTGACACTTTATATAATGAGCTATACTTCAAAGTGTTATCACAGGATAGCACATTATGATCAGTTATAGATGGCAAGAGAGAGGCAAGAAAGAAGGGACCTGGAAATGTCATTAACCACTGTGATCACAAACTGCTATAACCAGGGTCTGTGAAAATTATATTGTAGAATAGATCAGAAGTAGGTCCTTTCTGACCTCCTAAAACAAATGCGATCTTCCTGGTTATCTTCATCTTCAATACCAGAGTCATGGACAAAATGGACCAGCAAAAAGCAGAGTCAGAGGTCCTGATTTGCATGCTTGTTCTCATCTATACTATTCACATTATTTTAAAAGCTTCCTAAACTATCAGTGGCGCTACTTGAGGTAAAGCTCAGGTATCAAAATACAACAGGTAGGATAAATATATATACAGTATGTGTGTGTGTGTAGGTATACACAGCTGGCTAGAGACTGTCCAAGCTTCACCTGGTCCTGACTGCATTCCATAAAGCTTGAGCTTGTTTGAATTGTCATAATGCAGGGGTCTCCAAACTGTGGCCCTTTGCTTGCCTTTATCCAGCCCTTGGGGCACTATTCCATCCACTTACACCAACAATAAGGAATCATTCTTGTTGCTAATACCAACAATGTGGCACTATTCCGCCAACTGACCATATCAAAAGGGCATAATTCCTTCTATTGACACCAACCATTGGGCACTAGTTCTCCCACTGTCACCAAAGATATGGCATTGTTTACTCCCACAAGACACCTGGACATTTTGTACTCCCAATGGCCCTAGACTGGCCCCCCTAAAGTCTGAAGGACAGTAAACTGGCCCTTTGAATTGGAAAGTTTGGGGACCCCTGTCATAATGCATGCATCTTCCTCTGCTTTTATTTCTATGAATTAAAGCTGTTTTTCACTCTGGAAAATAAATTGAAAATCAGCAGCTACAAATCCTGTAACTGACTTTTAATAACAGGACACTTACCTGTCCAGGGATCCAGCGTCGTCCCTACCCGGGCTAGTTCTTTACTAGCCTACGGGTTCCTGGCACCGGCATGTTAACTGTGGCAAGCAGGCTGCCCCAATGCGCATGCGCAAGCCATGCTGCACTTTGTAAATGGTCCTGCGGTCTTCTGGGACCTGTGATGTGTCTGAGAAGAGTGCAGGGAAGGGAGGGCGAGAGGAGAACTTCCACTCAGATCGCCTTTCAAAACTGAGTACCCCCTTCCCACACACACACACACACGAGAAACTCTAAACATACATGAACTGCCCGTTACACATGGTGATACTCAGACCAATCCCATCACCTTTAGGCATATCTCCAAACATGTTCTCATCACCATTAGGCTCCATCTCAAACTCCATAACCACATTGAACTTTGCTTTTTAGTTTCTTTAAAGCGGAGTTCCACCCAAAAATTGAACTTCCGCTTCAACCACTCCTCGCCCCCTTACATGCCACATTTGGCATGTAATTTTTTTGGGGGGGAGTGGGGGCTTCGGTAGGAGTGGGACTTCCTGTCCCACTTCCTCCTTCCGCCCAGGGACCGCCTAGGCGACTCGTCATATCGCCTAAGGCGGCCCCTCCCTGTAGGCGATCACCTGGGACACGTGACAGGTCCCAGGCGATCGCCTGTCCACTCCTAGGGCGCAGCGCGACTCGCGCATGCGCAGTGAGTGCCTGGCCGTGAAGCCGAAAGCTGTCACGGCCGGGTGCCCACCGTTAGAATGAAGGCGCCGGCAGAGAAGGGGGGAGAGGAGCGAAGCTCCATTCAGCCGCGTCGCTGGACAGTGGAACAGGTAAGTGTCTGTTTATTAAAAGCCAGCAGCTACACTTTTTGTAGCTGCTGACTTTTAATAAACATAAAAAAGCCTGGAACTCCCCTTTACATAAAGCCAGAAACCAGAACATAAAGTACAAGTTCACTATTCTTTTAAAGTGATTGTAAAGCTTTGTTTCTTAATAAAATAACAAACATGTTATACCAACTCTGTGACGTGGTTTTGCCCAGAGCAGCCCCGATTCTCCTCTTCTCGAGTCCCCCACTGGATATCTTGGCTTCTCCTCTTCTCGGTGTGCTACTATAAGAAGCTGCCTCCTATTTGTGGCATATCTGCGTGCTCAATCCCGAGCTGAGCTCTGTGTGTCCATCGACAAACAGTGAGCAGCTCGGCCCCACCCCCTCGTCATTGGCTCCCACTGCTGTATCTGAGCCAATGAGGAGCGAGAGAGCCTTGGCTCTTGTGTACATTGCAGGTCCAGGTATGTATTTAAGGGGGCTGCAGGGGGAGCGGCATGTAGAAGATTTTTTACCTTACTGCATGGAATGCAGTAAAAAAAAAAACTTCTGCCTTTACAACCATTTAAAATTTCCTATATGGGTACCCCCACCTCCCTCCTATCTAGTATGCTCTAACTCAGGCCTCAAATACAGCACAGACTTGCTCCCCAGAGCCTGGGTCCTCCAACGCACTGGGCATTGTTTATATTATTTTTTATCTGGTCATTTTGTGCTGCAATGTGTAGGGATGACCACAGGTTCCCTAAAGATGAATGAAATGGCTGTCAAATCTTTTTTTTTATTTGCTTATTTATTTATTTCGCACAGAGTGAAGTAGGGTAAGTCTGGGCACACACAGGCGATTATTGCTATAGAGATAAATGTCCATGATCACCCCGTGATTATTTACTGCCACTGCTTTACGTAGAGAACAGTGTAATTTACAATGTGGTAGTGGTTAATTTCTGATAGTAGCATCATGCTCCTATATTATTTGTGCAATCCAATACTACTACATACGAGTGCATGTGTACCGATCACTAGAGTGATGATCGCTATAGCAAAAATCACCCGTGAGAACCCAGCCCTAGAGCCTGTGTCAGGTTTTTATTTCTTTCTATGTTCCTTTTGGGGAGATTCTCTCTCACTTCCTGTCAGGACAGAAAGTCATGGGAAATCTCTCCAGAGGGGCACAAGGACAAAAAAAAAACATAGCAAAGTAGAAGTTTTGACATTGCTTTTTTTTTTGTCTGTGACTTCTTGTCCTGGTGATGCCATTAGTCCCCATTCCTTGTACAGGCATCACAAAGACAGGAGGCGAGGCAAAAAAAATTCTCACAGACAGAAACAGGGACTTGGAAATATTAACTCTTCCTCTAAACTAAAAAAATATATAAATAACAGTTTGGCTGGAGTTATGCTTTAAAGTAATGAATGGCCTCCATGACCAATAAGAAAACTTAAAGGGGAAGAATGGTCAAGTTCAACTTTTAATGTAAAAGTTATTATTTGCATATAAATTAATCTCTGGATCTGTTGATCATTCTGACATGTGGCTTCCACAGAAGGTCACTTGAGTGTATGCATGTTTTTTTTAATCATATGCTCAGTATGAATTGCCAAGTCCTATTAGAGGTCTATTTTAAACACCTCTAGAGATACTTTAGAGCTCACAGCCCTTTTTTAGAGCTGTTCGATTGCCAGTCTGGACCTGCCGAGGCTCCTTTCTCTTGCCCGGGAAGATATTGCTCCTCTCTATCTCACATTATGCCATTTTCAAATCATTAGGGTTCCACTGTAGTGTGTGCAATAAGATGCTGTCACAGTCACGACAGTCCCAAGTTGTTTATTAAAGCACACTAGTACGATCTGAAGCTGGAAGATGTCATTTATCGTAGAACACTGAGCGCTTCTTTGTCTGCCAAGCTCTGCTCCATGTTGTGCCCTGGGGCACGCAATCTTCTCTGGGCACCTCACAAATTATTCAGCAAGTTTGGGTGAGATGCTGTCAGTAGGCTTCTGCTGTGCAACTCTAGAATGATGCAAAAAAGACCCTGATTTATGAGAGATGTCCTTGTTGACAGAAAGATTGATTCTGTGTGGTAGAATTCATGGAAGAAAGGGGATGCATTATAAATTGTGATGACAGGTTCATTGTTAGAGAAAGAATTTCACACGGACAAAAATACCTGCTCTAAAGCCCAGTTTCTAAACAAAGAATAACCTTTCAATAAACTTATCATTCATCATGCTGCGTTAAAATTTTTTTATTTTTACCCATTGAAAAGCAAATCTATACAAACGGAGGCAAGTTCAAATTTAAAAAATGGGCCCAGTGGGCCCTGTGAGGTGGGCACAATGACTGCTTTTCTTAATAAGGCACTCCGACACCCACTGATTAGTGATAGGTGAATCTGCTTGGGTTCAGTTTGTGGCACCTTCTGGGAACATGGCCAAAAATCGTCAAACTGTGAACTTTAAAGTGTATTTAAACCTAAAACCAAAACTGCAATATATTTCAAGTTACTATTTTTTGATGGGGTGTCTGTGTTAGTTTTACTTTTTTCAAGCTACTTTTGCTTTATTTTCACCTGGTAATGCTGCAAGTAACCTACACCCTGTCCCTGGAAGTCTATGGTATTCCTCCACTGTATCTATGGAGGGAGCCATGGTTGTCACCCCAGGCTGCTTTCCTGATATGGACTACAAATATGTCCGTATCTCATCTCTCATGGGGGGGAGATAATTGGTAGTTTACAAAAGATAGCTAGGAAGGAATATTTTTTTTTGTGCAGCTCACAGGCAATGACAAGGACACTTCCATTCTGGCAAGATCGACAGGTATTTTCTTGTTTAAAGTGTTCTTAGCTTGAATAAAAATTAATGCAGCAACCACATCGAAGGACTGTGGGTTGCAATATATTACATTGTACTTGAATTTAGTTATTCTTTAATTGGAACCCTATAAAAGCCAACAGGAGGTGAATCTTGAAAATAGAGTCTCTCCGATTTCAAGGCTAATTGGCAGGGGATTGTCAAACAAAGGGCAAGGTGAACTAAGCACTGCCATTGAGGTTGTGTACCAATGAAAAAAAAAAAAAAGATAAATATTATTCAGCATGGAGCAGCGCTTTTAATAAGGCTAAAAGGGCAACATTAAAATTACACAATTGATTTAATTGGCTTGAGTATGTCTTAAAACTGCATATGAAGTGGCACACATGTACAATCATAAAAGCAAATATGACATTTACAAAAGAAATAACACTTAAATTGTTACTAAATTACATTTGTCGCATTTTGTTCTGTTTGTAAAAAAAGCATTTAGGTAAATAAAGCATTTGGGATTCCCCTCAACTTTCATACCAGACCATCATCCTAGATGAGAGTCTGGTATGGATTATAAGGTAACTCATGAAAATCCACACTAAACCCTGATTCCTAATGAGGATCTGAGATGAATTCAAAGGGAATCCCATGAAAAAACCCAAACAAAAAAAACAACATGGGTTCCCTCCAAAATCCATACCAGACTCTTGTCAGAGTCATTGGTTGTTATGATGCACCATAACAACCACTAATTGTGTGGGCAGATGCATGGCCCTGAGTGGAAAGCTGTCACTTTTAGTGATACCGCCACTAAGTGCGTGGCTTCCTACAGTGGGTAGGGTTCAACGGGTGGTTGAACAAGCTACAACCCCAATTCCAAAAAACTCAGGACACTGTGTAAAACCTAAATAAATGCAGAATACAATGATTTTGCAAATCTCATAAACACATTTTATTCACAATAGAAAATAGAAAACATCAGATGTTTAAACTGAGAAAACTTACCATTTTAAGAAAAATAAAAAAGGTAATTTTGAAATTGATGGCAGCAACACATCTCAAAAAAGTTGGGACAGGGCCATGTTTACCACAGTGCAGCATCCCCTCTTCATTTTAACAACACTTTGTAAACATCTGGGAACTGAGACCAGTTGCTGGAGTTTTGGGAAAGGAATGTTGCTCCATTTTTGCCTGATATGGTATTCTAACTGCTCAACAGTCCTGAGTCTTCTTTGTCATATTTTTTTGTTTCAAGATGCGCCAAATATTTTCAATTGGTGAAATGTCTGGACTGCAGGCAGGCCAGTTAAGCACCGAGACTCTTTTACTACAAAGCCATGCTGTTGTCATAGATGGAGTATGCGGTTTCGTATTGTTCTGCTGAAATATGCAAGGAAATCCCCGAACAAGACATTGTCTGGATGGGAACATATACTGCTCTAAAACCCAGATATATGTTTCAGCATTGATGGTGCCTTTCCAGATGTGCAAGCTGCCCATTCTGTACTCACTAATGCAACCCCCATATCATGAGAGATGTAGGCTTTTGAACTGAACGCTGATAATGAGTCGGAAGGTCGCTTTCCTCTTTACTCCGGAGGACTGCAGATAGTTGCCATAAAAATGTCACATTTTGATTAATTTGACCACAGAACCGTTTTCCACTTTGCAACAGACCATTTTAAATAAACTTTGGCCGAGAGAAGATGGCAGCGTTTCTGGATCATGTTCAGATATGGCTTCTTCTTTGCATGATAGTGCTTTACATTGTATATTTGAACGCCACAGTGAACTGTGTTCATAGGCAGTGATTTTTGGAAGTATTCCTAAGCCCATGCTGTGATACCCATCAGAATCATGGCATTTTTTAATGTAGTGCCATCTGAGGGCCTGAAGATCAGAGGCATCCAATATTTTTTTTCGGCCTTGTCCATTGCACACAGAGATTTCTCCACATTCTGAGAACCTTTTTACATTGAGGAGCATTATTCTGAAATAGTTTGACAATTTTTAGATGCAGCTTTTTACAGAGTGGTGAACCTCTGCCTATATTTACTTCTGATACACTCTGAATCTAAGATGCCCTTTTTATACCCAGTTGTTACTGACCTGTTGCCAATTAACCTAATTAGTTCCAAAATGTTCTTCTTCTTTTTAGTACAGCTAACTTTGCAAGCTTTTTATTGTCCTGTATCAACATTTTTGAGATGTGTTGCTGCTATCAATTTCAAAATTACCTTATTTTTTCTTGAAATTTTCTCAGTTTAAACATATGATATTTTTCTATTTTCTATTGTAAATAAAATATAGGTTTATGAGATTTGCAAATTATTGCACTCTGTTTTTATGTAGATTTTACACAGCGTCCCAACTTTTTTGGAATGTGGTTTGTATTTAGTTCACTTGCTTGGTGAACAGCCACAGTTCCAACCTCATGCCTACCACTGATAGGTACACTTGCCGCAATCCTCCATTTGGCTTCACAAACAATGACACATTTCTTGGGACCTTCTCTGCTTCCTACCAGGGCTCAGTGCTTCAGTGGTCCATTGCCAAGCCTGAACACTGTCATGAGAAGGAGGGAGCAAGGTGACAGTGACTTTTTAATACAAAACTGTAGAGAGGTTTTCCTGAGATTGTAAGTTATGTATTTTTCTACTTTTTACAAATTTAAATACCATTATTTTTACCTGATTACTATTATAAGAGTACAGATTCTAAAAAAAAACCTTTAAAAAAATTCCCCAGTCAGCCATTTTAAACTAATAAAAGTCAAAGAGCCATCACCAAGCAATGCTTTGATTAACTTGGTTAGGCAGAAAAGTTACTCTGGGCCACTACATTATGGAATCACCTTGTTTCTGAGAGCTTGGCTTTTATCCTGACTTTGTGCTTAGGCCTGGCCCTGTTTACCTCCATCCTCCCAGTATGATGTTCTAGAGCTTAAGTGCATGCATTTTGGGCCCTGTCCTCTACCATCTGCCCTACCTGTAGTAAGTGTTGGATCTGTAGAGATCTCAGGAAAATATGTACAGTATATGAATGTCTACAGCTCAAGGTAAACCTATTAGTCACTTTAAAGCTAGACTACAGACAAAAATAAAATACACTAATGGGGAATAGGAAATAATAAAAGCAGTATAGGAACACAAATTTGACTTGGTATCAGCCTCTTGGAATCCCCATATACAGCAGAGCTCAGATTTGATGAAGTATTAGCAGCCAGTCAGTCATGTTGCTGTGCTTATGTGCTAATGTAGAAATATACTGATAGGAGGAGACTGCAGGGTAACAGAGAGCTAAGCTCAACAGTGTGCTGCCTATCCTTCATTGTCCAGTACCAGGCTGAGGGGGGGGGACAGATATGAAAACGTTACTTAACTGCAGCAGAGAATAAAACATATACTTACCTGCTCTGTGCAGTGGTTTTTGCACAAACAAGTCCAGATCCTCCTCTTCTCAGGTCCCTCTTTGGCTCTCCTGGCCCCTCCCTCCTGTTGTGTGCCCCCACAGCAAGCAGCTTGCTATGGAAGCACCCGAGCCGAGCTTTAGCTCCGTGTGTCCATTCGGACACAGAGTCCCGGTTTGGCTCTGCCCCCTCTCTCCTGATTGGCTAACTGACTTTGATTGACAGCAGTGGGATCCAATGGCGCTGCTTCTGTGTCTCAGCCAATCAGGAGAGAGAGTCTCGGATGGCCAAGGCACTCTTGGACATCGCTGGATAGAGATGGGGCTCAGGTAAGTATTAGGGGGTGCTGGGGTGGCTGCTGCACACAGAAGGCTTTTTATCTTAAAGGAGCACTAAAGCTTCCCTTTTTTTTGCTTAAAAATAACAAACATGTTATACTTACCTCCACTGTGCAGCTCGTTTTGCACACAGTGGCCCCGATCCTGGTCTTCTGGGGTCCCTCGGCGGCTGTCTTGGCTCCTCCCCGCAAGGACTCCACACCTTAATGCGAGTGAGCTCGCATGGTGTGGAGTGATTGCGGGCGCGCTCCCGTGATACAGCGGCGGCCATAGCCGCCGACTGTATCACTCGGCCCCGCCCCCCGGCGTGCCGCGTCATTGGATGTGATTGACAGCAGCGCCAGCCAATGGCTGCGCTGCTTTCAATCCATCCAGTGTAGCCAATCGGCGGCCAGGCTGAAAAACGAAGAGGATGACGGGGACGAGCATGGGACTTTCGAGGGGCCAGGTAAGAAAAACGGGGGCTCGGGGGGGGGGCGGTATTGTCGAATGTTTTTTCACCTTAATGCATAGGATGCATTAAGGTGAAAAAACATGTAACTTTACTACTCCTTTAATGCATAGAATACATAAGGATAAAAAAACTTCTGCTTTACAACCCCTTTAAGTTAGCTGAAGAATTCATCTTGCAGCGTTGTACACATGCCACCCACATGCCAGTAGCAATGCAGAGAAGAGTGCCGTCTGCTGGGGGAACAAGTTTAGGCCCAAAAAATTGTATATTAACGCAAACGAAAACTCAAACACAATTTTTTGGATAGGGCTAGGAAGAGTCAGAACCTCTGTCAAATGTAATTGCTCATATGTTATTGTCATCATCCTGAAAGGGGGCTGGGTGACCAGTGATAGCGGTCTCTAGGACATGAGATATCTGCAATAGCAATAGATAAAACAATGAAAACTTTTTAGTTTTTTCGAATTGAACAAAGCAGGGTTAAAACATATGTTATTCTTACGCAAGAAAGTCCTAGTCCAAGCAAAGTAACAGGTACTTGACTACCAGCTTAGAAGGGCTGTGACTTCACATGTTTTCTAGATTGTGAAAAGTAGAACATTTTCATGTGTTGGATACAGGCATTGTTCCATCTAGTAGAGCTTTTACCCTTCTCTGCATTTCTATAGGTTAGAATTCTCTTCTGCCGTGTACACACGATAGGTTTTACAGATGAAAACAGTCCGATGGACTTTTTTCATCGGACAAACCGATCGTGTATGGGCCCCATCGGTCTTTAAAAATAGAACATGTTTTAAATTTTTTCCGATAGTTAAAAAACCGATAGCAAATTACTATCGTCTGTGGGGAACTCCATCGGATAAAAAACCCAAGCATGCTCAGAATCAAATCGACGCATGCTCAGAAGCATTGAACTTAATTTTTCTTGGCTCATTGGAGTGTTTTACGTCACCGCGTTTGGAACGGTCGGTTTTTTGACTGATGGTGTATAGGCAAGACTGATTGAAGTCAGCTTCATCGGTTTTCCGATGGAAAAAACCATCGGTTTAAAAACCATAGGAAATCCGATCGTGTGTACAGAGCTTTACAGTTACAATGTTGGGCCATACAGATATCAGAGAAAATTACATAAAAAAAAATTAAAACCCAGACAGCACTATATACCTGATGGATATTCTAACTGTTTCTCACTCTGCAAAATAAAAAATTAGGTTTTGGCAAAAAAAAGTCACAATATAATAAAGCTAATAGGGGCCATACATGGCCTGTTGAGAAATTAGAGATTCCAGCATTATTTAATTGGGCTGTTCAATGATTGGATATAATTGTTATCTTACAAACAGAAGACTTTTTTCCTTTTGTAAGTAGAAAAAGAAATCAAGGCTTTCCCATGTTTGTGTTCTATCCATCCCTTAGTAGAATTGAGAAGAACACCACAAAGGGTGCTGGAGGAAAGGTAATGCTTTGTAAATGGCAGAAGTCTCAATGCCTATTATTTTTGAGACGGTCTATGGCCACCTTATTCTTTCCACCCCTTGACAGAAGGTGAGGGTTGTCTGTAAAACAAACACATCTATATTGATATTATTGATTTTACAACGCCAAACACGTACTGTACATATAGAATTTATAAGTAACTAGTGCAAAAAAATAAAAAATTCTGGCTATGAATGGTTTAACATACTTAAGCACGCAATCCTTTTAATGTGACCTCCACATATTTGTAAACTAGAAATTAATGTATGAGTAATTTCTCTACAACGTAGGCTTACCGCTTATAAGATAATACTCTCAATGAGAAAAATGGGAAATAAGGGAACTGCCCATTTTTTTTTTCTTTTTGATGTGGTGCACAAATGGGATATGGAGATATTTGTCCCTGATGGCATTGGTCATGCAGCACACGTGCAATGAATAGATTATTCCCTTTTCATCAGTTGCAAGAATTTTCTACTCTGCGGCCTCGTACACACGACCGATTTTCTCGGCAAGAACCAGCAAGAAACTTGCTGGCAGAGAGGTCTTGCCGAGTAAATCGGTCGTGTGTACGCTGCTAGCGGGTTTCTCGTCGAGAAAACCGACAAGAAACCTCGACGAGAAAATAGAGAACCTGCTCTCTATTTTCTCGTCGAGATTCTCCTCGGCATGTTTCTCGACGAGAAAAGTGAGTGTGTGTACACTTACCTGTCCGCCCGGAAGCCCGCGCATGTTCGAAATGAATTCGACGCATGCGCGGTAGCTTCCTAGGCATATGTAGGGTATACCAAGATGGCGGCGACGGCATCGAATGTGACGAGCGCATGCTCGACGTAGTCGATGACGTCACCGCGTACACTCCTTTCAAAGAACCGCGGGTTCTTTGAAACGAGCGTGTGTACACTCGGCCGGGACAAGTTTCTTGTCCAAGAATCTCGTCGAAAAAAACGACATGTTTTTTTCAACGAGAATCTCGGCCGTGTGTACGAGGCCTGCGAGTGACAAGTACTTCTGATGCTCATGAATTTCCTTTATCACTTGACAATTAATGCGTACATATCTCTAGCTGACACTTTTTTGTTTTGGATACAGCAGAGAATAGTTACCCACTGCTGTGTTCTTTTCTTTTTTTGCAAACTATGTAACATTGATTTCTTATTACTTTTCCATTGATAATTATCACCAAGACAAATTGAGAGGAGGTATTTTCCTTTTTAGGGACACAGACAATACAAAAAAATGGACAGGGTTTCTAAACCTTTCCTAGGCCCAACTGTTGCAAGTGATGCTTACATAGGTCACGCAGCTTGTAAAAACTGGACTGTATATGGGTGGCCTTACACATTAGTAATTACAAATAATGTTTTCTTCATTGTGAAGTCACTAAGGGGGTTATTTACTAAATCTGGAGAGTGCAAAACCAGGTGCAGCTCTGCATAGAAACAAATCAGCCTCCAGCTTTTATTGTCAAAGCTTAATTGAACAAGCTAAAATTAGGAGCTGATTGGCTACCATGCACAGCTGTACCAGATTCTGAGTGCACCAGTTTTAGTAAATCTCCCCCTAAGGCCCCTTTCACACTGGGCTCGGGAGGTGCGCTGGCGGTATAGCGGTGCTATTTTTAGCGCCGCTATACCGTCATTTTTGCCGCGATATTCGGCCGCTAGCGGTGCGGTTTTAACCCCTAGCGGCTGAAAAAAGGATAATACTGCCGGCAATGCGCCTCTGCAGAGGCGCATTGCCGGCGGTATAGCCACGCTGTCCCATTGATTTCAATGGGCAGGAGCGGTAAAGGAGTGGTATACACACCGCTCCTTCACCGCTCAAAAGATGCGGCTATCAGGACTTTTGGAGCGATTCTGCTAGCGCACCGCCTCAGTGTGAAAGCCCTCTGGCTTTCACACTGAGACTGCAGGGCAGGAGTTTTTCAGGTGTTATTTATGCGCTATTTTTAGCGCTAAAACGCCTGAAAAACTCCTTAGTGTGAAAGGGGCCTAAGAGTCTGATACATAGATTAGAAATGTTGGCTGTGCCATCTAACCAATTTTGCTCAAATTGGGAAATGAATAACTTTGAACAACCTTTGACCTCTTCAGCTATTCCAGGACTCTCTAATTTAAAAAAAAAAAGGATCAGGAGGGTAATTCACCCTGGCTGACTGTGTAGTTCAAAAACGATGCTAATACAAGTATGCATATTTATTCAACAATCATGTTATATGGCAGTCATTCATTGCCATCTCACGTCTACTCACTCTGGAACCTAAGGGGTTAATCCTCTGCATTATATAAAAAGGCTGTTTGATCCTGTATGAACAGATCCTCCACTTCTTGCATTGTCCCCAAAACATCTCTCGATAAGACAGTTAGTGGAGTCAGGCTGCACATGCTCAGTTTGGAGTGTATTGCTAGGGAGTTTTTCTTGAGAGAGTGCATGTGATCAGCACAGGGCCAAATTAGCGCTGTAAAGACAGAGGGTCAGGGGTCCTGCAGCCTCATGGGATAATCAGTGGAGAATGAAATCTCCTCCTACAAGATTTGACCAGTGCTCGGCTGGACACTGATAGAAGTCACAAAACTGCTATATCCTGCTGATGAAAAAAAGTATTTAGCAGTTTATATTTACAAAAATAATTGCATTTCCATGTTTTGTGTACTGTGGGAGACCAGATATAGTGAATGCAGGGACCTGAGTTTAGTAAAACTTTAAACCCAACTTTCTATTGTTATGTCTATTGTTCTTATTGCATCATTTGTTTTCCAGCCCAACTCAAGTGGGCCCAACTCCTGCTTAGGTTGGGTTCACATATATGCGAATTGGATGTGGTTTTTCTCCGCATTCAATTCGCATGACAGGAGACTGTGCCCGGATCTCAATGGAGCTGATTCACACAGCTCGGGGGATGACCATGATCCACAATAAGAAAGGGTCCTGTGTGTCCTTGACTCCGATTCAGGTGCGAATTGAAGCAAAAATTCGGACCTGATTCGCACCTGAATCCGTGAACAGGGACGCACCGGACCCCTGCTGTGAGCCACGGCTCAGCATGTGTGAACTCAGCCTTAGAATACCAGACCTGAGGCTCAAATATGAGGATACAAAAGGGTAGTATAAATAACAGGGGGTGCTTCTCTCACAGGAAACATCAAATGTCTGTTCATACTGTTGCACTACCCAACATTCTAACATCACACACAGACAATGAAAGATGTATTCCCTTTCTTTGAAAAAGTTAATAAACCCTAACAAAACACCTAGGTTGGAGTTGTGGGCATTTCTTAGAAATTGACCCATATACATCCCAATTGTTGCAAGTTATGCTCAATTCAGTCCTATCACTTGCAAATAATGAATGTAAGAGGCATAACTCCCATGGTTAAAAATTTGGTCACCATTGTGCTACAGTTTCAAATGCTTCCATTATTTGCATATCCCATTTACTGGATGTATACAACGCATATATCTACTATGCACTAAGTGCTTGGTAGATATATGCATTGTATACATCCAGTAAATGGGATATGCAAATAATGGAAGCATTTGAAAGTGTAGCACAATGGTGACCAAATTTTTAACCATGGGATTATTATTAAGAAGGTACAGCAGCATACAGGGATGTTTCAGGGATGTAGTCTGCTTTCATTAGTGCAAGAAGATAAAATGAATGAATGAATGAATAACTTGTATAGTGCTACAAATGCGAACTGAATCGCCTCAAGGCGTTTTTGCAGCCAGTGTCTGCCTGGCTAGTGCAGTCATTTACCCCGTAGGATCTCGACGCGCTTGGGACACACATTCGTACACATATATACTGGGCCAATTTGGACAAGATCCAATTAACCTACCAGCATGTCTTTGGACATTAAAGACTATCTATGGGCACTATTTACTGATTTTCCAGTAACACCTTTAGCTGGTCACCGGTATATTTGAGCAAAGCTTTTTTGATTTATTTATTTTCTACCTGATGCTCTTAAATCCTGTTATTAGGCCTTGTCACATAATCATTAAAGTAGTTGAAGGTTTCCTCACAACAGACTGGTGTCACTTCTTGCAGATGCTGTGCAGGCATCATTATTCCTCTCTATGGGCCATGTGCTGTCATTCACAATACTTGGGGTGGGGCTGGAAGTATCCTGTGCTATTCATTCATTATATGGGGGGGGGGGGTTCAGCAGTAACAATGCACATAACTCTCCTCAGTGTAAATAATCATACAGCCCTTGGGCTACAGCTACAGCAGCTGTGAAGGGTGACAACGCTGAGGTTAATTAATTGCAGGGCATTTAGCACTGTCACCCCATCAGAGGAAGTCAAAATAAGTAGCAGGATCACCTATTTTTTTACATAAAGAGGAGGTGACAGATTAACAAGTATACAGTTTTATTCAGTCAACTTGCATCTTTCATCTGAGAATTTCTTATATTTTGCCCATAGTTCTACAATAACCATGCAGACTTTTCGTCATATTTTAAGCCTGCAGCATCACAATTGTTCTGTGTGGCAATCCTCAATCATTCACAGCAGGATAGTAATAGGATAAGATCTAATAAGAATACAGTATATATAGAAATGAATAAAGCAAGGGCGACAAGTAAGAGAAAACTGACAAACATGTGGATGAAATGCCTTTGGTGCATAATAATGTAACGCCCCCAGATAGCACGGCTGCTAACAACTGGAAGAGTGAAGGATGGGGTCAGTACTTCATTAAAGAGATAGAAGAAAAAATCTTTGCTGCGCAGTTGTTGGAGATTAATCGATAAATTCGAGAGCTCAGAATATTAAATGAAGGCAAAGAATTGCAAGAGCTTCCAAACAAAAAAAAACAAAAAGTAGTCAGATTATCAAGGACAGGAAATTATTTTCCTGTAATTACTTTTAAAGTAATTATATAGTTGGATAAATGGATTAAGATACTCAAGTCTGTTCATCAACATTGATCTGCTTCCTACCGCTTGGGAGATCAGAACAAAGGAGTCACTCAGCAACACAGTGATAAGGGAGGGCAGGTGCAGGTCACTTGGGAACTTACATCGGTAACCTGCGCCTCTTCATTTGGCGTTCTCTATATTGTAGGATAATTACAAAACCCTTGTTTGTTGAAGGGTACCTGTCATCTACGAATCATGATGCAGTCATTTTGCAAGAGGGACCGTGACTATCAATACAATGTAAGTGTTTCAAAAGTTATGTCACTTGTCTGTAAATGAAAAAGGTCAATCTATCTAAAAACGATTTCTGTTATGTATGAATAATGATGGACTGATTACCCATGTGCTTTTTGCATTTTGGATAGAGTAGAGGAGAGTTAAAACCACTGTCAGTTTTTTATTTACCATTTGTGACTCATGTAGCGGGTATATGCTTTCATTTTTTGAATCTGGTGGGGAAAACTGTGATGTATGGTTCCCTGGGGCCCACCAGGTGGCACTGTCGCTTTGGGCCCGGGGTCGAGTCATTGTTGCGGTGGCGTACCTCTTTTGGTCTCTCTCAGCGGTTGTATGGTGGGGCAGGGAACCCGCCGTGCTTGCTGGGAGGGGGTATAAAGGGGGCGGCCATTTTTGGTGGAGGGAGTCGAGCTCGGGCACCTTCAGCCTGAGGGTGGTGGTTTGTGTCGGTCCCCTAGGTGGGTCTAGGCCTAGAGGACGTTCGGAGATCGTGTTCCATCCCAGGCACCTTTAGCCTGGGGTGAGATACTCGGATGGAGGTCTGGAGCTCAGTGCCCAACACTGAGTTCCGCGAGGGAAGGAGGTCCTAGGGAACCCCGGGAGTGGGTACCCGAATCCGGAAGGCGTAATGGACCGGTGGGAGATACTTACTTGAAGACCCGATGCAGCATATTGCCAGTGACAGGTGAGCCTCCCATCGGAGACCGCCTGGAAGGAAATTCCCCCTCGCTCGGAGACCGCAACCCACTTTCAGGAAGGAAAGTGGAGAGTTCATTGTGTCTGGGCCTACTCGCATCCACACCTCCTTTTCTGTTCTCTTCTACAAGGGAGTTCAACTGATTGTGTTCATTCAAGAAGAATAAAGGAGTGTTGGACTTTAATGGTGTGGGGCTCATTTTCTGGCAGACATTGTTCAAGGTAACTCTCATTGGAGGTTCTAGGTGCAGAACACTGACCCGAAGGTAAAACAAGAACTTTGCTTCCACCACACAAACATCTGCGGTGAGGGCTTGGCGTGGTGACCCTGCTCTCTCTCCTCTAAAGTACTCCTAGACAAGAGACAGACGAGCTGATAGAAGAGAGGGGAGAGAGGAGGGCGCTACACTCATTAGGGAGATTTCCTTCCACTTCCTGCCCTGCAGAGTAAACAGGAAGTGAGGGAATGTGAGGAAAATCCCCTCTTAGACAGTTGTAATGGGAACAAGTATCCCAATTGGAAGATCCCCCCCCCCCCCTCTATTTCTGTTCTGCTCCAGTGAAAATGGTGATCAAGACAATTTGAGAGAGTGAAGCCTCGTACACGGGACCGAGTTTCTCGTCAAAAAACGACAAGAAACTTGCTGGCAGAGCTTTCTTGCCGAGTAAATCGGTCGTGTGTACGCGGCTATCAGGTTTCTCGTCAAAAAAACCGACAAGAATCTCGACGAGAAAAATATTTCTCTCTATTTTCTCGTCGAGATTCTCGTCAGCATGTTTCTCGACGAGAAAAGTGTGTGTGTGTACACTTACCTGTCGCTGTGGAAACCCTTGCATGCTCGAAATGACTTTGACGCATGCGCGGTAGCTTCCTAGGCATAGGTAGGGTGTAGCAAGATGGCGGCGACAGCATCGAATGTGACGAGCGCACGCTCGTCATAGTCAATTACGTCACCGCGTTCGCTCCATTCAAAGAACCGCGGGTTCTTTGAATGGAGCGTGTGTACACTCGGCCGGGACAAGTTTCTTGCCCAAGAATCTTGTCAAGAAAAACGACAAGTTTTTTCCTGACGAGATTCTCGGCCATGTGTACGAGGCTTCAGTCTCCATAACGGGTACCCAGAAAGCATTAAAGACCAGGGATTCTAACTCCTCAAGAAAAGAAAAAGAAAGGCGCACCAGCCTCGTGCATTACCGTTGGATAAATTTATTATAGCGAATAAAAGAATCCTACTTACAAACAAACGAAATAGCCATGCGTTTACAAGGAACCACAGAGGCGCAGCAATGCTGCGAGTCAGCAGTGATCTTTGTCAATCCCTCCGTGACCGATTTGAGTGGATTCGTTTTGGACGCATTGCTGCGCCTCTGTGGTTCCTTGTAAACGCATGGCTATTTCGTTTGTTTGTAAGTAGGATTCTTTTATTCGCTATAATAAATTTATCCAACGGTAATGCACGAGGCTGGTGCGCCTTTCTTTTTCTTTTCTTGTTATTTACCACTAGGATACCCCTATCTGTGAAGGCAGCAAAGCCAAGTGTCATCCATTTGTTCACTTTCAAACTGTCCGGTATTCCACTTGTGCGCAGGAGTATTTGTTTGTCTTTCGTTATTCAAGGTATTCTAACTCCTCACCACTCCATCCAAACCTATAAAAAAGTTTTGCTTTTAGTTATACTTTAAGATATTACAGGGATTCATGTCTACTGCTACAATATATGTCTAAAATTGAAAAATGGGCACGAGAGGCCTCTAGTAATGGCTGTGGTAAGTGAGAGGAGTTAGGAAAATGGGTGGTGGCATTGGTGCGAAATAAGCAGCTGGTGGGTGAGTCCTCCCTTCAGTGTATAGTCCAGGGGTGTCAAACTCAATTGCAGGCCGCATCCGCATTATGGTTGCCTGATTGTATCGGTAGGACTATATAAATGCATCTACTCTTTATCATATTAAGAAATTGCTCTGTCCTTCTCTCTGCTGCCAACTGCCAAAGGAGGGGGGGGGGGGGGGGGGGCAGAGGCAAGCCTCTTCGTGGCTGGACAGAGAAGCGCAGGATCTGGCAGAGGAGTTCTGGCTTCCTTCTCTGCTACTGACTGCTGAGACGAGGTAGGGGCAGGGATAACGGAGGTGCCGCAGCTTCTGGAGAGGTGCCAGGGCCACATAAAATGGCCTGGCAGGCTGGATTCTGCTCGTGAACTTGTGTTTGACACATGTGGTATATACTGTACCTGTACCTGAAATATCCATTGTGGATCAACATTAACATTCTAATTTTTCTTGTATGTCTGGATCAATACACACGTGTTGCAGCTCCAAAACAAAAACAAGGTAACAGTGTTACTTTGTATCTCAAAGGGCCGCCTTGCACACTGGGGCGGTTTGCAGGTGTGCGCTTTTGCGCTAAAAATAGCGCCTGCAAACCAACCCTAAAGGAGGGCTTTCACACTGGAGCGGTGCGCTAGCAGGACGTGAAAAAAGGTCCTGCTAACCGCATCTTTGGAGCGGTGAGAGGAGCGGTGTGTTTACCACTCCTACACCACTCCTTCCCATTGAAAGCAATGGGAAACCGCGGTAATACCGCCGGCAATGCGCCTCTGCAGAGGCGCATTGCCGGTGGTATTAACTCTTTTTTGGCCGCTAGTGGGGGTTAAAACTGCACCGCTAGCGGCCGAATACCGCCGCAATTCCGACGGTATAGCGCCGCTATTCCGCCACCGCACCCACCGCCCCAGTGTGAAACCAGCCTATACCTCATCTGAACAGTGTTTATGTTTTGCCACATGTTACTGCAATGCAAAAGTGTGACTCCAAAGAGGTTGTAAACGCATTTTTTAAATTTCAAATATTAAACATCTTATACTTACCTACTCTCTGCAATAGTATTGCATAAAGCAGCCCCTTAACTCCTCTCCTGTGGTCTCCTGCTGGCACCCTTGGCTCCTCCTCTTCTGTGTATGCCCTCATAGCAAGCTGTGTGCTATCGGTGCACATGTGCAGGCGTGCTCCTGAGCCGGGCTGTGTTCTTCCATAGACACACACAGCACAGCTCGGCCCCACCCCCTGCTCCCTCCTTACAAGAGCTGACTGACAGTGAAGCTTGTGAGACCAATAGAGGACTCAAGTAAATGTTTAGGAAGGTGGGGAAGCACAGCAAGTTGTACACATTTTTAAACTTTGTGCAAGGAATGATTGAGGTAAAAAAACTCATGGAACTTAACTTTATAAAAGAGGACCACAAACTGAAAACTCTAATGAATCCATTTGTAATAATCAAAGCAAATTCACCTATCCATCCATTTACAGTATCCATGCCTTCATGCTTTATTTTGTTGAGAAATCACTTTGAAAAACACCCCCCCCCCCCCCCCTTAGCCTTTTCTAGAAGTGGCCAACTTGAGAAAGGGCAGATGATTCCTGGGATCATCCACTTTCTGGAATCCATCTGCCCTTAGCTCAGGCATGCAGGCAGAAGGGTGTGTTTAAATGGTAAAGCCCCTCCTCCCCTCTTCCAGATGAATGTGCGCATGAAGACTCCAGGGATGTATGACATAATTTTTGCCTACGGCAAAAACCAGGGAGCAACCAAATAAATGTAAAAAAAAAAGTTAAAACAAGTAAATATAATATACTTTCCTATCTATTTACTAAAGCTAGCAGCATAAGGATGAAAAACTGTTGATGTTGAGAGAGTTTAGTTCCGCTTTTACCTGCTTCCAAGCAGAGCAGTAACACACATAACAAAACCAGCCTGTAAGCAGATGGAAGGACACATTGACGGGTCTAAATAAGCGGTTTGCAGTGGAAGAAGGACTGATATCATTTTTACATTGTTACAACATATCTACTGCACTTCAGTTTAATTTGACAGAAATTCTTTATGAAAGCACTGGAATAAAATTGGATATTTACATGTACTTTTTATTTGCTTTTGCCTGGCCAGAAAAACGCTATTTACTTTGAAACTGCTCTAAATGAAGAGTACAGCCCCCAGGCTTAGAGTGTATGAGAATTACATCCAAAATTTTTGGTTTATTATTTTAGTTAGTCATTTACTTTGTACTTTTTGGTTATCAGGTGCTAGCGCTGGTGTGGGATGCCCATTTAACGATGTCTTTTGTTATAGTTTACTAGCTTCTGGTGCCTAGTAACCCAATCTCTGAAGCGAGCGGGCGAACTCTGATCCCAGCAGCTGCTTATTATTACAAGTAAATATTTAAAGTAATTTAATGCCTTGTTTTAGAAATATACTGCAATTAATGTTATTACAATAATCGTCATGTTGACTAAAAGGGCCAAGAACCTTCGTTTTATTCTGTTTCTATCTGTGCCTCTGTTGGAGAGATTTCCCTTTACTTGCTGTGTGGTTACCAGGACAGGCAATGGACACAGAGCAATGTTGACAACTCTAAAAAATATGAGCTGAAAGGGGTAGTAAACCCTCATGTTTTTTCACCTTAATGCATCCTATGCATTAAAGTGGTTGTAAACCCACTTTGACAACAAACACCTACAGGTAAGCCTAGATTAATGCTTACCTGTAGGTGTTTGCAATATCTCCTAAACCTACATGGTTTAGGAGATATTTGTCATTAAGAATGCACCGTTGTCTACGGCGCATGCGCGTCGTAGATAACGGCGCAGGCTCACTGAGAGCTTCCATTCATTAATCCGGCAATGACGGATTTGACGGCTCCCGCGCGCATGCGCGGGAGTGACGTCATCGTCGCTCCGGCCAATCACATCGCTGTGCATACTAGCTCATTATGCCTTTCTCTTGCAGGTTATTTAAAAAAATATATATATACGAGGGTTTACTTCCTCTTTAAGCCGAAAAAACATATGACTATTATCGGCCCCCCAGCCCCCCGTTTTACTTACCTGAGCCCTGGAAAGTCTTGCTTTAAATGAAGAGCCGGGGTTCGCAGCTCTTCATTGGATAGATTGATAGCAGCGCAGCCATTGGCTCCCGCTGCTGTCAATCAAATCCAATGACGCGGGTACCGGGGGGTGGGGCCCAGTCCTGCACTCGGCGACTATGGACGCAGAATGCAGGACTCGGGAGCGCGCCCGCAAGGTAACCCCCTTGGGAGAGCACTTCCCATAGGGGGTTATCTGAAGCGGGGAGGAGCCGAGAGAGCCGCCGGGGGACCCCAGAAAACGGCGTTCGGGGCCACACGGTGCAAAACAAGCTGCACAGTGGAGGTAAGTATGACATGTTTGTTATTTAAAAAAAAAAAAAGAAAGGAACCTATAGTATCACTTGAAGTTCTACTTTAAATGCCACAATCAGTACAAACAAGTTCATCAAAAAATGCCAGCAGGTTCCTGCAATAAATAATATACTGCCGTATCCATAGGACCTTAATCAGCATCAAGTTTGGGGTAAAAGATATTTATATTTTTCTGTTAACGGCCACATTTTGACAGATCGTGACAGTAGTATTAATCCCCTGGTCACACCAATGCGACTTGTCATGCTATTTGATAGTTTCAAATCACATGACAAGCAGCGAGAGCCAATGGCTGCGCTGCTATCAATCTCCAATGAAGAGCCGAGAACAGCCGAGAAGACTGGGGACAGTATCCAGCGCGTTCACGGCACGGGACTTTTGAGGGCTCAGGTAAGTAAACCGGGGGGCTGGAGGGCTTGTAAGCAGCGAGTGTTTTTTCACCTTAATGCATAGGATGCATTAAGGTGAAAAAACGCAAAGCTTTACAACCCCTTTAAGGTTGAGAGAAGTGCAGCCAAAAGGAATTCTCATTGGGTTGAGGATAGCCCATTGAGTGGAGAGCAGGGCTGGAACTTGGTCCGGCACTAGCTCTATCCCCAGGAGTCAGGAAAGATTTACTGGATGGATGGATACAATCCAGGGACAAAACCAGGGACAGACTTGTTCTGGCGACAGTGTCCTCAGTCCAGGGACGTCTGGTCACCCTATGCAAGGGGGTACAGTACTGTTAAGAGCTAAAAAAGATGTAAAACTTCAGTCAGATTTTTCAAAGCAGACCTTTCTCCCAAAAATGAAAGTCCCACTCATAGTCCACCTCCCCTAGCCTGTAATTAAATTGGAATGCTTTTTTTTGGGAGGGAGCAAATATCCTTTTTGATGGTACCAGCTTCAAGTTCAGCAACACCTAGACAATTGATGTTGCATCAGCTCGGCCTCCATCATGGCCTCACACATCCCAGGAGACTGCAGGACCAATCTCACTGCATGCCACCATCTCGCACATGCATAGCAGGCTTCTGAATCCAAGAGGTACAAAAGGTCCAAAGCCCTGAAGCATAGGATGCAGGAGAGACAGTGCTGGACTTCTTGGGCTGTAAAGTATCTGTTTTCTAAAAGTCAGAAGCTACAGTTATTGTAGCAGTTGACTTTAAAGCGAAACAAAACCCTCCTATCCTTTTCAGCCAAGGAAGCTGCCTTCTTCACCTCGGTTTGATTCACAACAGCCATGATGCTGCACATGTGATCAGTTATCACACCAGCCATTTCAAGGTTTGACCGTTTGGTTGAGAACACAAGCAAATGAGACAGTTGGCATTCCCAGCATACTGGGAATGTAACTGAAACTGTTAAGTCGATGGGTTTAGTTCCGCTTTCAATTTTCAAACTACCAGGTGAACTTCCAAAAAAATTTACAAAGGGAGCAACGAGTTGACAAAGCTTACATATACTGTACATAAATGTTGAATACAGACAATCCGTCAGTGATACTAAGTGCTAAAGTATTTTTGTCGAATTGCAATTTTTTACCTTAAATCAGAACTATCATTTTCAGCCAAGAAAGCTGCCATCTTAGCCTCTGTTTGATCTCCAACTGCCACGGTGCTGCACATGTGATCAGTTATGACACCAGCCATTTGATGTTTTGACAATTTGGTTGAGAGCACAAGCAAATGTGACAGATACCATCATGCCGGGAATGTAACTGTTTTTTGAAATGGGTAAATTGATGGGTTTAGTTCCGCTTTAAGAGTCAGGGAGCACAATGAATGTTGAATGGCCAATTTGATTCTATACTAGAGCCAGAATCTTCAGCTGAAGTTTTGAAGATGTAAGAATTATTTTTTGGTGAAAGTCAGTGCACACATAATTTTTTTACCCTTAATACTTATGTAGTTACTAGCTTGTAACATTTAGTTTGAAAAATGACAAGACCAGGGACAATAAGGCCAGAGAAGGGATTACAACTACCACTGTGTTTTCCTGTGGATCCCTAGTAGAACTATGATTCTTCAACTATCCATAAAACCTGGAATGGGTGATTTTCATCACTTTGAGTATAGCATTAGGGGGCAAAAGAATTCTCAGGATCCAAGTGTTCTGTTCACTTTTGCCACATTCCACCACTCACGGTCTTATGCAAGCCACCTGTGACCTTGCTTTCATTACCAACTCTGGATATATTACTTCTGTTGCTAAGGCTGGGTTCACACTAGTGCGACACGACATCTGTCCTACTTTGGATCCGACTTTGCCCTGCGACATGAAGCCGACATATGTCCGACTTTCAATGAACGGGGATCCGACTTGGATCCCCGCCAATATCAGGCACTGTGTTTGGTATGAATCTTGAAGGGGAACTCCAGGCCAAATTTTAAATTAAAAAAAACGGCGCGGGTTCCCCTCCAGGGGCATACCAGGCCCTTGGGTCTGGTCTGGATTTGAACAGGCGCCCCTACGCTGAAAAAACGGCGTGGGGGGTCCCCCCAAAATCCAAACCAGACCCTTATCCGAGCACACAACCTGGCCGGCCGCAGGGGAAGAGGGGGGGATGAGAGAGCGGCCCCCCTCCCTCCTGAACTGTACCAGGCCGCATGCCCTCAACATGGGGGGTTTGGTGCTCTGGGGCAGGGGGGCGACCTGCGGCCCCCCCACCCCAGAGCACCCTGCCCCCATGTTGATGAGGACAGGGCCTCTTCCCGACAACCCTGGCCGTTGGTTGTCGGGGTCTGCGGGCGGGGGGCTTATCGGAATCCGGGAGCCCCCTTCAATCGTACCCCTACCCATTCACCTGGTGGAAAAAAATTGCAATAAAAAAACACTACACAGGTTTTCAAAGTAATTTATTGCACAGCTCCGGGGGTCTTCTTCCGACTTCCGGGGGTCTTCTTCCGACTTCCGGGGGTCTTTTCCGACTTCGAGGGTCTCCGGTGTCGTCTCCCGCTCTCCGGTTCTTTCTTCCGCCGGGCCTCCACTAACTTCTTTTTAGCTCTCTTGCTAACAGAGGCCCGGTCTTCCCGTTGTCTCGTCCGGCTCTCCGTTGTTCTTCTGCCGTCCCCTCCACTAACTTCTTCGTAGCTCTTTCGCTAGTGGAGGGGCCGGGCTTCCCGTCGCTGTCGCCGTCGGCTTCTTCTTCCCTCTTCTCCTTCTCGATGTTGACGCGTCGCTTCCTCTTGCTGTAATACTGGCTCTCCGCTCCGCTCCGCATTAATATAGGCTTCTCATGACGTCACAGTCACATGTTCCCATGACGTCACAGTCACATGCTCCGGGGCCATGTGCCCTGGAACATGTGACTGTGACGTCATGAGAAGCCTATATTAATGCGGAGCGGAGCGGAGAGCCAGTATTACAGCGGGAAGAAGCGACACGTCAACATCGAGGAGGAGAAGAGGGAAGAAGAAGCCGACGGCGACGGGAAGCCCGGCCCCTCCACTAGCGAAAGAGCTAAAAAGAAGTTAGTGGAGGGGCCGGCAGAAGGACAACAGAGAGCCGGACGAGACAACGGGAAGACCGGGCCTCTGTTAGCAAGAGAGCTAAAAAGAAGTTAGCGGAGGCCCGGCGGAAGAAAGAACCGGAGAGCGCGGAGACGACACCGGAGACCCTCGAAGTCGGAAAAGACCCCCGGAAGTCGGAAGAAGACCCCCGGAAGTCGGAAGAAGACCCCCGGAGCTGTGCAATAAATTACTTTGAAAACCTGTGTAGTATTTTTTTATTGCAATTTTTTTCCACCAGGTGAATGGGTAGGGGTACGATGTACCCCATACTCATTCACATAGGGTGGGGGGGCGGGATCCGGGGACCCCCTTATTGAAGGGGGCTCCCGGATTCCGATAAGCCCCCCGCCCGCAGACCCCGACAACCAACGGCCAGGGTTGTCGGGAAGAAGCCCTGTCCTCATCAACATGGGGGCAGGGTGCTCTGGGGTGGGGGGGCCGCAGGTCGCCCCCCTGCCCCAGAGCACCAAACCCCCCATGTTGAGGGCATGCGGCCTGGTACGGTTCAGGAGGGAGGGGGGCCGCTCTCTCGTCCCCCCCCCCTCTTCCCCTGCGGCCTGCCAGGTTGTGTGCTCGGATAAGGGTCTGGTTTGGATTTTGGGGGGACCCCCAAGCCGTTTTTTCGGCGTAGGGGCGCCCGTTCAAATCCAAACCAGACCCAAGGGCCTGGTATGCCTCTGGAGGGGAACCCGCGCCGGTTTGTATTTAAAATTTGGCCTGGAGTTCCCCCTCAAGAGCAGTACAGCACAAGTCGCATGCCAAAGTCGGACCATGCAAGACTGCGGTCCGACTTTGATCCGACTTCAATGATAGTCAATGGGCTGAAGTCGGATCAAAGTCGGACCAAAGTAGTACAGGGAGCATTTTCAAAGTCGGACCGACATGTGTCGGACCAGTTAGGACGGCTCCCATAGGGAAACATTGATTTTCACACGTCATGCGACATGAGCTCCCAATGTTGGAGCGTTTGTCGCCCCAGTGTGAACCAGGCCTTACAGACTTTCCTCTGAAATATGACCAAGGTCTTGCCCTCTCTATGTGTTGCTGAAAGCCTGGGTTCCACTAAATGTTGTCGAAACATAACCCTTTTAAGCCCTATTCTTTGCAGCGATAATATACTAGTGCTCTGACAATATGTATATCGGCCTTGAGCTGGGTACGTTTTATTTCTGTAAGCCCTTTCTCTTCGTTAATGCTCAGCGGTATTACATGTACTCTACTGTAGTTGATTAATAATTTTCGGAGGTTAAAATGACAGCTATATCAAGCAATTAAGTATAATTTTGAGTCAATCCCATGCCTCAATAGTCTACAGATGATCTGAAAAAGGAAAATCCTGCAGGGTATCTGTTTGTAATTTGATCCTCTGAATGGGGAGTTAAATCCCCTGCCCCCTCCCATGATTTCCCTCCACCTCTTTTGCAGGCTTTGTAGGTTTAGCAGTAGGCTTGCAGAGAAGAAATGGATTTGTAGAGAGCGTTATGTCAGCAGCTGGCCGAGAACACGGCGTATCAATGGATGGAATATCTGAACTAAAGATGTCAATGTGGAGTGTATAAAAAAAGCACGGACACCTTTGCAACTGAAACAGCATACATGAATATGGAACATATACTATTTAAAGCGGCGCTCCGTCGTAAAAAAAAAAATATTAAAAGCCAGCAGCTACAAATACTGCAGCTGCTGACTTTTAATATATGGACACTTACCTGTCCTGGAGTCCAGCGACGTCGGCAGCAGAAGACGAGCAAATGCTCGTCTCTCGGCTGCCCCCACCGCCATCATCGGTGAGGGAACCAGCAAGTGAAGCGTTGCGTTCCCTACTGCGCATGTGCGAGTCACGCTGCGCCGTCATTACTGTTCCCCGCTGTGTTCTGGGAGCCGTGTGTTTCCCAGAACACAACGGGGGGGGGGGGGAACGGGAAGTGACGTACTGCCCGCAGGTCCCCGCCGAGTCTATGCCCGGAAGTGGGTGCAAATACCTCTTAGACAGGTATCTGCACCCCCCCTGAAAGGTGCCAATTGTGGTACCGGAGGGGGGGAGGAATCCGATGAGCATAAGTTCCACTTTAGGGTGGAGCTCCGCTTTAAACCTTAAAGTAGAACTATAGGAAAAAAAAAACATTTTGGATAGAGCTAAGAAGGGTTATAACCCCTGTCAGATTTTTTTCCACCATCTGTGTCCCATTGCAGAGATTTTCCTTCACTTCTATCCTGCTGATCCTGATATTATTGCTTTCACACACCAACAGTTAATTACCATTGCTGGGTATGAGTGACTTCCTAGCTTTAGAATATCTTATCCTCAGGGAGAAAGGTTGCCAGCTTTAAGGAAGAGAAAAATAAAAGATGGGTGTCTCACTGTTAATTAATTTGTTATTTCTTTGTATGCGCCTAAATTATATTTAGAGCCCAAGATTTTTAGAGTGGGGGAGAGTTAGCACCTCTGTCAGTTTTTTTTTGCTGTCTATGTTCCGCCCACTTCCTGTTCCACAGCCACAACAGGAACTCACTGCTAATCTTTTCAAAGTGAGTGGAAACAGCTGTCGCTAGAACATGTGTCCCCATTGGAAGATTTCCATGGTAAATATTAAAATTTTCTATTAATTTCTGTTAGTGAAAGGGTTGCCAAGACACAGAGGAAAGGAGGGGAGAACATATCTCCCCAGTGGTGACACAAAGCAACGAAAACCTACCAAATGTTTAAAAGCATATCTATGGTTAAAATGTACATTCATATCATTTCCACATTGTATTTCAATTATTTCTAGCTTACTCCTATCAATCTAAATGATGTTGAAATTTGTAAACTTACTTTCGGAAGATCCCCACAATTTACTTCCTTGAATTTTGTAAAAATAGGATTTTTATAACAGCTTACCTGTAAAATCCTTTTCTTGGAGTACATCACGGGACACAGAGCGACATAGTCATTACTAATGGGTTATATAGATACCGTCAGGTGCTGGCACTGGCAACTTCCAAAACCGGAAGTACCCTCCCCTATATAAGCCCCTCCCATCCGGGAGCACCTCAGTTTTGTAGCAAAGCAATAAGTGTCCCCAAAGAGGGGCGGGAGCTCTGTGTCCCGTGATGTACTCCAAGAAAAGGATTTTACAGGTAAGCTGTTATAAAAATCCTATTTTCTTTCTCGTACATCACGGGACACAGAGCGACATAGTCATTACTAATGGGATGTCCTAAAGCAATGCCAAATGAGGGGGGGGGGGATACACCATATATAAGCTGAGCGCTATCAGACATGAGGATCTTTTGCGGCCTGCAACACACTGCGCCCAAAGGCGACATCCTCCTGACTTCTAACGTCCACCTGGTAGAACCTAGTAAACGTGTGAACTGAAGACCATGTTGCGGCCTTACAGATTTGAGCCAGGGAGGCCTGGTGATGCACTGCCCATGAAGTCCCAACTGCTCTCGTGGAGTGCGCTCTAACTTTGAACGGAGGCGGTCTCCTTCTCAAGCCATAGGCTTGTATTATGACCTGTCGAATCCACTTGGCTAAAGTAGATTTTGACGCTGCCTGACCCTTTCTGGGGCCTTCCGGCAGAATAAACAAAGTATCCGTTCTGCGAATCTGAGCAGTGGCTTTTAGATAAGCTTTAACTGCTCTTACTACATCCAAAGAATGCAATAACTTTTCCTCTACCGAAGTAGGTTTGGGGAAAAAAGAAGGAAGAACCACATCTTGGTTCAAATGAAACCTCGATACCACCTTAGGAAGAAAGGCTGGATGAGGACGTAACACTACTCTATCCTTATGGATAACCAGATATGGCTCCTTACAGGACATAGCTGCTAATTCCGACACTCTTTTAGCCGAACAAATGGCTACTAGAAAAATCAATTTCCTGGTGAGAAGCACCAAAGAAATATGCTGTAATGGTTCAAATGGTTGTTTCTGTAGAACCGACAGAACCAAGTTTAGATCCCATGGACATATGGGAATATTAACCGGAGGACTAATACGCATCACTCCTTGTATAAAGGCTTTGACTAGTGAATGCGAAGCCAAGGGCCTTTGAAAAAATATTGACAAGGCCGAAATCTGACCCTTGATAGTACTCAAGGCAAGCTTCCTATCTACAGCCCATTGTAGGAAGTCCAGAATCCTACCTATTACGTACTTATGTGGATGCCATTTCTTGGCCTCACACCACGCGATGTACGCCTTCCAGATTCTATATTAGATCTGCCTGGATACCGGCTTCCTGGCATTGATCATGGTAGATACCACAGGATTAGAGAGCCCTCTCTTTTTTAGAATGTGGGCTTCCATAGCCAGGCCGTCAAACCTAGGGCTGGTAAGGAAGGGTGGTATATCGGTCCTTGCGAAAGCAGGTCCGGACGACGTGGGAGAGTCCAAGGACTCCCCACTGAAATTTTACAATCTCTGCGTACCACGCTCTTCGGGGCCACGCTGGAGCCACCGGAATCACTGGTTTCTTTTCTACCCTGATTCTGCGGAGTAATCGAGGTAACCATTGTGGCGGTGTGAATGCATATATCAGCTTGAACTGATCCCAAGGGAACACTAGGGCATCCGAGCCGCAAGCTAGGGGATCCCTTGTCCGAGAGACAAACCTGTCCCCCTTTGCGTTGAATCTGGATGCTAGAAGATCTACATCCGATGTTCCCCACCGCTGACATATTGTCCAGAAAAACCTCAGGGTGAAGGGACCCTTCCTCTGGGCCTAATTGCTGGCGACTTAGAAAGTCCGCCTTCCAATTCTCCACTCCTGGAATGAATACCGCAGATATGGCTGGGACATATTTTTCTGCCCATTTCAGGATGTAATTTACTTCCCTCTGGGCTGCACGACTCCTGGTGCCCCCCTGATGATTGATATATGCCACTGCTGTGGCATTGTCTGATTGAATTCTGACAGGGGACCCTTGGAGTTTGGATGTCCATGCTACTAGGGCATACCGGGCTGCTCGTATCTCTAAGAGATTGATGGGCAGGGCCTTTTCTGCATCCGACCATCTGCCCTGGAGAGACTATTGCTCCAGTACTGCTCCCCAGCCTATAAGGCTGGCATCTGTAGTGACCACCTTCCAAGAAATCAGACTGAAGGATTTCCCTTTTTCCAGATTCTGGGGAACCAACCACTAACGGAGGCTCTTGCGAACGGAAGGGGACAAGGACATTGTAAGTCTAGGGCCTGAACTTTTTTGTTCCAGGCTGACAGTATGGCCCCCTGCAAATTCCTTGAATGGAATTGACCGTAGGGTACTGCTTCGAATGATGCCACCATTTTTCCCAGCAGCCTTATGCACAGGCGTATGGACGGCTGTCTTTTTTGTACCCACTAAGTGGATCAAATCTTTCAAAGACAACACCTTTCCTCGAGGCAAGAATATTTTTCTCTGGCCTGAATCCAACCTTAGCCCCAAGTATTCCAGACTTTTGACTGGTTTTAGGGCTGACTTGTCTCGGTTGATAATCCAACCGTGATATTCCAGATACTTGATTGTCTCGTGAACAACCACTTCTAGTTTTTTCACTGAGTGGTCTATCAGCAACAAGTCATCTAGATATGCCATTATCATTACACCTTGTGTTCTTAGATTGGCCAATAAAGGGCCAGAATTTTTGTAAACACTCGTGGTGCTGTGGCCAAACCGAAGGGTAAGGCTCTGAACTGAAAATGGCGCCCTTCTACTGCAAAGCGTAGAAATTTTTGGTGGACTGGAAAGATGGGAATGTGCAAATAAGCATCTTTGATGTCGATCGCGGCTAACCAATCCTCCCCTTGTAGGGCAGTGGCCACCGATCGGATCGACTCCATCGGAAAGTCCTGATATACAGGAATTTGTATAGCCCTTTTAGAATTAATATGGGCCTCCCGTCCGCGTTTGCTTCGGGACTGTAAAGAGGTTTGAGTAAAACCCGAACCCTCATTCTTCCAGGGGAACCTCCATAATTACTCCTTGGAGCAATAGTTGTTCTAGTGCCACAGGAGGGACTCTCTCTTCCGGGGATCCCTTGGCACGTTTGACCTCAAAAATGGGAAGGAGGAGAGTCTTTTAACTCCAAACTGTATCCCAAACATACCGCGGAGAGCACCTATCTGTCTTGATCGTGTCCCGCCAGGTCTCTTGCGAACAACTGGAGTCCTCCCCCCACCCGACTGAGTGGGGGCAACCCTTCAATGAATTTAACTTTGGGGGAGGTTTTGTACCTCCCCTGACCCAGGGTTTCTCATTACCCTGCTATTGTCCCTGTTTTTTACCCCCGGGAATTGACCGAGGAGGCCGTCGGAACTGTTACACAGCCGATGCCCCAGGGACTGGAGAAGCAGGCCTCTTAAAGAGGGACCTCTAACTCTGTTTTTAACCGGCAAGAGCGTATTTACCGCTGGAAATTTTCTGGATATATTTGTCCAGGTTTTCCCTGAATAAGCGTTCACCATGAAATGGGACGCTAACCAGCCATTCTTTACAGGGAGCTTCAGCAGACCAGTTTTTGAGCCATAGAAGCCTACGCATATGTACTATAGACAGCGTAAGGCGGGAGGCGTGATGGACTGAATCCTTTATGGCGTCAACCGCAAAGCCTAAGGCTCTAGGTAGATCAGCTAGGGCAAAGCCTGCTGATCTGTCAAGTCCCTCAAGACCTGTTTCAACTGATCCTTCACTGCTTAGCAGACCCCAATAGCTGCTACTGCTGGTTGTGTCACCAAGCTTGCTGTAGAAAGAAGCAGACTTTCATAAGGACTCCAATCTTTTATCTATTGGGTTCTTGAACATTTGGACATTATCCACTGGACATGTCAGTGATTTATACATACAAGAGATGGCTGCGTCCACTGTAGGGACCTTCCATTTTTTTTTTTTTTTTTTTGATGAACTTATCCTCCATGGGATAGACCACCGGAAATCTCTTGGGGAATAAATATTTTCTCAGGACGTTCCCAATCCTGGTAAATAAGCCCTTTCAGTAAAGGGTGAAGTGGAAAAGAACAGACAGTCTGGGGGCTTCTAGCGACCCCAACGAGGATACAGTAGTGGTTGATGGTTCCGCAAGGTGCATTTTTAAATGCTGATCGGACCATGTTAGTCAGAGACTGAACCCATAATCTTTCAGCTTGAGATGCTGAGAAAAGGTTCCCCCACTGTTGACTCCTCTATAACAGAATCAACCTTATCCTGATCCCCTTCAGGCAGGTCGATCCCTGTATGGGACTGTTGCTCTGCTAACAGGCACTCTGAAGGAGGAGACGGAGATCGGGCGTGCTTTCCCTGACAGGGAGGCAGCGATCAATGTTGACAATCTCTCTCTAATCCTCCCAGAGCTGAGGAAAAAACCTCCTCTGTTACATACACAGGAGCAGGTGAACTGAGGACAGCCACAGTACCAAGTACCCCTGCGGGGTCTCTACGGTCACTTACCTCTGAACTTCAGGGGAGACTGGTGCAGCAGAAGTATGCCCAAGATCCTCAGAGCCCGATGAGACCCCCTTCGCTTCCTGGAAGATTCAGTTCCGGAGCTTCTGGACGGCATATTCCTAAGCCTAAAGCTGAGGTATTCCAGCCGTAATACACCACTTTTACTGAGAATAGTCTAGCACAATTGCTGCTATATCACAGTTGGTGTCTACTAAAGTGCCTTTCTAGGGGATGCCTGCATCAACCGCCTCTGTGTGCCTTTATATTGTTGCTAGCTCTGTCTGTGCACTTCAACAGCCAGCTATAATGTGCTTTAAAACACGCTGGACGCCCGCACATGCGCAGTAGCGCCGCGGCGCACACCTGAGCGTCATCCACCCGCTCCGCCCCTTTTTCCAGATCGCCTCTATGAATAGAGGCGCGTGCACGCGCACGCGCGCGGGCACGTGCGCCTTCGGCGCCTTTTTTGAAAACAACAAGGAGCTAGATGGGAGCCAGGGTCCCTTTGCCGCAGGGCCCGGGGATGGATGAGCGCAGCAACAGGGCAGAGGGGACAGCTTCCCAGGAGAGAACATACCAACTGCCTGGATTTGATTCTGGAAGAAAAAAATCCACATTACAAGAAAAAAGAACCATAGCGGCCTCTAGTGTCTAACACAGGTACCGCGGTCTTACATTTTTTTTTTTTTTTCTTGCCTACTATTAAAATTTTTACATTTTCTCAGTAGTAACAGGCATACACAGAATATTAGCGGGAATACCTTAGGTAACAGGCAGAAAGACAAAATAGGCTTGGGGGTCCCTCAATAGAACCAAGTTCCCGAGGGCCCCCACTTACCTTTTCCTCGCCGCAGGACTCTGTTTGGCCCACAGAAGCCCAAACTTCACCTATCACGGCAGGCATTGTAATCAAACCTTCAGGGACCGGGTTCCCAAGGATTCCACTCCCCTGGACCTGTATAGCACCCTGCACAGAAAACATCTTGGTCGTGGGTATGACCAGAGCTCTGGATCCCAGGGTCCAGCTCTCCTAAGAGAAGCATTACAGGCAAAACCTTGCTCTTCTCTGCAAGGCCCGGGTACCGACCGTTTAGCTATGAAGCTTTTTTGGTCGGATCCGGAATAGCTTACTGAGGCCCAAAAGAACCTGTACGCAAGCTCAGTGAAAAACACATGTTTCTTCTTGGCCAACACCTTAGACACTGGCAAAAAACTGAGGTGCTCCCGGATGGGAGGGGCTTATATAGGGGAGGGTACTTCCGGTTTTGGAAGTTGCCAGTGCCAGCACCTGACGGTATCTATATAACCCATTAGTAATGACTATGTCGCTCTGTGTCCCGTGATGTACGAGAAAGAAATGTAGTCATTATGTCCTGTGAGTAGGCACTGCCGTGTCCATACCTCCTACCTTTTTTGAGATGGAAACGAGGGACACCTATTAACAAACGTATGTAGGCATAGTACACACCCCCTCCCACGCCCCCTTAAAGGAGAATTATTTCAAAAAATAATTTGTGCCTTTTTTTTTTTTTTTTACCACTACTATTCCTTTAGGCCCCTTTCACACGGGACGGATCAGTCATGATCTGCCCGTGAACCTCCGCTTGCTCAGCAGGGACCGCCCTGTCAGATCTCCGCTCTCCCCTATGGGGGGATCGGATTGAACACGGACCGTCTGTCCGTGTTCATCCGATCCGCTCCGCAGATGGATAGAAAAATAGAAGTTTTTATATCCAGAAAAACTGAGCATTGTGGGCACGGATAAGATCGGATGTCAGCGGATGTTCATCCGCTGACATCCGCTATCCCATAGGGATACATGTATGTCCGTTTTTCATCCGAAAACGGATGGGTGAAAAACGGACATACGGTCCGCCCGTGTGAAAGGGGCCTTATACTGGTTTTTGAAATTTACAAATGCAGCAGGACCCCCTGTCAGAACACAATAGCTCAGCAGGGGAGATTAATGTACTAACATCGGATAGTTAGTACATCGGCTCTGACCTAAGTAGTCTGTTTTTTTTTTTTTTTGCTTAGCTCGCTGTGTTGAACGATAAAAAACTAGCAGTGTGTACTAGGCTTTAATGTGAATTACAGTGCCAATAATTACCTCTAGCTGCATTCCACTAATGCTGGAGAGTCTTTTGTATTCATTATCAAAAGCAAGGTGTGTGTATGGATATTGGAACAAACTGGAAGCATTCAGAGCATCATGAACTGCACACAGCGTAGTTTCTCAGCTCAGTGAACTGTTTGTCCACATATGAATAGGTGTAAAGGCAGAGAAAAGTGTCTAATACACAACCAGTTATAACACCTTGCAAACAGTAGAGCATTGACATGAAATGCGGTACATCATGACCCATAAAATGCGGCTCACATAAAATTAAAAATAAGGAGAGCAAAATATGAGGTTAAAAAAACCCAGCCTCGGCTAATTGACATTTTTGTATGCATGGGTTTGTAGGAAGACAGTTAATTCATGGAAGAGTTAATTAGGAAGGAAATAGCAAAGTAGATAAGGGAACACCACTGTGATTATTTAATAATACAGTGCAAACAGCAAATGCTGCAACCCCTATCAATGTAACAAATATCTTTTTATTGAAGTCAGACCTCTGACAGATGCTTTCCGTTTGGTTATTATGCATTGCTGTACTTTTCTGAGTGGGAAGTTGTAATATAATAAGATTGAAATGAAATTACACAAAAGTAGTAAAGAACTAAAAGACTAAATTGTGTGATCATCCCTCTTGTAATTATCCACAAATGCTTTTCTGTCCGCTTTCAACCACAACCAGCTGCCACCCAATTTCTCCATTGATTCTCAGTGACCAAATGATTAAAATTGGCATGGGAATTGAATGCTAATTCCTTTTGACTGACACTGCAGTGGGTTCAACCAGCTTTCACTGTAATTTGACTGTCTTGATGCTCAAAACTGGGAAATAAATTAAACTGTGTGTGGCAGACTGCTGTGGTTGAAATTGAATGGAAAGCTAGATCCAAAATTGCCAACAAAAGTTCTATGTGTATGGATAGAATTATAACATCTGAAGAAAAATTCCATGTAATACAAGGGAAGTTAGGCAGGAGCTGGGTGACATCACTGGTGACATCAGAGCTGAGAAATGGTAATGGCTAAAGCAGAGCAAAAGTCTCATGATAGTGACTGGAATACATAGGAATTATAAGAGGTTAAAAGGTAACGAAACCTGCCAATATACTGTACACCCAAACCAGAAATCAGTTTTGGGTGGACTACAACTTTCATTTTTGAAAGATAATGAAATAATTTCCTTTTGTATGAATATGCATATGATTTAATATAAACACTGTGAAGTCTTTTCACTAAAAGTCTCTCACCTGATATGTCAATCTGTGGCTGCACCATCCAGGAACTAACTCTGCATAATCCCATATCCTACACATTAAAACAAATAAAATGAAAAACTAATTAACAAGTAAACTATACACGAGAAAAAAAAAACACAGGCAGCTGGGGAAGATGTTCTCTGAGAACAAGAAGAAGGAATATGGTTTATAAATAACTCCTGGATGTGTTTTTGTATATATTCATATTTTTGATGGGGGATATTTTTTCCTGCCTTGATCTCACATTCTGCTGAAATCTGCTGTATTTTCACAGCTCCAAAACAATTGACATAATAGCAGTTGTGCTGATTAATTCAGTCCCATTCATTTCGTTTCCCACAATAGCAGTTTTTTAGCAGCACTTCTGTTCGGCCCAAGATGAATGTTAAAAGCAGGTAAATGCAATAAAGCACAACTCTGTGTTCAGGAACATAAGCAGTTTTAGATGATCAACTCTTTTGCATGTATACTCAAATAAAGCTTTTTCTGGCAGTTGTTAACAGTACACTATACTCAAAAAATGAAGCCATAACAGGCATAGTTTTAGTGCATCTAGCCACCATACTTCTATTTCTCCAGAGACAGCTTATGGAAGAATAGGCCGTAACGTAAGGCAAGGTAGAAGCTGTCTCTTCTCTTCAGACATCAACTGCCTACAAGTGCATCCTCCTTGTGATATGGCAGGCAGGTGCACAGTTTTGACAAATTTTACTATCCCCCTGGTTTGCTGGAGGAACATAAAGTTTGGAGCTGGGCTCCCGGCAGGGTTGCCAACTGTCACTAAATTCAGAAACAGTTTGTAAAATCCATGATTTTTAGATCTGTCCCTGAATGTCCGTTACGGATATGCAGATTGCATGTCCGTAATGGACATTTATGGACATATATAAAAATCATGGATTTTACAAACTGTTCCTGAATTTACTAAAAGTTGGCAACCCTGCTCCCCGGGCCCTCTCACTCTGCTACTCCATAATCACAGATTACATGACTGGTGGAATATACTGAAGAACGCACAAAGAGACTTTTCAATTATTGGAACACTTGCACTTATATATTTATTTTTATTTTGTATGCTAATGAGGCTGGTATATAGTCTTCTGAGGAGCTATATCAGCAATATATAGATGGTAATGTACACGGCAACACATATATGATACCTTTTACACTGGCTAACAATTTTTGGATTTGTTGAATATTTGGAGTATGTTTAGGATATAAGAGATGGTAACAAAATGAAAGGTAGTAGAGTAGCGCTGTACCAGGGTTTTATATATGTAAATTTATCACTTATGAGTAGGTGAGAAGGTAATAGCGGCTGCACATTTTATATAATTTGGGTGACTTTACAAAAGATTAATTCAACAAAGCAGCTCACAAGATTTTCATAATATATTTTAGCCAGTGTATTGGTTTATGTATGTATATGGATTAAAATCACTAGCTTAAGATATCATGGGTAGGGGGGGGGGGTTGATAATAGGAGGGAGCTTATACCTTTGTTGATACATTTCTGTACAGAACATGTCACTATGTATGTGAATATGTTTTAAATGACATTTAGCCCAAAAAGTTTTTTTTTCTGCCTCTAAACGGCAAAAAATATGCTTGTGAACTCTGAAATATGCATGGAAACATAGGCTAACATAGAGTTGCTTTTAAAGCTAAATAAAATGACACAAAATGACTGTATAATCAGCATTTCTTATGCCCAGTGTGCATTAGCCCTTTAAATCAATTTCTAATACTCTATTTAAAACTTGCATTACCATTTAGTCCATAGAGTACATATAGTCTCTAAAACAATGAATCACAGATCCTGCTGCTCCTCACATTGATTGGGAGAGATCTAACTAAAGCAAGGGTGTTAAACAGAAAAGGGCACAGGAAAACTGTTAAGACTTGAAGAATGTAATATAAACTAAAAGGAAATTAAGATTAGTAGTTTCCAGCATTGGTGCCATTCACAGGGCCAAGATGAAAAGGACACCAGAATCTCAATCTCACCATTGTTAGTTCTAAAAGCTAACACTGGAAGACTGGACCCGCTGGGAAGCTACATAGTTACTTAGTTTGTCTGGTTGAAAAAAGACACAAGCCCATTTAGTTCAACCAATAAAAAGGGGGAAAAAATCATACAATTCCATATAAACAATCCTATACCCGCAGTTGAACCAGAGGAAGGCAAAAACCCCAGCAAAGCATGAACCAGTTTGCTCCAGCCGGGGAAGAAATTCCTTCCTGATCTTCCAAGAATCAATCGGATATTCCCTGGATCAACCTTACCTATAAAGGTTAGTACCCAGTTATATTATGTACATTTAGGAAAGAATTCAGGCCTTTTTTAAAGCAATCTACTTATCTGGCCAGAACCACCTCTGGAGGGAAGCTGTCAAAAGCGGCAATGGCGGCTGCTTTGCAGACTCACGGGACATTGGCAATGTGTGTGGAAAAGGGAAGTAACAAGCTCCAGCATGCCTGTACCGGCATTTTAAACTAGCAGCCCAATGGTGACAGTGACATTCCAGTGTCCATTTGATCTTGGCTCTGTGGATGACGCTAATGCTGGAGATTACTAAATTTATGTGAGTTTGATATTATTTTACTTTGTATTACATTCTTCACTTTTCCTGTGACCTTGTCTGTTTTTTTGACAGTCCGTTATAACAGTACCTTCTATAAAGTGAACGCTTCATCTCAAGGACCCAAATATTTCTACACCTTGGGTCATATTCTATTATTATTTATTATTATTATTATTATTCAGGATTTATATAGCGCCAACAGTTTACGCAGAGCTTTACAACTTGAATATTCTATAAATATTCCTTAACTTACAGAGAGCGCACCCTAATTGGTGGCACAGATACAGTACAAACATGCTTTCAACTCTTCTGTATTGCCATTCTAGTCTAAAGCCCACCTGTTTTTTTCTGTAGTTAAAAATACCACCCGCTGTATCAGTTTTATATTTGGGTAAACAAGAGGCATTCACGCTTGCATGTTTGTTATATTGTCTAAAACTATGGACAGTATTTTTGTATGTCAATATCTCTTTTACAAAAATCAAGTGTAGGTAGTGTGACAGCAGGAAGGTAAAGTCACCTGGTTGCATCCAGGGGGGTAGATATATTTCGCCCAGATTCAGGCTTTACGCCGACTTATACAGCTAGGTGGAGAGTTGTATAAGCCCAGCTGAGACTAGTGGGCTCATTGATGACTCATACCTCTAGGGAGAGGGCTGGGCGTCGTGCAGACAGGGAGTTGATGAGGCCAGCTGAAGCTTGTCAGCTCATTTAGGCCTCTATAAAAAAACTCCCAGATTCATTAGGTGTTAGCTCATGCCTGGAACCAGACCTGTGTGGACTGTCTAGGGAGAGTGAACCCCTGTGCGGTGAGAGAAAGCCTGTGTGGCTATATATTTGCTTGGACATTTAAAACCAGGGACTTAGGGACTAGGACAGCACTAGGCTGATCCCAGTTGTTAGTTAGGAAACCTGTATGTTTAGTCAGAGGTCAAGTTGACCAGGATTTATTTTGTTTATGTTTTTTTTTGCCTTGCTGTGTTTTTGTCACTGTAAATAGAAAATAAACCGCACCTTTTTGATTTTGAAAACCACAACCTCCGTCTGCTGGGCCTGTTTTTGGGTGGGGAGCCCATCCCGGGGGTCACACACACCCGCTGCCGAGCTAACCCCCTCACAGTTGGTGGAGAACCAGTGGCAGTTTTTTTTTTAAGCCAGCATGGAGGAGATACTGAAACAGCTGGCTCTAGCAAATGCCAATCAACAGCAGACAAATGCAGGTTTACAAAGGAGCCTTGCAGCCCAGCAGCAAGCTCATCAACAGAGCCTTGCAACTTTACAACAGAGTCTGGAGGCTCAGCAACAAGCCCAACAGCAATCTGAGGCCCGCTTCATAGACCTGTTGCAGAAGCAAGAGCAGAGACTACAACAACAGATGGAAGCAGTAATGCAGCAACGTCCGCAGACCAGTGAGGAAAGCCGTCCCACTAATACCGCGTCCTTTGGGGTGAGTCGTTTATTGACAAAAATGACTGGAGAGGATGATCCAGAGGTATTTTTGACCACATTTGAAAGGACCGCTGAAAGAGAAAAGTGGCCTGAGGAGCAGTGGGCTGGACTAGTGGCTCCTCTGTTAACTGGTGAATCGCAGAAAGCTTACTATGACCTAGAGCCTAACCAAGCAAAAGACTATGTGATGCTAAAAGCTGAAATATTGGCAAGGCTGGGTGTCACCCTGGCTGTCCGGGCTCAGCGTGTGCATAACTGGACTTTCCAGCTTGGAAAACCCCCCAGGTCTCAAATGTATGATCTCATTCACCTGAGCAGAAAGTGGCTACAGCCAGAGACTTTGTCCGCACCAAAGATTGTGGAACGTGTTGTAATGGATCGGTTTTTGAGAGCTCTTCCTACTGCCATCCAAAAGTGGGTAAGCCATGGAGACCCAGAGACGGCCGATGGTCTTGTGGATCGTGTGGAGAAATACTTGGCTACAGAGAACCTGACGGCCTCTTCCAGAGACACTCGGACTTTCCACCCTAAGACCAGACCATCCCCAGGGGCGGATAAGATGATTCCAAGGGGTAAGGGTGGAGAGAGTGAGAGGGTGGGAGCTCTACCCCAAGTTTGGCGAGAACAGCCTGGGAAATCAGCAGCTCAAGAGGCGGCAAGAAGGATCGTTTGCTACCGCTGCCGCCAAGCGGGACATATTGCAGCAAATTGCCCGGTTGTGGAGGAACCCATGCAGTGTGACTTTCTGACGGGCAGACGTCAGTCGCTGTGTGCGACAGTCGCATGCACTGCCATTCGGGGAACTGAGAAACATTTATGCAAAATGTGTATTAATGGTAGAAATGTTGTGGTATTGCTGGATTCAGGTAGCCTTGTGACCCTGATAAAGGCTGAGTTAGTTAAAACAGAGGTCTCTGGGAATAGCAAGGTAGCCGTTATTTGTGTGCATGGGGACACCCGAGAGTATCCAGTGACTACAGTGTGTTTCGAGACCCCCAAAGGTACCCTCTCTCATCCAGTGGGCTTAGTATCTCAGTTACCGCATGACGCCATTGTGGGAAGGGATTTTCCGAAGTTCTGGGAACTGTGGGATGATCCTGAGCCCCCCACGGGTGCCCCTATGTACCAGGAATGTGATAGCCAGAACTCCCCTGAGAGTGGTGAGGACTCTCCGGAATTTCCCTTGTCAGTATTGGCAGGGGAGACTCAAGAAACTGGAGAGGAGCCCACCTCCTCAGACGAAAACCTACCGTCTGTGGAGTTTTCTGATCTTGAGGTTCACAGGGAAAACTTTGCCACAGAACAGTTGAAAGACCCCGCCCTAATAAAGGCACGGGAAAACGTAGTGAAAATAGATGGCGAGTTAGTGAACCCAGATAATACCGGCACTTACCCATACTTCAGCGTAGAGAAGGACCTACTGTATCGGGTGGCAAAAAGGGCAGAAGAAACCGTTGAGCAGCTTGTGGTGCCCAAACCTTACAGGAAGTTGGTGTTGGAGTTGGCCCATGGGCACATTCTTGGAGGTCATCTGGGGACAGAGAAAACCCGAGAGAGGGTATTACAGAGATTCTATTGGCCTGGGGTGATGAAGGACATAGAAAATTATTGTTCCTCCTGCCCTGTGTGTCAGAGGTCGGCCCCGATGCCACATTTCCGTAGCCCGCTGGTCCCTCTACCCATCATTGAGGTCCCGTTTGAGAGAATCGCAATGGATTTGGTAGGTCCTATAATCAAGTCCGCTAGGGGGCACCAGTACATATTGGTTATAATGGACTATGCCACCCGTTATCCAGAAGCGATCCCTCTCAGAAATACCTCGGCCAAAACCATAGCCAAAGAGCTATCTCTTGTTTTTAGCCGGGTGGGTATTTGTAAAGAACTGCTTACGGACCAAGGTACACCCTTTATGTCCCGGGTTATGAAAGAGCTGTGTAAATTGTTCAAAGTGACGCAATTGCGTACATCTGTGTATCACCCCCAAACCGATGGGCTGGTTGAAAGATTCAACAAAACCCTAAAACAAATGTTGAAGAAAGTGGTGGATAGAGATGGAAGGGATTGGGACTGTCTACTTCCTTATTTGATGTTTGCTATTAGGGAGGTGCCCCAATCCTCTACGGGATTCTCCCCCTTTGAGTTACTGTATGGGAGACACCCAAGAGGGCTGTTGGATATTGCCAAGGAAACTTGGGAAAGTGAGAGTTCTCCCCACAGGAGTGTGATTGAGCATGTCGCCCTGATGCAAGATCGAATTGCACAGGTAATGCCCATCGTGAAGGAACATTTGGCCCAAGCGCAGTTGGCACAGCAGAGAGTGTACAACCGTGGAGCCAAGACCCGTACCTTTTCCCCGGGGGATAGGATATTGGTACTTGTCCCTACGGTTGAAAGTAAATTCCTTGCCAAATGGCAAGGCCCCTACGAGATAATGGAAAAAGTGAGCGAAGTGAATTACAAGGTCAGACAACCAGGAAGGCGAAAGCCCGAACAGATCTATCACGTTAATCTGTTGAAAGCCTGGAGGGATAGAGAGTCCCTAGTCGCAGACACTTGGTCACCAGCTCAAACTGGTTGCGTGATTCCTGAGGTTGGAATCGCAGCCACCTTGTCACAACCCCAACAACAGGAGGTTAAGGAGTTTGTGCTTCGCAACAAGGAGGTATTCTCTGAGCTGCCGGGACAAACATCTGGGGTAGAGCATGACATTATTACCCCGCCCGGTGAAAGGGTGAAGTTAAAACCCTATCGGATCCCAGAGGCCCGACGGGAGGCAATACGGGAGGAAGTACAGAAAATGCTGAACTTAGGGGTGATAGAGGAGTCCCAAAGTGATTGGTCTAGTCCCATTGTGTTGGTGCCTAAACCGGATGGGAGCTGGCGATTTTGTAACGATTTTCGTCAGTTGAACAAAGTTACAAAATTTGACACCTACCCCATGCCACGTATAGATGAGTTGATCGACCGGCTGGGAACAGCCCGATACATGACGACTCTTGACCTCACAAAAGGGTATTGGCAAATCCCCCTGGCCAAGTCGGCCAAAGAGAAAACCGCATTTGTAACCCCAGACGGGGCGTTCCAATATAAAAGAATGCCGTTCGGGTTACAGAATGCGCCGGCCACATTCCAGCGGAAAATGGACCAGATGCTGAGGCCCCATCGGAAGTATGCTGCGGCTTACCTGGATGACATAATTGTCCATAGCACAGATTGGGCCTCACATCTGCCAAAAGTGCAAGCAGTCCTGGACTCTGTTCGGGAAGCAGGGTTTACGGCTAACCCCAAGAAGTGTACCATTGGGCAGGAGGAGGCCAAATATCTTGGGTACACCATTGGGAGGGGAGTAATAAAACCCCAACTCAACAAAGTCGAGGCCATCCAGAGTTGGCCACGTCCCAACAGCAAGAAGCAGGTACGAGCCTTTCTGGGAATCGCTGGGTATTATCGGCGATTCATTCCCCACTTTGCTTCTAAGGCTGTGCCCCTAACCAACCTGACGAAGGGGAAAGGGTCGGTCATGATTAAATGGACCCCCGAGGCTGAGGCAGCATTCCAATTCTTGAAACAAGCCTTATGTAGCCAGCCAGTGTTGTACTCACCCGACTTCTCTAGAGACTTTGTCGTACAAAGTGATGCGTCAGATGTGGGGTTAGGAGCAGTATTGTCCCAGGTCTGGAACGGGGAAGAGCACCCAGTCATTTACCTCAGCAGGAAGTTGAAGTCCCATGAGGTAAATTACGCCACCGTTGAAAAGGAGTGTTTAGCGGTGAAGTGGGCTCTAGATTCCCTTCGGTACTACCTGCTAGGTAGGCACTTTGACATGGTTACGGATCACGCTCCGTTAAAGTGGATGGCTCAAAACAAGGAAACAAATAGAAGAGTGAATAGGTGGTTCCTGGCCCTCCAGGAATTCAACTTCACAGTAAAGCATCGCCCTGGCGTTCAAATGGGGAATGTGGATGCTTTGTCTCGAGTACATGAATGCCTGATTGCTGGTGTTCCAACCCCGAGGTTAAAACAAGAGGGGGGGGTATGTGACAGCAGGAAGGTAAAGTCACCTGGTTGCATCCAGGGGGGTAGATATATTTCGCCCAGATTCAGGCTTTACGCCGACTTATACAGCTAGGTGGAGAGTTGTATAAGCCCAGCTGAGACTAGTGGGCTCATTGATGACTCATACCTCTAGGGAGAGGGCTGGGCGTCGTGCAGACAGGGAGTTGATGAGGCCAGCTGAAGCTTGTCAGCTCATTTAGGCCTCTATAAAAAAACTCCCAGATTCATTAGGTGTTAGCTCATGCCTGGAACCAGACCTGTGTGGACTGTCTAGGGAGAGTGAACCCCTGTGCGGTGAGAGAAAGCCTGTGTGGCTATATATTTGCTTGGACATTTAAAACCAGGGACTTAGGGACTAGGACAGCACTAGGCTGATCCCAGTTGTTAGTTAGGAAACCTGTATGTTTAGTCAGAGGTCAAGTTGACCAGGATTTATTTTGTTTATGTTTTTTTTTGCCTTGCTGTGTTTTTGTCACTGTAAATAGAAAATAAACCGCACCTTTTTGATTTTGAAAACCACAACCTCCGTCTGCTGGGCCTGTTTTTGGGTGGGGAGCCCATCCCGGGGGTCACACACACCCGCTGCCGAGCTAACCCCCTCACAGTTGGTGGAGAATGCGGGCAGTTTTTTTATAGAGGCCTAAATGAGCTGACAAGCTTCAGCTGGCCTCATCAACTCCCTGTCTGCACGACGCCCAGCCCTCTCCCTAGAGGTATGAGTCATCAATGAGCCCACTAGTCTCAGCTGGGCTTATACAACTCTCCACCTAGCTGTATAAGTCGGCGTAAAGCCTGAATCTGGGCGAAATATATCTACCCCCCTGGATGCAACCAGGTGACTTTACCTTCCTGCTGTCACAGTAGTTTAGCTGCAAAATCCCTCTCTGTCCTTGTAAAGTTCCAAGTAACCCATGCTATGTTCTCCAATTGTCAGTGCAAAAACAGAAGATAAACATTTTACCTATTTGAGGAAATAAACACAAATTAATAACTTCCTAATAACATAATTGCAAATAGCATACAGTTTATGCCACATGTACATCTATGTTCCATTTGACTATCACACAGTAAACACACCAGATCCTGCTGTGGCTGCCACTTTGTAGACTTTGTCATTTTATTTGCCAAGTGAAATTCTGAAGATAAATTTCCAAAGGATAACCGTCATCCTTTTTGATAAACGTTTTAGCAGGTACTCTGCTGCTTGGATTTGACCTCATGATATAGTTCTTGTGGACTTATGTACAGCAGAGCTAGAAATGGGTTATCCCATTAGCCTTGAGGAAAACTCATTCTGCTGGGAGCTTTGGTGTCTCCCATGTTGGTTTCCTGCACACAGAACAGTGGAATCCAGCTGGGGAGTGAGTGTTCACAGTCTGACAGCCAGACTTGGAGGCAGGTTGGGCTGTCACGCTAGGTACGCTCATTCCCTGGATGATTTTCTAACTAAGTGGTATGGCGTAAGGTGCCCCAGAAGACACCACTGCTTGAAGAAATGAAAATTGTCCCCTGGGCTAACCTGCTGACAGATTCACTTGAAATAATTTTTTCATTGAACACATAAAAAAAAAAAAAAAACCTGTAACATAGAATTCTTGCATGGAGAAAGCTTGTGTACATCTCCACTAACCCTAGATGCATTACATGGGTGTCGGGTAAAATTAATGTCCAGCCAAAACCTTTTTTTCCTTAGTTTTGGATGGCGTAGGAAAGTGTTAGAAACCTTGTTAGTTTTTTTTTTCTGCTACCTGGGGCTATTAAAGAAATGTCGCCTCACTTCCTGTCTGGATTACAATGATCCCTTTATAACAGGAACTGAAGTAAAATGACCAATATCAACATGGACAGAATTAAAACCACAATTTTAGTACCATATGGTAAGGCTGGAAACCCTATCAACATTCATATTTCAATCAGTTTTATCAAAGAGGTTTAGAAGATACATCAAGAATGAGTAGAAATAAAGTGTAACACAATCCCCTCAGAAAGCGCCTGGAGGTAGACATCATATAGTAAGGCCCATAGATAGTTAAATCACAATGACAGTACAACAGCATAAATGGAACCAAATTTCAGAGTCGTTCTTAACAGCAAGGGCTAAAGAGAGAGGTTGATGTATGTAGGGTGGAGTTAGCTTTACAGGAATGAAGTGCAAGACGGTCACGACGTGGGACGATGTTCAGAGACAATCAAGTAACAGAAAAGGGGCAAGAGTGAGGCAGGTAGAGAAAGGCCAAGGAGATAAAAAAAAAAAGCAAGAGAAGGAGAAGAGGGGAAAATGGCGAAGGACTGGGTAGGAGGTGAGGGGAAGCGTTGTGGGGTGGGGGGGGGGGGGATAACTGGGGAGGTTCATTGCTGGGTGCCCTGAGGGGAGTATATTAAAGGACTAACAGAGTGTTGTCAAAATTGTTGGGCATGTAATGTTCAATCCAGGGGGTCCAAACATGTTTAAATTTGTGGATTGAGTTCATAATGATCACAGCCACTTCTTCATCTAATAGGAGCCATGTAATTTTTTGCTTCCCCTGTCAACTTTTCATTGTTGCCTGTGTCTCTGATACAGATTTTTCTTCAATTCCTTTCCAGTACAACCATTCGCACTGGGACAGAAAGCAAGAAAAATCTCTCTAACAGAACCCCAATTAGAAGTACACTTTACATATGGCTCAAAATATGTATTTTACTCACAGCTATTCATGCTTTTGGAGAGACCAAAGGAAAACCTACCATAATCTACAATAATAGGTGATTTGTTTCTATCACCCACCCCACTGTACATTTTCTCTAGGTCGGTTTCTAGATCCACCCACCTTCCATTGGCCAGTATGAGAGTTTTCATTCTATAAGCCCAGGTTCACACTGGGCTGCGAGAGTGAAGCCGTGCGAGTTCAGCTGAACTCGCACGATTTCACTCCCGCTGGTCAGTCCCGATTTCGACCGCGATTACAGAGACATCTGTGCAAGTTTCTGCACAGATGTCAATGTAAATCGCGGGCCAAAATCGCAAAAAGTAGTACAGAAACTACTTTTTGAAATCGGTGCAGCGCCATATATGCGGCGTCGCACCAATTAGGACGGTGCCATTGCCGACAATTTGCGGCAAATACCGCCGTTTTGACATGCGATTTGACATGGCAAATCGCATGTCCAAACGCAGCAGTGTGAACCAGGACTAATTTAAATTTTTCATATATATGACATTTCGAAGATGGCGGCACAGGGATTTAGATTGCAATATTATGAGTGATAGCAAAGCAAGAAGAGCAAGGAACTCTGACTATGAGGGTCTTATTGCTGGTTTTCCTGAAATATATATAGTAACAAGTCAATAGATCATTTAAAGCATATCTAAGGTCAAACTTTTAAATTATATATTCATTTCCATGTTGTACTTCAATTACTTCTAGACTACTCTTATTGATCTGAATGATCTTGAAATGTGTAAACTTACTTTGTGAAGATCCATACACTTATGCCGCGTACACACGACCGCTTTTCTCGACGAGAAAAACTGCATTTTTTTTTTTCGCCGAGAAAAACGATCGTCTGTGGGCTTTATGTCGTTTTTCTCGTCTAGAAAAACGGCATAAAAAACGACGAGAAAATTTAGAACATGTTCTAAATTTTCTCATCGTTTTTTCCAGCATTTTTTCCCGCGGCAGTTTTCCCATAGGGAGACACTGCCGCGGAGCCCACAGACGGTCGTTTTTCTCGTCAAGAGAAAAAATGACGGGAAAAACGACCATGTGTAGGGAACCAAGCGGTTCCCTCGTTTTTCCTGTCATTATTCACGGCGGTTTTTTAACCGCCGTGAATAATGATCGTGTGTACGCGGCATTACTTACTTTCTTGAATTCTGCAACACATATTCATTGTGCCCTGTGACTAGGCAATGCCATATCACACATTTCACAGAGCCTATCTTCTGAACTACAGAGGTGCTGAGAGGAAGAGTTACAGGAGGCGGAGTCAGTACAGGAACTGTTGCTTTCAGGCAGAAAGGTACCATAGAACTATAGAAATCTAACTAACTAGCTTCCACTAGTACCTGAAACACTGGGGTACTGATTATTTCATCTATAAAATAAAGGACATTGAAGCAGTTCTCCACTCTCAGAAAGACATGTCTTATGCCTACATCCATGGTCCAATGACCAACAGTGCAGGGACCCAATGTTTCACTAGATTTCAGAGGCCAGGGATTTGTTTCTTTAAATGTGTTGCTTTAAAACAGGCCAGTCATATCCAATGCTTTGCAAAAGACCCAAAGCAGCATTTTTACAGCAACAGCACAGGTGATTAGAGGGGTCCTGAGATGGAGGATTATAATATATCGCATCACTTCACAAGTGGGAGAGTTCCTCATTTTCTTTTTAGAAAGTAAAAAACGTTTTTTTAAAAGATTTAGGATATACTTAAGATTTTGAAGTGTTAATCTTAACATATGGTTATTTTGACATTTTTCTTTTTCAACATGAAATCCCTTTAAGGATCTGTTCCTGCACCTAGCAACAGCCTTCCTATTTATATTTAGGATTTTTTGTGGGTGATGAAGTTCTGCAGAACAACTCACTATAAATGTATTCAGATCCTGGATTCATTCATTACAATGTATGAAAGCAATTCTAAATCTGGACAGTTAAAATAGCTGTTCCAATTGTTTGCCAGACCTAGCCAAAAACTCTACCAGGACTGTTCTGTTAATAATGACCTCGTTGGGCCTATCATAATAATGTAGACCACAGACAGTTTGATTCTTTGGTTGTCAATGCAACATAGAACCAATACGGGGCGCCGGTGGTGCCGCCCTCTTAATCCATGCGTCCGGCCCCTAATCTACATGCAGGGCGCGGGACACATGGATTCCAATGGGGTGTTAATTGGCCTCAAAAAAAGGTGGGCTCGGGGCGCAGAGTCCGGCCAATCTGGAAGCGGGTCCTGAGACCCAATTGGCCGAGAGGAGAAGCGATCGTATTGGCTGCTAAGGAGGAGGAGCAGACGCAGGGGAAGCCGCCATGAAGCTGAGGAGGAGGAGACGCAGGTTGAAGCCGAGGAGGAGGAGACACTGCCCGTGACCTAGATGGGTTAAGTGCGGGGCTGGTGGGCTAAAGGGGTGTTGGCGTGCCGTTTGGCCCCCCCCCAAATGGAGCACCAGCCACCACTGCATATATTTATTAAAATACTTAAATTCCAGTTATATGATTTATTGAAAATGATATCAAGGTGCAGCAAAAAGTACAGCTTTTCAGTGTCTTAAATACCTCTGTGCAGTTGCCACACTGCTGCTAATAGGTTGCCCAAACCAGCAGTGAAATGGCATTGTGTTGCAGAGAGAACACACTTATCCCAATTCAGTAGACACTTCTTGAGTTCTATATTGTTGATCCCATAATCTCTCAAGCCCTGATGGGCCCACAAAATGTGATGGCTGCTTTACCCTATCAATATTTGGAATACATTCATTTTAGATTCAAATATTTTGGTGTGGCGCTTCAATTTCAGATTTTAGTTTTTTACTTCTGCTGCTATAGTCAAATTGCCAGAAGCAAGATTGCCAAAGAGGATGTATGTCTGTCCCTATGGAATCACTCCTTCTGCAGATAGATGCAGTGAATTGTTGCTCTTTCGCTGGCCTCGACGCTGTTGAATCTCGATCGCTAGCAATGGTAGTAACACCTTGTTGCCTCAGCTACAGAAGGAGCAATTCCATAGAGAAAACAGCCTATTTGTGATCCTGCAGCTGGCCAGCCATTTTGACAAATTACCAGTGAAAGGAATTCTAGTAGCAGAGTCACTCATTTGACATCACCCTTATGTACACTGGCCTATTTTTACCGTGGCTGTGGGATTTTGCCGCATTTTGCGTTTTCCCGGTGGTTAAAGCGTTTCTATCCTGAACCCGTTTCTTCCGCTATCAGGAAAGTGAGGTTCAAGCTCACCTAAACGTGGCAGTTCCCAAACTGCCAGGTGCTGCCGCCGCCATTGCTGGTAAGGGATCCCGGCCGTGAAGCCTTGCGGCTTCACAGCCGGGTCCCTACTGCGCATGCGCAACGCTCGCTGCGCTTTCTAATTGGCCCAGCAGCGGAGGAAGGAGGAGGGGGGAAAACTTCCGAGGGATGGCGCCACAGTCAAAAACAGGTACCCTTCCCCCCTGAAAGGTGCCAAATGTGGCACCGGAGGGGGGAGGAGACAGAAAAGCTTTAAGAGCAGCATACTCAATAAGGCTCTGGGAACTTTTAGACTTCCAAGTGTAATCAGATGAAGGAAAACCTCCTGCAAGCTCAATAGCTCTGGCGAGGGGGCTAGCACACAGCAAGTCTTCCCTCGATGGGTACCCAGCTGTAGTGCAAACCATGGAAATACAGAAAGAAGTGTCAGACCAAAATTGAATAAAGGAGTCCAAGATCATTTTAATTTGCTGCTCAGTAGGGATGAGCTTCGTGTTCGAGTCGAACATACGTTCGACTCGAACATCGGCTGTTCGATCGTTCGACGAAGATCGAACGATTTGGGCCGTTCGCGCCAAATTCGAGTGACGCGAACGGCCCACAATGCACTACGCCATCGCAGTGTCATCCAGGCGCTGTGATTGGCCAAGCATGCACTGTGACCCCGCATGCTTGGCCAATCACAGCGCCGGCAGCGAGGAGAGCAATGATTGGCCACAGGCAGGATGCCTGTGGCCAATTATTGCTGAGGGTGTTTAGTACACGCCCCACACTATAAAAGGCCGCCAGCACGGCGACCTAGTGTAGTGTGTTCCGGAGCAAGGAAAGACAAGCATAGGCAGGGACAGTGACATTTATTTCTTTCTTGCTTAACCTGGATTCCTTTAGTTTAGGGAAGGATAGGTAGGGAGAGTGTCAGTGTGTTTTACTGTGCGAGTCCTTGTTTCTACGGACAAAGAAGGAAAGTGAGGGGATTTCTCCTTGTGCTATAGTGTGCTTTAAAAAAACATTATTTCTAGGGACAGAAAACTCTAGGTAGGGAGAGTGTCAGTTTCTTTCACTGTGCCAGTCCTTGTTTCTAGGGACAAAGAAGGAAAGTGAGGGGATTTCTCCTTGTGCTATAGTGTGCTTTAAAAAAACATTATTTCTAGGGACAGAAAACTCTAGGTAGGGAGAGTGTCAGTTTCTTTCACTGTGCCAGTCCTTGTTTCTAGGGACAAAGAAGGAAAGTGAGGGGATTTCTCCTTGTGCTATAGTGTGCTTTAAAAAAACATTATTTCTAGGGACAGAAAACTCTAGGTAGGGAGAGTGTCAGTTTCTTTCACTGTGCCAGTCCTTGTTTCTAGGGACAAAGAAGGAAAGTGAGGGGATTTCTCCTTGTGCTATAGTGTGCTTTAAAAAACTTTTTTTCTAGGGACAGAAAACTCTAGGTAGGGAGAGTGTCAGTTTCTTTCACTGTCCCAGTCCTTGTTTCTAGGGACAAAGAAGGAAAGTGAGGGGAATTCTCCTTGTGCTATAGTGTGCTTTAAAAAAACTTTTTTTCTAGGGACAGAAAACTCTAGGTAGGGAGAGTGTCAGTTTCTTTCACTGTGCCAGTCCTTGTTTCTAGGGACAAAGAAGGAAAGTGAGGGGATTTCTCCTTGTGCTATAGTGTGCTTTAAAAAAACATTATTTCTAGGGACAGAAAACTCTAGGTAGGGAGAGTGTCAGTTTCTTTCACTGTGCCAGTCCTTGTTTCTAGGGACAAAGAAGGAAAGTGAGGGGAATTCTCCTTGTGCTATAGTGTGCTTTAAAAAAACTTTTTTTCTAGGGACAGAAAACTCTAGGTAGGGAGAGTGTCAGTTTCTTTCACTGTCCCAGTCCTTGTTTCTAGGGACAAAGAAGGAAAGTGAGGGGATTTCTCCTTGTGCTATAGTGTGCTTTAAAAAAAAATTATTTCTAGGGACAGAAAACTCTAGGTAGGGAGAGTGTCAGTTTCTTTCACTGTGCCAGTCCTTGTTTCTAGGGACAAAGAAGGAAAGTGAGGGGAATTCTCCTTGTGCTATAGTGTGCTTTAAAAAAACTTTTTTTCTAGGGACAGAAAACTCTAGGTAGGGAGAGTGTCAGTTTCTTTCACTGTCCCAGTCCTTGTTTCTAGGGACAAAGAAGGAAAGTGAGGGGATTTCTCCTTGTGCTATAGTGTGCTTTAAAAAAACTTTTTTTCTAGGGACAGAAAACTCTAGGTAGGGAGAGTGTCAGTTTCTTTCACTGTCCCAGTCCTTGTTTCTAGGGACAAAGAAGGAAAGTGAGGGGATTTCTCCTTGTGCTATAGTGTGCTTTAAAAAAACATTTTTTCTAGGGACAGAAAACTGTAGGTAGGGAGAGTGTCAGTTTCTTTCACTGTGCCAGTCCTTGTTTCTAGGGACAAAGAAGGAAAGTGAGGGGAATTCTCCTTGTGCTATAGTGTGCTTTAAAAAAACTTTTTTTCTAGGGACAGAAAACTCTAGGAAGGGAGAGTGTCAGTTTCTTTCACTGTCCCAGTCCTTGTTTCTAGGGACAAAGAAGGAAAGTGAGGGGATTTCTCCTTGTGCTATAGTGTGCTTTAAAAAACTTTTTTTCTAGGGACAGAAAACTCTAGGTAGGGAGAGTGTCAGTTTCTTTCACTGTGCCAGTCCTTGTTTCTAGGGACAAAGAAGGAAAGTGAGGGGAATTCTCCTTGTGCTATAGTGTGCTTTAAAAAAACATTTTTTCTAGGGACAGAAAACTCTAGGTAGGGAGAGTGTCAGTTTCTTTCACTGTCCCAGTCCTTGTTTCTAGGGACAAAGAAGGAAAGTGAGGGGATTTCTCCTTGTGCTATAGTGTGCTTTAAAAAAACTTTTTTTCTAGGGACAGAAAACTCTAGGTAGGGAGAGTGTCAGTTTCTTTCACTGTGCCAGTCCTTGTTTCTAGGGACAAAGAAGGAAAGTGAGGGGAATTCTCCTTGTGCTATAGTGTGCTTTAAAAAAACTTTTTTTCTAGGGACAGAAAACTCTAGGTAGGGAGAGTGTCAGTTTCTTTCACTGTCCCAGTCCTTGTTTCTAGGGACAAAGAAGGAAAGTGAGGGGAATTCTCCTTGTGCTATAGTGTGCTAAAGCATTCCTCATCAACCATCTTTGAAATCCTTGTTTTTTGGACAGTCAGGGAAATTGTCGTTGTGCTATTCTGTGCAAAAGCAATAATCCTCAACCATATTTAGAAATCCTTAAGTAAAGGGACAGAGAAGGACACCTGAAGGTAGCCCTTATTGCTTTTTTCCCATCTCCCTGCAGGCCATCTATTAGAATGTCTGGAAGGCAAACAAGGAGAGGCAGACAGTCAGGAGGCAATAAAAGAGGGCAAGCAGGCTCTGTGTCTGGGGGCAACAGTGCTGGTCGTGGACGCGGTGCATTGTCATCAGCACATGGCCATGGAACACGCTTGTCCTTCTTTTCGGCAGCTGGACATGTTGAGCCACATCATGCCGAAGACTTGGTAGAGTGGATGACCAAGCCCTCCTCCTCCTCCTCATCCTCTCTCACCCAGGCTCAGGGTACTGGCAAAGCAGCTGCCAAAGCGTCCTCTTCCGTGGTATCAATGTCAGACTCATCATCAGTCACTCCTTCCCTAGACCCACCATGTCCTCCTCCTGAGGAGTCCCCCGAACTGTTTGAGCACAGTGTTGGGTACATGCTCCAGGAGGATGCCCAGCGTTTCGAAGGGTCTGATGATGAAACCCAGCTACAGGAAGGCAGTAGCGTGAGAGCAGACAGAGGGGATGCTCAAGAAGGACACCAATCTGGCAGTCATGTTCCAGCAGCTGCAGCATACTGCCAGATTGGCTCCAGTGATGAGGAGGGAGGGGATGATGAGGTCACTGACTCCACGTGGGTGCCTAATAGGAGAGAGGAGGAGGAGGAGGATGAGGAGGAGGCACATCTCCAACGAGGCAGGATGCCCTTTGGTGGCCAGCGTAAGGGCAGTACACCGACGGAATCACACCGCAGAGCTCCGCCTGTGCAGGGCGCAGCCTCTGCCCGTCATTCAAAAAGTTCCTTGGTGTGGGCCTTTTTTGAGGCTAGTGCATCAGATCGCACAGCTGCTGTTTGCAACATATGTCTCAAGCGTATATCGCGTGGCCAAAACATCAGCCGCTTGGGTACCACATGCCTGACCAGACATATGTTGACCTGCCATGCAGCTCGTTGGCAAGCCTACCTCAAAGACCCACACCAAAGAACAAAGCGGACCTCTCCTTGCACCGCATCAGCTGGGATCTCCAACCCCACTATAACTTCAGTCCTCTCTGAAACATGCACTGAGAGGAATGAAGGTGTAGAATTAGGTGTGTCACAGCCAAGTACTTGCGGCCACTCTGCTAGCAGTACACCGACGTCCGATTCTAGCAGGCAAATTTCCCTGCCCCAGCTGCTGGACCGTCGAAAGAAGTTCACTCCCAGCCATCCACATGCCCAGCGGTTGAATGCTAGCTTGGCTAAATTGCTAGCGCTTCAACTGCTGCCTTTTCAGTTGGTAGACTCGGCCCCCTTCCGTGAGTTTGTGCAATGTGCGGTTCCTCAGTGGCAGGTTCCCAAACGGCACTTTTTCTCACGGAAGGCTATTCCGGCTCTCTACCGGCATGTGGAAGGCAATGTCTTGGCCTCGCTGGACAGGGCGGTCAGCGGTAAGGTGCATATTACCGCTGACTCATGGTCCAGCAGGCATGGACAGGGACGTTACCTTTCTTTCACGGCCCATTGGGTCACTCTTTTGGCAGCTGGGAAGGATGCAGGACAAGGTGCAGTAGTGTTGGAGGTTGTTCCACCGCCACGCCTCCAAAATGCTACTACTGGTTGTGACACACCTCTCTCCTCCACCCCCTCCTCTTCTTCTTCCTCCATGGCCTCTTCCTGTGGTTTGTCCTATGAACCAGCGGTGCTCCGTAGCCGTTCACGGGGCTACGCAAGTACGCAGGCAAAAAGATGCCATGCCGTGCTTGCGCTGGTGTGTTTGGGGGACAGAAGCCACACTGGGGCAGAGGTCCTGTCTGCTCTGCAGGGCCAGGCCGAGAGGTGGTTGACGCCACGCCAGCTTAAGCCAGGAATGGTGGTTTGCGACAATGGCACCAACCTCCTCTCCGCCCTCCGACAGGGACAACTGACCCATGTGCCCTGTGTGGCTCACGTCCTTAACCTGGTGGTGCAGCGGTTCTTGGGCAGGTACCCGGGCTTACAGGATGTCCTGAGGCAGGCCAGGAAAGTCTGTGTGCATTTCCGCAGATCTTATAATGCCAGTGCTCGCCTGGCTGAGCTGCAAAAGGAGTTGAACCTGCCCAAGAACCGCCTTATATGTGACATGCCCACCAGGTGGAACTCAACGTTGGCCATGCTGCAGCGGCTGCACACGCAGCAGAGGGCCATCAATGAGTACCTGTGCGACTACGGCACCAGGACAGGGTCAGGGGAGCTTGGTTTTTTTTCTCCACGCCAGTGGGGCATGATCAGGGATGCATGCACTGTCCTGGCACCATTTGAGGAGGCCACGAGGATGGTGAGCAGTGACAGTGCATGCATCAGTGACACTGTACCTCTTGTCCACCTGTTGGAGCACACGCTGCGTGGAATAATGGACAGGGCACTTGAGGCAGAACAGAGGCAGGAAGAGGAGGACTTCCTTGCCTCTCAAGGCCCCCTTTACCCAGACAGTGTTCCTTCTGTCCCACCCATCGCACAGGAAGAGGAAGAGGAGGAGGAGGAGGAGGAGGATTGTGTCAGCATGGAGGTGGAGGCTGGCACTCAGCATCATCAGCAGCTGTCTTTTAGGGATGATTTACAGTCCCAAGAAACCAGTGGACTTGTACGTGGCTGGGAGGAGGTGGCTGCGGATCATGTCGTCCTTAGTGACCCAGAGGACTCCGGAGCGAATGCCTCAGCAAACCTACGCTGCATGGCCTCCCTGATCCTGCAAAGTCTGCGGAAGGATCCTCGTATTCTTCGGATCAAGGAGAGGGACCATTACTGGCTGGCCACTCTCCTTGATCCACGGTACAAGGGTAAGGTTGCGGACCTTATGTTACCTTCGCAGAGGGAGCAGAGGATGAGACAACTCCGGGAGGCCTTGCAGAAAGGTCTGTGCAACGCGTTCCCAGAGACTGGGAGGTTACAAACTCCTGGTCCTGGACAACGAGTTGCTGAGGCTTCGGCCAGTCAAAGAAGGAGCGGTGGGGAAGGTGGCCGTCTGACCGATGCGTTCAGACAATTCTTTAGTCCGCAGCCCCAAAGTATGATCGGTTCCAGCAACCATCGCCAGCGTCTGATAAACATGGTGCAGGAATATCTAGGGGCAAGGTCAGACTTGGACACCTTCCCCACCGAAAATCCTCTGGCTTACTGGGTCTTGAGGATGGATCACTGGCCAGAGCTTGCACAGTATGCAATTGAGCTACTGGCCTGTCCTGCATCCAGCGTTCTTTCGGAACGCACATTCAGTGCTGCTGGAGGATTTGTCACGGATCACAGGGTGCGCCTGTCCACCGACTCGGTTGATCGACTGACTTTCATCAAGATGAACCAGTCTTGGATCACCACCAGCTACCACACACCTGATGCTGATATAACAGACTAATTGATTTTAACATGTCACATCCCTTCAAGACTGATGCTGATGCTGAGTGCCTGTGCTGTTATGTTGACTGGCTATCCTCCTCCTCCGAGTCCTCAATGATACGATTGATGATGATAGCTTGGAAGATCATTTTTGTTTATGGGTGCCGCCACCAGTGGCTAAGGCCCAATTTTTCAGCCCCTGTTTTACAGGGGCGTGTAATTACAATTTTTTTAGCAATAATTTGCCATAGGGCTCATTGCTGTGCTCCAAGTACAGTATCTGTGAGGGGTTGGAGTGTTGTGGCACCAGTGCCTAAGGCCCAATTTTTCAGCCCCTGTTTAACAGGGGCGTGTCATTACAATTTTTGAAGCAATACTTTGCAACAGGGCTCATTGCTGTGCTCCAAGTACAGTATCTGTGAGGGGTTGTAGTGTTGTGCCACCAGTGCCTAAGGCCCAATTTTTCAGCCCATGTTCAACAGGGGCATGCAATTACAATTCTTGATCTAATAATTCACAGCAGGGCCCATTGCTGCACCCACCAAGAGTAACTCTGAGGGCTTACAGTGTTGTGGCAACGCCACCACCACCACCACCACCACGAAAGGCCCAATTTTTCAGCCCCTGTTCAAAAGGGGCATGTAATTACAATTCTTGATCTAATAATTCACAGCAGGGCCCATTCCTGCACCCACCAAGAGTAACTGTCAGGGCTTACAGTGTTGTGGCACCAGCACCACCATCAAAGGCCCAATTTTTACTACCACTGTTCAACAATTATATGTAATTAAAATTCCTGATATAATAGTTGACAGCAGGGCGTTCCAGCACCAACCAAGAGTAACTGTGAGTGCTTACAGTGTTGTGCCAACACCAACAACTAAGGGGCCTATTTCTGCAGAGTATATACGGCAGGTCCCTACTTTCAAACATCCAACTTACAAACGACTCCTACTTGCAAACGCAAGAAGACAACAGGAAGTGAGAGGAAATCTACCACTACGAAGGAAAATTCTCTCCTGTAAGAATAAATATGGGAGAAAGGTGTCTCCTCTGTACTGATGCTTTATCAGCAATCCTTGTTTCAAGAAAAACACCACATTTCAAAAACAGTTGTCATTGGGACGGAAAGTGAGGTGAAATGTTCTGAACAGGGGCACAGACAGCAAAACAAAGGTTACAGGGGTGATAACCCTTACCTATGTTTTCCAAAAAGTTTAAAAATAGATTTTTGGGCTGGAGCTACACTTCAACAATGTACCTGTTCAAAATTACAAACAGATTCTACATAAGAACAAACCTACAGTCCCTGTCTTGTATGCACCGCCTGTATACGGCTGTTCAGAGTATATAGGGCCTTTTTTATTTTATGTGCGGGGTTCCCCTTAATATCCATACAAGACCCAAAGGGGCTGGTAATGGGCTGGGGTAGGGGGGGGGTCATGGGGTAGCTATGCCATTTTTATTAAAGATTTTCATCCATATTACCGGGACCAGACATTACATTAAAGCCGCAAGCAGTTTTAAATGGCTTTTTTTTCCTTTAGAAGTGTCATTTTGTGCAGGGACAGTTCTAAACACGGGAAACACGTGGCACTTGTGACAGCAGGAAGGTAAAGTCACCTGGTTGCATCCAGGGGGGTAGATATATTTCGCCCAGATTCAGGCTTTACGCCGACTTATACAACTAGGTGGAGAGTTGTATAAGGCTAGTGGGCTCATGGATGACTCATACCTCTAGGGAGAGTGTGGGGCGTCGTGCAGACAGAGATGAGGAGACCAGCTGAACCTTGTCAGCTCATTTAGGCCTCTATAAGAACTCCCAGCTTCATTAGATGTTAGCTCATGCCTGGAACCAGACCTGTGTGGACTGTCTAGGGAGAGTGAACCCCTGTGCGGTGAGGCAAAGCCTGTGTGGCTATTTGTTTGGACTTTTACTAAACCAGGGACTTAGGGACTAGGACAGCACTAGGCTGATCCCAGTTGTTAGTTAGGAAACCTGTATGTTTAGTCAGAGGTCAACTTGACCAGGATTTATTTTGGTTATGTTTCTTTTGCTTTGCTGTGTTTTGTCACTGTAAATAGAAAATAAACCGCACCTTTTTTGATTTTGAAAACCACAACCTCCGTTTGCTGGGCCTGTTTTGTGTGGGGAGCCCATCCCGGGGGTCACACACACCCGCTGCCGAGCTAACCCCCTCACAGTTGGTGGAGAACCAGTGGCAGTTTTTTTTAAGCCAGCATGGAGGAGATACTGAAGCAGCTGGCTCTAGCAAATGCCAATCAACAGCAGACAAATGCAGGTTTGCAAAGGAGCCTTGCAGCCCAGCAGCAGACAAACGCAACTTTGCAACAGAGTCGGGAGGCTCAGCAACGAGCCCAGCAGCAATCTGAGGCCCGCTTCATAGACCTGTTGCAGAAGCAAGAGCAGAGACTACAACAACAGATGGAAGCAGTAATGCAGCAACGTCCGCAGACCAGTGAGGAAAGCCGTCCCACTAATACTGCATCCTTTGGGGTGAGTCGTTTATTGACAAAAATGACTGGAGAGGATGATCCAGAGGTATTTTTGACCACATTTGAAAGGACCGCTGAAAGAGAAAAGTGGCCTGAGGAGCAGTGGGCTGGACTGGTGGCTCCTCTGTTAACTGGTGAATCGCAGAAAGCTTACTATGACCTAGAGCCTAACCAAGCAAAAGACTATGTGATGCTAAAAGCTGAAATATTGGCAAGGCTGGGTGTCACCCAGGCTGTCCGGGCTCAGCGTGTGCATAACTGGACTTTCCAGCTTGGAAAACCCCCCAGGTCTCAAATGTATGATCTCATTCACCTGAGCAGAAAGTGGCTACAGCCAGAGACTTTGTCCGCACCAAAGATTGTGGAACGTGTTGTAATGGATCGGTTTTTGAGAGCTCTTCCTACTGCCATCCAAAAGTGGGTAAGCCATGGAGACCCAGAGACGGCCGATGGTCTTGTGGATCGTGTGGAGAAATACTTGGCTACAGAGAACCTGACGGCCTCTTCCAGAGACACTCGGACTTTCCACCCTAAGACCAGACCATCCCCAGGGGTGGATAAGAGGATTCCAAGGGGTGAGGGTGGAGAGAGTGAGAGGGTGGGAGCTCTACCCCAAGTTTGGCGAGAACAGCCTGGGAAATCAGCGGCTCAAGAGGCGGCAAGAAGGATCGTTTGCTACCGCTGCCGGCAAGCGGGACATATTGCAGCCAATTGCCCGGTTGTGGAGGAACCCATGCAGTGTGACTTTCTGACGGGCAGACGTCAGTCGCTGTGTGCGACAGTCGCATGCACTGCCATTCGAGGAACTGAGAAACATTTATGCAAAATGTGTGTTAATGGTAGAAATGTTGTGGTATTGCTGGATTCAGGTAGCCTTGTGACCCTGATAAAGGCTGAGTTAGTTAAAACAGAGGTCTCTGGGAATAGCAAGGTAGCTGTTATTTGTGTGCATGGGGACACCCGAGAGTATCCAGTGACTACAGTGTGTTTCGAGACCCCCAAAGGTACCCTCTCTCATCCAGTGGGCTTAGTATCTCAGTTACCGCATGACGCCATTGTGGGAAGGGATTTTCCGAAGTTCTGGGAACTGTGGGATGATCCTGAGCCCCTCACTGGTGCCCCTATGTACCAGGAATGTGATAGCCAGAACTCCCCTGAGAGTGGTGAGGACTCTCCGGAATTTCCCTTATCAGTATTGGCAGGGGAGACTCAAGAAACTGGAGAGGAGCCCACCTCCTCAGACGAAAACCTACCGTCTGTGGAGTTTTCTGATCTTGAGGTTCACAGGGAAAACTTTGCCACAGAACAGTTGAAAGACCCCGCCCTAATAAAGGCACGGGAAAACGTAGTGAAAATAGATGGTGAGTTAGTGAACCCAGATAATACCTGCACTTACCCATACTTCAGCGTAGAGAAGGACCTACTGTATCGGGTGGCAAAAAGGGCAGAAGAAACCGTTGAGCAGCTTGTGGTGCCCAAACCTTACAGGAAGTTGGTGTTGGAGTTGGCCCATGGGCACATTCTTGGAGGTCATCTGGGGACAGAGAAAACCCGAGAGAGGGTATTACAGAGATTCTATTGGCCGGGGGTGATGAAGGACGTAGAAAATTATTGTTCCTCCTGCCCTGTGTGTCAGAGGTTGGCCCCGATGCCACATTTCCGTAGCCCGCTGGTCCCTCTACCCATCATTGAGGTCCCGTTTGAGAGGATCGCCATGGATTTGGTAGGTCCTATAATCAAGTCCGCTAGGGGGCACCAGTACATATTAGTTATAATGGACTATGCCACCCGTTATCCAGAAGCGATCCCTCTCCGAAATACCTCGGCCAAAACCATAGCCAAAGAGCTATCTCTTGTTTTTAGCCGGGTGGGTATTTGTAAAGAACTGCTTACGGACCAAGGTACACCCTTTATGTCCCGGGTTATGAAAGAGCTGTGTAAATTGTTCAAAGTGACGCAATTGCGTACGTCTGTGTATCACCCCCAAACCGATGGGCTGGTTGAAAGATTCAACAAAACCCTAAAACAAATGTTGAAGAAAGTGGTGGATAGAGATGGAAAGGATTGGGACTGTTTACTTCCTTATTTGATGTTTGCTATTAGGGAGGTGCCCCAATCCTCTACGGGATTCTCCCCCTTTGAGTTACTGTATGGGAGACACCCAAGAGGGCTGTTGGATATTGCCAAGGAAACTTGGGAAAGTGAGAGTTCTCCCCACAGGAGTGTGATTGAGCATGTCGCCCTGATGCAAGATCGAATTGCACAGGTAATGCCCATCGTGAAGGAACATTTGGCCCAAGCGCAGTTGGCACAGCAGAGAGTGTACAACCGTGGAGCCAAGACCCGTACCTTTTCCCCGGGGGATAGGATATTGGTACTTGTCCCTACGGTTGAAAGTAAATTCCTTGCCAAATGGCAAGGCCCCTACGAGATAATGGAAAAAGTGAGCGAAGTGAATTACAAGGTCAGACAACCAGGAAGGCGAAAGCCCGAACAGATCTATCACGTTAATCTGTTGAAAGCCTGGAGGGATAGAGAGTCCCTAGTCGCAGACACTTGGTCACCAGCTCAAACTGGTTGCGTGATTCCTGAGGTTGGAATAGCAGCCACCTTGTCACAACCCCAACAACAGGAGGTTAAGGAGTTTGTGCTTCGCAACAAGGAGGTATTCTCTGAGCTGCCGGGACAAACATCTGGGGTAGAGCATGACATCATTACCCCGCCCGGTGAAAGGGTGAAGTTAAAACCCTATCGGATCCCAGAGGCTCGACGGGAGGCAATACGGGAGGAAGTACAGAAAATGCTGAACTTAGGGGTGATAGAGGAGTCCCAAAGTGATTGGTCTAGTCCCATCGTGTTGGTGCCTAAACCGGATGGGAGCTGGCGATTTTGTAACGATTTTCGTCAGTTGAACAAAGTTACAAAATTTGACACCTACCCCATGCCACGTATAGATGAGTTGATCGACCGGCTGGGAACAGCCCGATACATGACGACTCTTGACCTCACAAAAGGGTATTGGCAAATCCCCCTGGCCAAGTCGGCCAAAGAGAAAACCGCATTTGTAACCCCAGACGGGGCGTTCCAATATAAAAGAATGCCGTTCGGGTTACAGAATGCGCCGGCCACATTCCAGCGGAAAATGGACCAGATGCTGAGGCCCCATCGGAAGTATGCTGCGGCTTACCTGGATGACGTAATTGTCCATAGCACAGATTGGGCCTCACATCTGCCAAAAGTGCAAGCAGTCCTGGACTCTGTTCGGGAAGCGGGGTTTACGGCTAACCCCAAGAAGTGTACCATTGGGCAGGAGGAGGCCAAATATCTTGGGTACACCATTGGGAGGGGAGTAATAAAACCCCAACTCAACAAAGTCGAGGCCATCCAGAGTTGGCCACGTCCCAACAGCAAGAAGCAGGTACGAGCCTTTCTGGGAATCGCTGGGTATTATCGGCGATTCATTCCCCACTTTGCTTCTAAGGCTGTGCCCCTAACCAACCTGACGAAGGGGAAAGGGTCGGTCATGATTAAATGGACCCCCGAGGCTGAGGCAGCATTCCAATTCTTGAAACAAGCCTTATGTAGCCAGCCAGTGTTGTACTCACCCGACTTCTCTAAAGACTTTGTCGTACAAAGTGATGCGTCAGATGTGGGGTTAGGAGCAGTATTGTCCCAGGTCTGGAACGGGGAAGAGCACCCAGTCATTTACCTCAGCAGGAAGTTGAAGTCCCATGAGGTAAATTACGCCACCGTTGAAAAGGAGTGTTTAGCGGTGAAGTGGGCTCTAGATTCCCTTCGGTACTACCTGCTAGGTAGCCACTTTGACATGGTTACAGATCACGCTCCGTTAAAGTGGATGGCTCAAAACAAGGAAACAAATAGAAGAGTGAATAGGTGGTTCCTGGCCCTCCAGGAATTCAACTTCACAGTAAAGCATCGCCCTGGCGTTCAAATGGGGAATGTGGATGCTTTGTCTCGAGTACATGAATGCCTGATTGCTGGTGTTCCAACCCCGAGGTTAAAACAAGAGGGGGGGTATGTGACAGCAGGAAGGTAAAGTCACCTGGTTGCATCCAGGGGGGTAGATATATTTCGCCCAGATTCAGGCTTTACGCCGACTTATACAACTAGGTGGAGAGTTGTATAAGGCTAGTGGGCTCATGGATGACTCATACCTCTAGGGAGAGTGTGGGGCGTCGTGCAGACAGAGATGAGGAGACCAGCTGAACCTTGTCAGCTCATTTAGGCCTCTATAAGAACTCCCAGCTTCATTAGATGTTAGCTCATGCCTGGAACCAGACCTGTGTGGACTGTCTAGGGAGAGTGAACCCCTGTGCGGTGAGGCAAAGCCTGTGTGGCTATTTGTTTGGACTTTTACTAAACCAGGGACTTAGGGACTAGGACAGCACTAGGCTGATCCCAGTTGTTAGTTAGGAAACCTGTATGTTTAGTCAGAGGTCAACTTGACCAGGATTTATTTTGGTTATGTTTCTTTTGCTTTGCTGTGTTTTGTCACTGTAAATAGAAAATAAACCGCACCTTTTTTGATTTTGAAAACCACAACCTCCGTTTGCTGGGCCTGTTTTGTGTGGGGAGCCCATCCCGGGGGTCACACACACCCGCTGCCGAGCTAACCCCCTCACACACTTCACAGGCATACTTTAGACACCCCCCAGGTACGATATTTAAAGGAATATTTGACTTTTTTTTTTCACTTTATGCATCATTAAAATGACTGCTCCCGAAAAACGACCGTTTTTAAAACTTCTTTTTGCATTGATACATGTCCCCTGGTGCAGAACCCGGGTTCCCAAACCCTTTTTAGGACAATAACATGCATAATAGTTGTTATAATTAGCACTTTAGAATTCGAACGTTCGCATCCATTGTATTTAATAGGGTTCTAATGTTCGTACGAACTTTCGGTCCGTTCGCGGGTTCTGGTGCGAACCGAACCCGGGGGTGTTCGGCTCATCACTACTGCTCAGCAACTGCTGTCAGGTTGTTCCGACATATGGAGAGTTCAATACTGGTTCTAAGGCTGGATTCACACCTATGTAGTTTTAGTGCTTTTTGCATTTTGCAGCTTTGTACTACAGTCCATTTAACATGGTTTCCTATGGAACACGTTCTGTAGTGCAAATCTGCAAAATGCAAAAAGCACTAAAAATGCATAGGTGTGAATCAGGCCTAATAAAGATCTGTGAAGTCACTGTTTTCTCTGAGTCCATCCAAGGGAAAGTGGTGTTGCCCCTGAAACACATTGGCTGTTTTTATATGACTTTTTATCAACAACCAAAACTATCTTTGACTCTTTTATACAATTTTGGTTTTGCACGCTTTTCTGTTTTTCTATGGCTTGCAATATCTTAAGAGGGATTTCTTGTCCCTTTATAGAGTTTTGCACAAAGTTTTCATTTTTTTCTGTTGTGTCTGCAAGACCAAAAGTGAGGGAAAATCTTGATAGAGGTTCTAACCCATCAAAACTAAATCAATTTGGCTACAGAAACATTTTAATTCTATTTTAAATAGTACTTTAGTCTGACTTTGTAGACTCATGTGTAGATGCATTCAGATTATGACAGGAAGGGGCAGTGGCGTCACTAGGGTTGGTGTCACCCGGTGCAAAAAAAAATGGTGTCACCCCCCAACAACTATAGTCCCCCCTCAGTACAGACCCGCCTCCACTAACTACAGACCCCCCTCCCACAGTATAGATCCCCTCCCTCAGTACAAACCCGCTCCACTAAGTACAGACTCACCGCCATCAATATAGACCCGCCTCCCTCAGTATGAACCTCCCCCTCAGTACAGACACCCCCACCTCAGTGCAGACTGCTCCATAAGTACAGACACCCCCACCTCAGTGCAGACCTCTCCATCAGTACAGACACCCCCACCTCAGTGCAGACCCCCCCAGTTACAGACACCCCCTCAGTTACAGACCCCCCTCGTACAGACACCCCCCTCAGTACAGACACCCCCCTCAGTAACAGACCCCCCTCAGTAACAGACCCCCCTCAGTAACAGACACCCCCTCAGTTACAGATCCCCCCTCAGTTACAGACCCCCCCTCAGTTACAGACCCCCCCCTCAGTACCAGACCCCCCCTCAGTACAGACACCCCCCTCAGTACAGACACCCCCCTCAGTACCAGACCCCCCCCCTCAGTACAGACACCCCCCTCAGTACCAATCCCCCCTCAGTACAGACACCCCCCTCAGTACAGACACCTCCCTCAGTAACAGACCCCCCTCAGTAACAGACACCCCCTCAGTTACAGATCCCCCTCAGTTACAGACCCCCCTCAGTACCAGACCCCCCCTCAGTACCAGACCCCCCCTCAGTACCAGACCCCCCCTCAGTACAGACACCCCCCTCAGTACCAGACCCCCCCTCAGTACCAGACCCCCCCCTCAGTACAGACACCCCCCTCAGTACCAGACCCCCCCTCAGTACAGACACCCCCCTCAGTAACAGACACCCCCTCAGTTACAGATCCCCCTCAGTTACAGACCCCCCTCAGTACCAGACCCCCCCTCAGTACCAGACCCCCCCCTCAGTACCAGACCCCCCCTCAGTACAGACACCCCCCTCAGTACCAGACCCCCCCTCAGTACCAGACCCCCCCCTCAGTACAGACACCCCCCTCAGTACCAGACCCCCCCTCAGTACAGACACCCCCCTCAGTACCAGACCCCCCTCAGTACAGACACCCCCTCAGTACAGATACCCCCCTCAGTACAGACACCCCCCTCAGTACCAGACCCCCCTCAGTACAGACACCCCCCTCAGTACAGACACCCCCCTCAGTACCAGACCTTCCTCAGTACAGACACCCCCCTCAGTTACAGCCCCCCCCCTGGTGCAAACTCCCTCTTGTGCAGACCCCAGCAGTACAGACACCCCCTCCCCCCATCAGTAAAGATGCCCCCCTTACCTTTCAGACCTCAGAACAGAGCGGCAGATACACACAGCGGTGTGTCTCTCGAGCGCGGGCTCCTCCTCCTCCTCTGTGGATGTAAACATAGAGGAGGCAGAGGGGGCGGCGGCTTCCTTCCGCTCTGCTGAGGGACACAGCCGCAGCGTGAGCCTAAGGCACAGGGCAGCGGGCGGGCGATGTCAGTGTGGCCGCTGCATTACCCACGGGTGTCACCCCTCTGGTGGGTGTCACCCGGGTGCGGCCCGCCCCCCCCCCGCACCTGGCTAGCAACGCTAGTGGGAAGGGGCAGGACTGTTATCCAATCAGTTTTATTACATTGTACAGTGCTGGCCCCTCTTAAGCCGGCCATAGATGATGCGATTTTCTTGTGATTTTGACGAAAAATGCTCAATTCCCCCATCAACACTGAAGGAATCCCTCCCGCTGAGCTATTGTGTTCTCGCTGTAGCCGCTGGCAATAATCGCATGTAAGATTCCAGTATGCTGGTTGCACCCAAGTCACTCAATGGATTGACTTGGGTACAACCAGCCTGCCCATACATGGTTTGAATCGTGGCTGGTCAGTCAACCCGTCTATGTCTGGCTTTACAAATGGTATTTGTTTTTTAGGAGGATAGAGCACAGAGATGAACACATCATCAAATTACAGCCCTTAAAGTGGAGTTCCACCCAAAAGTGGAACTTCCGCTTTAAGCACTCCTTGCCCCCTTACACGCCACATGTAATTTTTTTTTTGGGGGGGGTTGCCTAGTTTTGAGTGGGACTTCCTGTCCCACTTCCTGCTTCCGACTTCAGGCCACCTATGCGACTCCTCCCTCTCGGCAATCTTCTGGGACACGTCACAGCTCCCAAAAGATTGCCTGTCCACTCGGAGAGCGCGGCGCGACTCGCGCATGCGCAGTGCGCACAACGGCCGTGAAGCCGCAAGCTGTCACGGCCAGGTGCCCACAGTTTCAATGGTAGCGCCACGAAGAGGAGAGGGGGAGAGGAGTGAGGCTCCGTGTCTGTTTATTAAAAGTCAGCAGCTACACTTTTTATAGCTGCTGACTTTTAATAAACGAAAAAAAGCCTGGAACTCCGCTTTAGGTCGGCAATACATTTCTGGCTGCAATGAAATAAAGTGCAGTCAGGATCCTGTGGGTTCACACTGTGTGTGGCGCGGCTCGAAAAGCAGGGGGTCTGGTGCATCTCCGTTCACCATTTCAGGTCCGTATTAGGTCAGAATTTTTGGCTGAATTCAGACCTGAAACTGAGCCAAAGACATACAGGACTCTTCTGTGTTGCGCTCCGAGGCCGCCCCAGAGATGTGTGAACCGAATCCATTGAGAGCCGGTCACACGCTCCTGTCATGCGAATTGGATGCGGGGAAAGCCACAGCTCTTGGAATACAGTAGCACAATTGTTGTTGAGGTAGCTTACAGCTCTTCGGGGGGGGGGGACTTTACTGCTGAGGTAGTTCACAGCTCTTGGGGGTACACTTTGCTGCTGACATAGTTAAAAGCTTTTGGCAAAAACGCCATGGGTGCTAAATAACCTGGTACAGGCACTGCACTATATGATATGACCTGCTAACAAAATCATGGTAAGGCCTCCTGACATCACCCTGTTTTGGGTCTTACAAACTACAGCATTTTGCTTTAAATTGTGGAGTGCTAAATACTTAGTACCTACCCACAATATAACCTGCTTCATAAAGCCTATGGTGGAATCTGTGTGTAGTAGATTTTATACTATTTATTCTACCTCTTTTTGTGTTAATATTAAATAAGAAAAACGAATGGAGCAAGGATTACCCTCTAAACACTCGCCTTCCTGTAATGCCGCTCTGCCAGTGTATTAAAGACTTGCTGGCTTCATAACTTCATTTTCATTGTGTTCTGCTAATCACTTACTTATTATTAAGCCTAATGAATTCTCCTTATTATCATTCCTATGAACCCTTTTCTGTAATAAGCTTTGCTAGCAAGAAATTATTTAAATTGCTGTAAATCAGGAGAGTTTGGGAGGTAGCCTGCATTTGGACCTTTCTGTGGAAATTATATCTCTTTTAATGAGTGCATATTTTGAGCTATAATTATAATTGTTAGGTATATTCTACATAACTTTCACACTGTTATCGTCATGGCTTCTGATGAAGACTAGGAGTGGCCATTTCAAAACATATTGTGCAAGAATGGTCCACTGTTGCTTCCATTAGCAAACCAGCACTCAGAAATAAGGTGCAGCCATTACTATAGAATACATATAGAAAATAAGTGGCTGCAAAGGGCTGCATGAGAGCAGCAGCACTAAGCTGCAACAAAGGATGAAAAACTGATCAAAAACAAGCTTTTTATTTAAAGGGAAAGGCAAGTGTTTTTTATACAGAGTGCTTTCCAAACTAAATGTTAGGGTTTACATCTACTTTAAATCAGGAAGGTAGTAGGATTACTTCACAGCATCAATGACTGAATCCTTAGCAAGGTGAAAACATTACATTTCATCTAATGGTAAATAAATAATGAAGAATTAGACACACGCTTTGACTCTACTACAGAGAAAATGAAAGCTGCTTAACTTTTTTTAATACAGTAAATGGACAGTGATGGGCCAATGCGGTAAAGGTTTTGCACCTGGGAGACCTTGATGAGTGACCCCTCTGGGAGTGTGTACAAGCTCAGGTGACAGATACTAATATAGCAATGGCTGGAGACCCTCTGCAGTTTCAGTTGTCCATTTAATTATATCCAGCGGTGAAGGTAACAGATGGCTGGCCCCACGCATGCAGAGATCCCAGCAGGATCAGGGAGGACGCTTTACCCAGCATGGATGATAGCTGTTGACAGCTGTATTTGTACATTAACCTCTCAGACACCTGCTAGACAAATTTAACCCTTACACAGCTTTTTAGGAATATACCGTTCCCTTCCCTTACAGTATTATAGTTTTGATGTTTTGCTCCAGCTGGCATGGCTATTAAAATGATCATGCTAAGTAATATCAGTTATCTGTTGGAGTGGAGGCAAGGTTAGAAAATACAGAGGAAACTTCAGAGGACTATATTGAGGTTCTAAGAAGCAACAGATCTCCTTTAAGTCCCAGTTACTTGCATAACATTGGGAAGACGTATTGAGCTTGTGGTAAGTGGGTGATTTTTCTTCTAGTGACCTCGATGAGAGATTTTTTTTTTTTTTTGGATGATATTCTTGGTGTCTTTCGAATACTTGAATCATGCTTACTGCTGCAGCTTATTTGCCACATTTTCGACCCAGCTGTGAAGGTCACATCCACAATAACCTCGTAACTGTCCTGTACTAATCACCTGCTCTCCTTTTTCAACTTTTCCAACTTGCTGCTTGCATTCTCAGGAAACAGAAATGAACAGAAATGGGAGTTTTAAGGTGAAAAAAAATCAATCAAATTGATTGTGCCAATTTCATCATTTTATTAAACAAACGATATTAAAAGAGTTCAAAATCAACACATGAAAATCATGCGGTCGCAGTACAAAAGTTTGTTGCCTCTACATGTTTTGCCATAATCATGGCTTTTTCTGGAGCTTTCGTAAGACCTTATATACAATTTCACAAAAAGTAAGAAATTTAAAATACATTTTAATGGACATTCAAAAAAGAAAGAAAAGAAAAAACATCAATACATACAAAGACCAAATAGTTATACATATTTACAATTCATATATTTACATAAATACAGTAATATATAGATCATCTGATGGATGCATTCTCACCCCAAACGTGACGATGACTCCAGAGGACCCTCAAGGCCCCCTAGGTGGTTCGGCAGAGTATCAGTGTGCCATAGAGGGGAGGGGATAAAAGCCCTATAATAACAATTAATTAAATTAAGATAACACAATTATGATCAATTCAATTGATCAACAAGCACCTATACAATCCAACTTAGACCTACCCTGTTTTGATAAGAGGTTACGGAATCCAAAGGCTGATAATCATATCACTCCTAAAAGGTATACTTCAAGTACTAGTCTTTAACTTGAGAATGGCCGTGCCATCTGAAAAGACATATAAACCATCACAGAACTCTGTCCCAACAGACTAAAACTGTCTAAGGCAAATAGATTAACATGCTCCTCTTACTTAGACAATTCCTTCATCAAAGATAACCGGACTCCTTTCCTTTACATCAATGTGATACCATTAGACCAGGGAAGATCCAATGAAATAATCTTTCCCATGGAAATAACCCCTATAGATGATAATACAATCAGTTTATTACCCTAAGATCAGCTGTAAACTTAGATCAAACTGCCATAAATCAACTTACTTTCAACCTTAGATTAGAATCCTGCAGGTATCAGGCGGGGCAAATGGCCGCAGCAACACCACTGCCGCCCTGAGGGTCTTAAATATCCCCTCCACCCCAGTGGCGTCTGACGTCACCGCCGGGATGCAGACGTCGATTGGCTGGCCCCAATTCAACCCAGCTGTCTCCAAAAAGCCGGGATTGCGTTAAACACAACCATCTAAACCAGTACCCCACAGGGCTCAGAAAGGGAAAGGGGAGAAACAAAAACAACAACAACAATCTCCCTCATTTAACCATAATGCCCTGTACACACGATCGTTTTTTCCGATGAAAAAAGTCCGATGGACTTTTATCATCGGAAATTCCGATCGTGTGTGAGCCCCATCAGACTTTTTTTCATCGGTGTAAAAAAATAGAACATGTTTTAAATTTTTCCGATGGAAAAAAATCCGATAGGAAATTTCAATCGTCTGTGTGGAATTCCATCAGAGAAAAATCCATGCATACTCAGAATCAAGTCGACGCATGCTCAGAAGCATTGAACTTCATTTTTCTCGGCTCGTCGTAGTGTTTTACGTCACAGCGTTTTGGACGGTCGGAATTTTGGCTGATGGTGTGTATGCAAGACTGATGGAAGTCAGTTTCATCGGAATTCCAATGGAAAATTCCATCGGATTTTAGACCATCAAAATTCCGATCGTGTGTACAGGGCATTAGAAGTGTCAGCAGGCTGCCAAACAGGCTGCCAAACAGTGCATCTACATCATGGGTACCTCAACAATTAAATAGTACCTGATCAATGTAGGTGAACAAGAATTGCTAAGCAGCCCCTCAACATCAACTGTATTGTATTTAATCATAAAGTGGATAACGATAAAATCAATCATCATAAACCCATTCCAATACAATGTATTTTTAGGGACAGAAAAAATATAGAAACAGAAAAAAAGGTTAAACAAAAAAAAATCAATTGGAGATTATCCAGAAATGTGTATGCCTATATTAGGCATGTATATGTAAGCTGGCTGCATAAAGGGAAGACCATAGGGAGGGAAAGGGGAACAGCATTGATGCCACCGTAGTGCAAGGTAGCAGTCCAAAGGGGTAAAAACCTGTGCACCCAGAATAGACCGGGCGTCCGTATGACCACCCACTCCATCTAGCCCACCCTTGGCTACAAAAGGCCCCCAGGATAGCAAACCATCAGAGGAACTGAAAAAAAACAGTTTATTAATTTTATACACTTGAAATGCAGATCAACTGTTGCATAGGCCCCCTAGTCCTTAAGAATGAAAGCTAATAGCTGAAAGAAAGAGGGAGAAAAAAAGAGACACATGCGGGCGATTGGCACGATCATCCAGAGATCATAAATGGCCCTATAGAAAGGTTTTGAAGCTGAGCGCATCATTTAACCCTGGATATTTAGTGGCAGACAGATTAAAAATCTGATTTTGTTTCTCATTGTAGAAGCAATTTGTCTACATCACCCCCCCCCCCCCCTCTCATTAAGGGGAATGTATTCCAAGGCAAAAAACCTCATCTTTGTGGCATCAAATTGATGGTACAGCCCTATGTGGCTAAATTTCTTTGCATTAACCAATCCCACATGATCCCTAATTCTATGGAAAAATGGCCTCTTGGTCTTTTCAACATAGAACATGCCACTTTGACATTCCATACAGTACACGATACCTAGTGATTGGCAATTAGCAAAGAAATTAGGTCTATACATCCTACCATTTGGCAACAGAATCTGCCAGATGTATTGACAGAAAATACATTTGCCACATTTGGCAGTACCACCAACTCTTGGGAATTTTTTCTTTGTCGGATGTGAATGGTCACTACGGACCAATTTATCTCTTAGAGATTCAGACCACCTAAATTTCTGGTTATTCTTTTATGTGTTTGCCAACTTTTTCATCCGCCCTTAAAAGGTACCAGAATTTGATCATTATTTTCCGAACCTGATTCTGATGTACAGAATAACGTGTAATCAGTCTTACATTGCTATCTTCTACCCTTAATTTGGATCTATGTATTGAGGAATTCCTATTTTGTTCATTGGCCCGCTGATAAGCTTTTTTCAATGACGTTTTGCTATATCCTCTTTTTATATAACATTGTTGTAATGCTTTTGACTCACTCACAAAATCTTCCTGTTTCGAGCATTTGCGCTTTAAGGGCAGGTATTGACTATACGTTATGCTTGACACCAATGATGCCGGGTGGGAACTCTTTGCATTAAGAATGGTATTACCTGACGATGGTTTTCTATATGGGGTGGAGCCCAGACTCCCATCATTATTCTTATAGATCTGAATATCAAAAAAGTTTATGGTCTTTTTTTTTTTTTTGTATAATCTTTGTTTTGGAACGGCAAAGTGGTACAGCACAACACGCGTTGTCATAGGCAGTTTCAGCAAACAATATGCCAATCATTTTTAAATAATGTAAAAACAATAAGAACATTTAAAACAGACAATACAGACAATAACGTTGTGACCACGTCCTAATGGGTATAGTTTAGACTCATCCTCTGAAGAGGAGTGAGTACCCTGAGTCACGCCAGCCAGCTGTCCGGACGGCAAGGAAAGTACCAGGTAGTGTGCGAATTAGGGGGTAGGTCGGACGGGCGGGCATGAGGGGAGGGGGGCCACAATAGACCTCCAGCATACCTCCCCCCATACAACGGCACCAGCCGGACCCCATAGAAAAGAGATATCCGCACCAAGGTGGCAAAAATAAGTGCCTGTTCCCCGCGGGGGCCAGGCTGCCTCCTGGCGACGGAGTCCCAGGTCCGTCAGACCGGCCGGCGCTCCCAGGGCCCACTCCCCACCTGGTGTGTCAATCGCTGGGTCATTCGTGGTCAGATAACCAAAAAAAAGGAAAGGACAAAGGACAGAGAAAACCAAACAAACAAGAGGAAAGAGAAAGTGAAGATCTTAGGGAGAGAAAAAAAAAGGAGTAGAGTCAGTTGGAACATACCTGGAAGCACACATCCAGCTCCGCCCCCGCGCCACAGATCACCATCAAAACGCTGTATTGTTAGTGGCTGTAAAGGAAAAGTTAAAGCACCTCCCATCCCCCACTAGCTGCGTAAGTAGGTCAAGACAGTCTAGCTGAGGGTTCTGTGTCAAATCAGGGGGCCTGGGGTCTTTGTTTAAGGGAAGGGTCCGCCAGTTCCAGCAGCGCCACGTCCAGACTCGAGGACACGTACCCTGGGTCTGAGACATAGATTGCCCAGGCCGACCAGGTGCCGGAGAAGCGTTTCCGAGAATTCCTGCAGGTGGCGATCCAAGTTTATGGTCTTTTGATGGAAGGTAAATGTAAACTTGAGATTATGATCATTAATCTTCAACGCCTCCAAAAAGCACATCAGATCTTCCAGGGAACGCAACCAAATAAAGAAAACATTGTCAATAAATCTCTTGCACATAAATATTTAGCTCAAATGTTCCTGCAAATCCTCTCTTGAAAACAAATCGCGCTCCCACCCCCCCAGGTACAGATTGGCATATGATGGGGCACAGCAAGTCCCAATTGCAACCCCTTGCACCTGGAGGTAGTGGGACCGCCTGAAAAGAAAGACATTATTCATTAGAATAAATCGCACAAGTGCAAGAATAAACTGATTATACGGACCTGCCTTGCTGCCACGCTCTGACAAGAAGGCCTCTACAACCCTCATCCCCCAATCATGGGGGGATGGAGTTGCAGAGAGCCTCCACATCGAGGGCCACCAACTAAGCTCCTTCTGGCATATCAATGCCATCCAAGGCTTGGATGAGATCCCTAGTGTCCTGAATATGGGAGGTAAGTGCCTTTACATGTGGTCTCAAATAATCACCAATTAACTGTCTAGCAGGTTCAGTCAAACATCCGTTTCCTGATACTATTGGCCTCCCCAGAGGTTTTATTAAACTTTTCTGAATTTTTGGTAAAGTATACAAAGTCTGCGTTCTAACATTAAGAAATTCAAGTGTTTTTTTGACGATAACACCCTTTAAATGGGCCCCATTTATGAGGCTTCTGAATCTTTTGGTCATTATCTCCAAAAAGATTTCAGGTATCCTTCTGTACCATTCTTGGTTGTCCAGTATATCCAAAACCATTTGTTCATACTGGGCAACTTCCATTACAACAATTATTCCACCTTTGTCTGAAGACTTTATAACTAAATGGGGGTTCTTTCTTAATTCTTCCAGAGCCACATTTTGTGCTAGACTGAGATTAGAAACTGCTGCATCTTTCCATCTAGTATTTTGGATCTCATTAACTACCTTTCTTTTTCTAATGTCCATTAAAATGTATTAATCATTATTTTTAGTGACATTGTATATAAGGTCTTACAAAAGCTCCAGAAGAAGCCATGGATATGGCGAAACATGTAGAGGCAACAAACTTTTGTACTGCAACCGCATGATTTTCATGTGTTGGTTTTAAACTTTATCTGTTTTAATATTGTTTGTTTAATAAAATTATGAAATTGGCACTATCAATTTGATTGATGTTTTTGCACCTTAAAACTCCCATTTCTGTTCTTTTGTTTTTCCTATTATATTATGGGGCGGTGGTGCTTGTAGTTAGACCTCATGTCTCTGTTATCAAAACTATTTCCTTGCATTCTCAGTAGTTGAGCAATAATACAACTGCCTTGTGCCAGCAGTGTGACGTCTGGCAGTGCCAAGCCTCTCCAGGGGAGAGCTCTGGACCTCTTTGTGCACCTTGTTCATGCTGTACAAAAAGGTACATGCCAAGACTACCAAGCCAAGAAACAACATCATTCCTCTATGTAACCTCCTCAGTGGTCCAACGTGCTAAACAGTCACCGGAGGTATTTATACCTCATAATTTATACAAAAGGAAAGCAAAAGTAGGAGAGAGAAGCACCAAGCCAATTCTGTAAATAACTTAGGAATTTATTCAGTATTTAAGTATAAAACAACACTTCCGTGAAAAATGTTGGAGCACTTGCAGAGTGCTAGAGCGGATGTGAGCTTCCACGTGCAGTGTCACAGGAGCACAGGAGGACCACCGGAAAGTCTCTATTGAGGGATTCACGAGGGGACCACTCCCACACAGAGACACACAGCCGACGTCTCCATAAGGCCTACCAAGGCTCCAGCTGTGGCTAACACACGGCGCTCGTGGATCCCTCAAAAGAGACTTCTATGTGTTTCCTCCTAATGTCATAATAATGTATGCCTATGTTCTGAAAATATCACTTTGTGGCAATATACTGCCTCTTCTCTATTTAGAGCCGGTTCACACAGGGGTGTCCTGGGATCTGACTTCAAGTCGCCCCAAGTCGCGTGGTTTAGAAAAGTAATGGCAGTGAATGGAGCCGTCTTAATGTACACTACTGCAGTCGCTCCGACTTCAGAAAAGGTTCCTGTACGACTTCAATCCGACTTCAATCCGACTTGTACCCATTGATTTCAATGGAAGTTGCCTCCAAGTCGGATCCCCTGTCTTAACTGAAGCAACTTTCCAGGAAGTAAAAAATTTTTCCAGGCAAACCCCTCCCTCCCCCCTCCCTCCCACAGAGCTGATTATTGTTTGATTGGCCACTGGAAAGCCTCCTGTCCTGGAGGCAACTTGAAGTTGCCTTGTAAGTTGCCTCATGTCGCGCTGTGATTTATGCGCAAGTCATGTCCAAGTTGCCTCCCAAAGTTGCGCTGGAAGTCACGTTGCCCCTGTGTGAACCGGCAGTAAAGCATTTGTTAACCCAAAAAAAACAAAAAAAAACCTGCTCCTTTAAAAGCATGTTATACAGCTCAGTGCTTGTGCTGTGTCATTTGGCCCCTTCTATCACCTAAAAAAAAAACTGTCTGATCCTGCCAGTTTCTACCCTTCCCTATGTAAACTGACCACAGTGTATCATGGCTGCTGAGCCACGACACTGCGGTCAGTTTACATGCCTCCGTCATCCGCAGCCCTGCTCTCTCTCCTCTGTCCTCTCCCCCCTCCCTCCCTGCCTGTTGGCTCCTGTGTCAGGGCCCCCCCATCCTGCTGCTGAAATATCATTATTGGCTTTAAATAATCTGCTCGGTCTCCTAATGATATGTCCCCCTGTGTGTGTGTGTTGTAAAAAAAAAAAAAAAAAGCCTTATATACCTCATTTGTGATTGCTGATCGGTGGTCACGTAACCTGCTGGATCTCTCCTCCCCTCTCCCTCCCCTCCAGACTGACGTCAGCGAGGGGAATCTCGGCCCCTCCCGCTGCATCTGTCAGACGAGGAGAGAGGCGGCGGGTCACGTGACCGCCAATCAGCGCTCATAAATAAGGTATATACAGCTTTTTTTTTATACAACACACACACAGGGGGACATATCATTAGGAGACCGAGCGGATTATTTACTATAATACATATATATCTTGCCAGCGGGCCTCAATGCCTCATCCACACTCTTGTATTGTGAGGATTTTAATATAGTTAGCAGAATTTCAAAATAGTTTTAACTACTTCAGACCCGCCGTACGACTATATACGCTCTCTTTTTGAAGAGGGATATCTCGGTAACGGCAGCAGCTGCTGCCACAACCGAGATATCCATCTCTTCAGGCGGCGGTTCTGTAAACGATAATGGAGGTCCCTGCGGCAGATTCACCACGAGATCACCGTTATCGGCGGCGGGAGAAGGCACCCCCTCCCGCCGCACTCCTGTGCCCTCCGCCGCTTACCGGATTCGTCGGCAGCGGCGGAGGCAATCGGGTCCTGACCGTAGCTTGTCATGGATATGAGTGAGGGCAAGATGGCCCCCACCCGTCTCCATAACATAGCAGGGCGGAAGCGGCGTCAAAACGTCACTTCCGCCCATACGTCTTAAAGAGACAATTTATTTTTGTCATTTTTTCAAATGACAATTTTTTTTTTTTATTGCATTTTAGCCTAAATATGAGATCTGAGGTCTTTTTGACCCCAGATCTCATATTTAAGAGGACCTGTCATGCTTTTTTCTATTATAAGGGATTCCTTGTAATAGGAATAAAAGTGATCCAAATTTTTTTTTTTTAACTGTATAAAAATAAATAAAATCAAGTAAAATAAATAAGAAAAAACAAAAACATTTTTAAAGCACCCCATCCCGACGAGCTCGCACGCAGAAGCGAACGCATACATAAGTCCCACCCACATATGAAAACGGTGTCACACATGTGAGGTATCGTCACGATCGTTAGAGCGAGAGCAATAATTATAGCCCTAAACCTCCTCTGTAACTCAAAACATGCAACCTGTAGAATTTTTGAAATGTCGCCTATGCAGATTTTTAAGGGTAAAAGTTTGACGCCATTCCAAGAGCGGGCACAATTTTAAAGTGTGACATGTTGGGTATCAATTTACTCGGCATAACATTATCTTTCACAATATAAAAAAAAATTGGGCTAATTTTACTGTTGTCTTATTTTTTTATTCAAAACAGTGAAAGGGCACCCAAGATCCTTTTATTCAGTGAAGACTCCCCCCCCCCCCCCCCCATAACCAAGTTACTGTATGTACTCATTAAAACAAAAAAAAAGTATTTCAGTGTAATTTGAAATACCTCAGTGTGACTTTTTATTGATTCTTTACTTCATTGCAATATGCAAAAGAATCTGGATGAGAAAGTTGACCTCATTATTGTGTTGCTGCTCCTTCACCATCTAATCATAGGCTGGGGTGGTCCTTGACCAAGCTTATTGTTTAACTGCAGTAGAGAAAAGTAAGGCCGGCCATACACGGTTAGATTTGAATCGTTAATGGGCAGGCTAAATGTACCGATCAATCAACTTAGGTACAACCAGCCTGGTGGATTCTCTTGCGAATATTGCTAGCGGCTATAGCAGCTGTCTTTTTCCCCGCCAGGAGAGGACAATGGCCTGGCAGCAGGGATTCCTGCATCAACACTCTCTGTGTTAATGGGGGAATCAAGCGAATTTCTTTCCAGCAACCCATGGTTGCAGGAAAGAAATGTGCTCCGTGTAGGGCCGGCCTAAGATCACATACTGGATGTGCTGTCTGACTTGGATGTCTAGTTTAGAAAACTGTGTGAATAGAATTACAAATTCTGTGGCAGGAAATACAGTACATACTTGTACAATACAGCTGAGAACTGACTGTTTTCTACACATCCACTGTAAATAGGTTGGATTATAGACTGCCATTGAATACTAAACAGTGCGTGGCAGCATGGTAATTCATAATACTTTGAGAAGCAGCATGTGTGTGTGTCAAATTTCAACAAATTATAATCGGATTATAATTTTATTTAAAAAAAAATACAGGGATTTGATTGTTAAATCGTGTATATTTTCTCTCTTCCTGCTTAGCATGTTACAATTTAGCAAGTTTGAACCAGGAAAAAACTTAGCCCCAATCCTGAAATAGGATCTTTTCTATTCTACTGTATGTAAGGTACACTGAGAGTAATGTGCTCATACCTCCAAACAAAAGCTGATTGTTTGGCAAACAGCTCCATATACAATTACAATAGATACCATATGTGTATTGCTTACCATGCAAAAGGTTAAAAAATGTATTCAGCCAGTCTTCTGATTCACACAGTCCTGCCACACTGGATAGTCAGGAGTATGATTCCACCAATAAATACCTTTCAGATTTCTGTATTAACATGTCTGTTCACTGAACTATATTTAGGCAATATCAACCTCCTTTAAGATGCCTAATGCCGCATACACACGGTCGGAATTTCCAAGGAAAAAAGTCAGACGGAATTTATTCATCGGGTATTCCGACCGTGTATGCCCCATCATGGTACTTTTTCCGTCGGAAATTCCAACGGAGTTAGAAAGAGAACATTTCTATCGGAAATTTCGTTCGTCTGTATGGAACTCCGGCGGAGAAAAAACACGCATGCTCAGAATCAAGTCGACGCATGCTCGGAAGCATTGAACTTCATTTTTCTTGGCTCGTCGTAGTGTTGTACGTCACCGTGTTCTTGGCTGTCGGAATTTGGTGTGACAGTGTGTATGCAAGACAGCTTGAACGGAATTCCGTCTGAAAAATCCGTCAAAGTTTATCCCGACGGAAAATCCGTGTGTACAAGGCATAGCTTTCTAGTACTCAAAAATATGTTATAGGAGGCATTTCAAACTATTTTCTATGGCTGATGAAAGTTAGATAAGAACTTCCTAATGCTCAAATCTGTTTGCTGTACATGCAAGTAACTTGTATACCAAAATTTGCAGTGAAGCATTGTTGTACCTTAAATAGTTCTGTTATAGCTTGGGGTAATGAAGTGAGACCCACTTCTGAGGCTCTAAGGGGACCGTTGGAAACAATGAGTTGGTAGCAACATTAAGTCATGTTTCAGCTTAATTATTGGTATGATATGAATGCTTATTTGATCTGCTCCACTTATTCAGCAAGCTCCTACAGAGCCCCATCCCTGATCCTCAGTTTATGAAACGGATTCAGCCTAGACCAGGAGAAAATCTGTGCTCCCCTGATGAAATAAAAGCTTTTTTTTTGTGCTGTGCAAGCTGTGCGCTATCTATGAGTTAGTTCCGACGTAGACGTTTTCCGCAAATACTGTTTTTTCAAGCTGTCAAATACTGGGATAAATATCAGCAGCTCACTCACCACCAGGAAAGAAGATTGCAATGTTAATTATAATTACTCAGTGTTATGTATACCTTGAAACAATATCACATTTTTTTTTAATCACACACAATTCTTTTAGGTGGTCCTAGCAACAAATAAAGGGATTTTATAACAGCTTACCTGTAAAATCCTTTTCTTGGAGTACATCACGGGACACAGAGCGACTTAGTCATTACTAATGGGTTATATAGTTTACCTTCAGGTGTTGGCACTGGCCAATTCCAAACCGGAAGTACCCTCCCCTATATAAGCCCCTCCCACCCGGGAGCACCTCAGTTTTGTAGCCAAGCAATAAGTGTCCCAAAAAGAGGGGTGGGAGCTCTGTGTCCCGTGATGTACTCCAAGAAAAGGATTTTACAGGTAAGCTGTTATAAAAATCCCTTTTTCTTTTTCGTACATCACGGGACACAGAGCGACTTAGTCATTACTAATGGGACGTCCCAAAGCAATGCCAAATGAGGGGGGGGGTACATAAGCTGGGCGCCATCAGGCATGAGGATCTTTTGCGGCCTGCAACACACTGCGCCCAAAGGCGACATCCTCCTGACTTCTAACGTCTACCTGATAGAATCTAGTAAACGTGTGTACCGAAGACCATGTTGCGGCCTTACATACTTGAGCCAGGGAGGCCTGGTGATGCACTGCCCATGAAGTTCCAACCGCTCTTGTGGAGTGCGCCCTAACTTTGAACGGAGGCGGTCTCTTTCTCAAGCCATAGGCTTGTATTATGACCTGTCGAATCCACTTGGCTAAAGTAGATTTTGATGCTGCCTGACCCCTTCTGGGGCCTTCCGGCAGAACAAACAAAGAATCCGTTCTGCGAATCTGAGCAGTGGCTTTTAGATAAGCTTTAACTGCTCTTACCACATCCAAAGAATGTAATAACTTTTCCTCTACTGAGCTAGGTTTGGGGAAAAAAGAAGGAAGAACCACATCTTGGTTCAAATGAAACCTCGATACCACCTTAGGAAGAAAGGCTGGATGAGGACGTAATACTGCTCTGTCCTTATGGACAACCAGATATGGCTCCTTACAGGACATAGCTGCTAATTCCGACACTCTTTTAGCCGAACAAATGGCTACTAAGAAAACCAATTTCCTGGTGAGAAGAACCAAGGAAATGTGTTGTAATGGTTCAAACGGTTGTTTCTGTAGAACCGACAGAACCAGGTTTAAGTCCCAAGGACATATGGGAATACTAACCGGAGGGCTAATACGCATCACTCCTTGTATAAAGGCTTTGACTAGTGAATGCGAAGCCAAGGGCCTTTGAAAAAATATTGACAAGGCCGAAATCTGACCCTTGATAGTACTCAAGGCCAGCTTCCTATCTACAGCCCACTGTAGGAAGTCCAGAATCCTCCCTATCATGTACTTACGTGGATGCCATTTCCTGGTCTCACACCACGTAATGTACGCTTTCCAGATCCTATAATAGATCTGCCTGGATACCGGTTTCCTGGCATTGATCATGGTAGATACCACAGAATTAGAGAGCCCTCTCTTTTTCAGAATGTGGGCTTCAATAGCCAGGCCGTCAAACCTAGGGCTGGTAAGGAAGGGTGGTATATCGGTCCTTGCGAAAGCAGGTCCGGACGATGTGGGAGGGTCCAAGGACTCCTCACTGACATTTTTACAATCTCCGCGTACCATGCCCTTCGGGGCCACGCTGGAGCCACCAGAATCACTGGTTTCTTTTCTACCCTGATTCTGCGGAGTAATCGCGGTAACAATTGTGGCGGTGGGAATGCATATATCAGCTTGAACCGATCCCAAGGGAACACTAGGGCATCCGAGCCGCAAGCTAGGGGATCCCTTGTGCGAGACACAAACCTGTCCACCTTTGCGTTGAATCTGGATGCTAGCAGATCTACATCCGGTGTTCCCCACCGCTGGCATATTGCCTGGAAAACCTCGGGGTGAAGAGACCATTCCCCCGGGCATAATTGTTGGCGACTTAGAAAGTCCGCTCTCCAATTTTCCACTCCTGGGATGAAAACCGCGGATATGGCTGGGACATATCTTTCTGCCCACTCCAGGATGCAATTTGCTTCCTTCTGGGCTGCACGACTTTTGGTGCCACCCTGATGATTGATATATGCCACTGCCGTGGCATTGTCTGATTGAATTCTGACAGGGGACCCCTGGAGTTTGGATGTCCATGCTACTAGGGCATACCGGGCTGCTCGTATCTCTAAGAGATTGATGGGCAGGGCCTTTTCTGCTTCTGACCACCTGCCCTGGAGAGACCATTGCTCCAGCACTGCCCCCCAGCCGATGAGGCTGGCATCTGTAGTGACCACCTTCCAAGAAACCGGACTGAAGGGTTTCCCTCTTTCCAGATTCTGGGGCACCAACCACCAATGGAGGCTCTTGCGAACGGAAGGGGACAGGGACATTGGTAAGTCTAAAGCCTGAACTTTTTTGTTCCAGGCTGACAGTATGGCCCTTTGCAAATTCCTTGAATGGAATTGACCGTAGGGTACCGCTTCGAATGAAGCCACCATCTTTCCCAGCAGCCTCATGCAGAGACGTATGGATGGTTTTCTTTTTGTACCCACTAAGTGGGTCAAATTTCTTAAAGACGACACCTTCTCTGGAGGTAAGAAAATCTTTCTCTGATTTGAATCCAGCCTTAGCCCTAAGTATTCCAGACTTTTGACTGGTCTTAGAGCTGACTTGTCCCGGTTGATAATCCAACCGTGATATTCCAGATACTCGATTGTCTTGTGAATAGCTACTTCCAGCTTTTCCACTGAGTGGTCTATTAGTAGCAGGTCGTCTAGATATGCCATTATCGTTACACCCTGTGTTCTTAGATTGGCCAATAATGGGGCCAGAATTTTTGTGAACACTCGTGGTGCTGTGGCCAGACCGAAAGGTAAGGCTCTGAACTGAAAATGGCGCCCTTCTACTGCAAAGCGTAGAAATTTCTGATGGGCCGGAAAGATGGGAATATGCAGATAAGCATCCCTTATGTCGATCGAGGCTAGCCATTCCTGCCCTTGTAGGGCGGTGGCCACTGATCGGATCGACTCCATCCGAAAGGTCCTGATATTTAGGAACTTGTTTAGCCCTTTTAGATTTAATATGGGCCTCACGTCCCCATTTGGTTTGGGGACTGTGAAAAGGTTCGAGTAAAACCCGAATCCGCTTTCTTCCAGGGGAACCTTCATGATTACCCCTTGGAGCAATAGTTGTTCTAGTGCCAGAAGGAGGGATCCCTCTTTTGGGGATCTCTTGGCACGTTTGACCTCATAAATTGGGCAGGAGGAGTGCCTTTTAACTCCAGCTTGTATCCCAGACTTACTGCGGAGAGCACCCATCTGTCTCTGATGGTGTCCCGCCAGGTCTCTGTGAACAACTGAAGTCTTCCCCCCACCCGATTGAGCGGGGGCAATACTTCATGCCTTAGGGGGAGGTTTTGTACCTCTCTTGATCCAGGGCTTCTTGTTACCCTGTGATTGTCCCTGATTTCTGCCCCCTGAATTTGACCGCGGAGGCCGTCGGAACTGCTTCACAGCCGATGTGCCCGGGACTGGAGAGGTAGGCCTCTTAAAAGAAGGACTTCTACCCTTGTTCTTAACCGGTAAGAGTGAACTTTTACCGGCAGAAATTTTCTGGATATATTTGTCCAGATCTTCTCCAAATAAGCGTTCTCCATGAAATGGGAAGCTAACCAGCAGTTTTTTACAGGGAGCTTCAGCAGACCAGTTTTTGAGCCACAGAAGCCTACGCATATGTACTATAGACAGCGTAAAGCGGGAGGCCTGTTGGATTGTATCCTTTATGGCGTCCACCGCAAAACACAAGGCTCTAGGCAGGTCAGCTAGGGCATGAGCCTGCTGATCTGGTAAGTCCCTTAAGACTTGTTTCAACTGATCTTTCACTGCTTGGCAGACTCCAATCGCTGCTACCGCAGGTTGTGTCACCATACTTGCTGTAGAGAAAGCAGATTTTAGTAAAGACTCCAATTTTTTATCTATTGGGTCTTTGAACATTGGAACATTATCTACTGGACATGTCAGTGATTTGTTAACAGAAGAGATGGCTGCGTCCACTATAGGGACCCTCCATTTTCTTATGAACTTATCCTCCATGGGATAGATCACCGGAAATCTCTTGGGGGGAGCAAATATTTTATCAGGATGCTCCCAATCCTGGTAAATAAGCCCTTCTAATAAAGGGTGGATTGGGAAGGAACAGACCGCCTGGGGAGCTTTTAGCGACCCCAGCGAGGAACCCGTAGTGGATGGTGGTTCCGCCAGAGGCATTTTAAATGCTGATCGGACCATGTTAGTCAGAGACTGAACCCATAATCTTTCAGCCTGAGAAGCTGAGAAAGGTTCTTCCACTGTTGATTCCTCTATAAGTGAATCAACCTCATCCTGATCCCCTTCAGGTAGGTCGATCTCTGTGTGGGGCTGTTCCTCCACTAACAGGCACTCTGAAGGAGGAGACGGAGATCGGACGCGCTTTTCCTGTGACAGGGAAGCAGCGATCAATGCTGTTAATCTCTCTTCCAATCCTCCCAGAGTTGAGGATAAAACCTCCTCTGTTATATATACAGGAGCTGGTGGACTGGGGACAGCCGCAGCACCAGACATTCCTGCGGGGTTTCTACGGCTACTGACCTCTGCATTCTCAGGGGAGATTGGTGCAGTGCAAGCATGCCCAATATCCTCAGAGCCCGATGGAGACCCCTTTGGCTTCCTGGAAGATCTATTTCCGGAGCGTCTGGACGACATATCCTTTAAGCACAAAGCTGAGGTATTCCCGTCGTCATACACCAATTTTTGCTGGTAATAGTCTAACACAGGTGCTGCTATATACCAGCTGGTGTCCACTAAAGTGCCTTTCTATGGGGATGCCTGCATCAACCGCCTCTGTGTGCCACTGTTTGTTGCTAGCTCTGTTTGCATGCAGCTGACACTTGTACTGTGTCTTTTAACCATGCTGGGACGCCCGCACATGCGCAGAAGCGCCGCGGCGCGCATCGAGCGTCATCCACCCGCCCCGCCCCTTTTTTTTTCATAGGAGGCGCGTGCACGCGCCCGCGCGCGCGCCCGTGCGCCAATGGCGCCCTTTTCGAAAACCAACAGAGGACTAGGAGCCAGGGCCCTTTTTGCCGGAGGGCCTGTGCGGTGGATGAACGCAGCAACAGGGCAGAGGAAGTGGATTCCCTCAGAGAAACTTACCAGCTGCCTGGATCTTTTGAGTTGAGAAAACCAAAGATCCACATTTACAAGAAAAATGGACTACAGCGGCCTCTAGTGGTTTAACACAGGTACCGCGGTCCCTGTTTTTTTTTTTTTTTTCTTGACTACTATTAAAATTTTACATTTTCAGTAGTTATAGGCAAACACAGATATTTAGCGGGAATACCGTTAGGTAACAGACAGAAAGACAAATTAGGCTTGGGGGTCCCCCAATAGAACCAAGTTCCTGAGGGCCCCCACTTACCTGATCCCCGCCGCAGGACTTTGTTTGGTCCACAAAAGTCCAAACTTCACCTATCACGGCAGGCATTGTAATTAAACCTTCAGGGACCGGGTTCCCAAGGATTCCACTCCCCTGGACCTGTATAGCACCCTGCACAGACAGCGTCTTGGTCGTGGGTATGACCAGAGCTCTGGATCCCAGGGTCCAGCCCTCCTAAGAGAAGCATTACAGGCAAAACCTTGCTCTTCTGCTGCAAGGCCCGGGTACCGACCGTTTAGCTATGAAGCTTTTTTGGTGGGATCCGGAACAGCTTACTAAGGCCCAAAAGAACCTGTACGCAAGCCCAGTGAAAACACATGTTACTCTTTGGCCAACACCTTAGACACTGGCAAAAAACTGAGGTGCTCCCGGGTGGGAGGGGCTTATATAGGGGAGGGTACTTCCGGTTTGGAATTGGCCAGTGCCAACACCTGAAGGTAAACTATATAACCCATTAGTAATGACTAAGTCGCTCTGTGTCCCGTGATGTACGAAAAAGAAATATTTTTTATCTTCACAATGCATGCATGCTAAGTCATGCCTAAGGGTAATGCAAGTATTTATTACCGCTCACAGACATCACAGTACCCATCCGACAGTTACTTTACTTCCCCCCTCTTCACAGAAGGTCAGCTCCATCTTTGCTTACTGATGTTCCAAGGCAAACATCTTCCTCCTTGACTAATTGTTGGCTCAGGAATAACATAATCCTGTAAATCCTGGTTTTTCGGGACACAACTCAACCTCCTGCTATTGCCTATTAGTCTGTGACCAGCCACTGCAAACAATCCAACATATTCACAGGGCTCTCTGCCCTTGCTGCCTCCCACCCTGTGACTTTCCAGCATAAAAATCACACCGATTACCCCCTCTTAGGCTCCATGTACACAGAAGCTGATAAACTGCAGTTTATTGGCGTTTTGGCGTTTTTTTAAAAAGCCCATTACCTGCACTCTATGTTAGTGTAGCGATACCTCCAACTAAGAAGGCCGCTGATTTAGTTTGGGCCCTGAATACAGCTCCGCCAACCCCCGGCAATATGCTCTACCCCCTACTGGCACAGCTAGTACTGACAGTAAATTGTATGTCTATTACTGTATGAATAACTGAGCACTGAAACAATACTGAATTTAAATAAATGTAAGATTTTACTTAAGCTCTTGGTAAAGGAAAAGAAGATAACATCAATAACAGTTTACAGAATAATTATTTGTAATGTAAAGCCTAGCCACACTAACACACTATAGGGTTAACACATAACAAGTGCGCCACGCGGGCGACCGTTAGCTAAGTGCCCTGTGGCGCAGTAACCAAACCACCCTAGAAACCCCACCAGGCCTGGTTTTAGTATCTATAACTTAGTTCTTTTTTTCTTCACCGGCAGGTCTTTAACGGTGGTGCACATTAATAGAGTACAAACTTTGTAATCCAATGGGGTAGGTAAAGATGGAGTAGAACTTGACTATGCGAACGGTAGATTTAGTTCTAACAAGGGGAATCTTCAATAAGAGCACTAAGAACAACTCATAGGCCACGGCAGTCTATAGGCCTAGATGCAGTAACAGTATATCGGTTGGGCATATGCCCTCTCACTAGGGGTGCAACGGATCAAAAAACTCACGGATCGGATCGATCCTCGATCAGGGGTCACGGATCGGATCATTTTCGGATCGGCAAAAAAAAAAAAAAAAAAATTACTAATATCCACGTAATTTCCCCCTCACTGTAATATCCATAATCTTCCCCCTCTGTAATATCCACAATCTTCTCCCCCTGTAATATCCACAATCTTCTCCCCCTGTAATATCCACAATCTTCTCCCCCTGTAATATCCACAATCTTCTCCCCCTGTAATATCCACAATCTTCTCCCCCTGCAATATCCACAATCTTCTCCCCCTGTAATAACCACAATCTTCTCCCCCTGCAATATCCACAATCTTCTCCCCCTGCAATATCCACAATCTTCTCCCCCTGTAATATCCACAATCTTCTCCCCCTGTAATATCCACAATCTTCTCCCCCTGCAATATCCACAATCTTCTCCCCCTGTAATATCCACAATCTTCTCCCCCTGTAATATCCACAATCTTCTCCCCCTGTAATATCCACAATCTTCTCCCCCTGTAATATCCACAATCTTCCCCCCTGTAATGGGCATCTCCCCCACTTACCTTACTCTCCCGCCGGCCAGTTCAGATCCACGAGCAGCGAGGGTGAGGGGGTGATGACGTCAGCACGCACAAGGCGGCCGCCGCCGCCGGGTGTACCAAGATGGCCGCGGCTCCGGAGCTAGGCCGAAGCCGCGGCCTTTCCTAAGGCCGAGGCCGCGGATCGCGGTGTGTGCCGATTTGAACGGGGTGACCCGTTCGGATCACGGATCGTCACCGATCCATTGCACCACTACCTCTCACCCGCCCGGACTACGGTCCCAGTCCGGGAACTTCCACCTGTTGTGTCCTCACACACACACTCCGTCTCTTCAGCGATCGGGTCCCCGATCCAACAAGGCTGTAGTCGAGCGAAGTCAGATGCCACCCAGGCTCGCAGAGGGGTGGAAGGCTCTTTGGTGCTGCGCAAGGCCTCAGGCTTTAGGCCCTGCACTTCGACACGTCCACACAGGAGGATCAGTCTCTGAAGTCTCGTGTCCCAAAGAGAGCGAGCCCAGCCTCGCCTCCTCCTTTTATAACCCCTCCCATGAGTCTCTGCGGCGGAACATTGCCGAATGGGGTTCTGGGTAATGTAGTCTCTTGCATTAAAGGGGAACACCCCGCTACACACTCCCCCCACTTGAACTCTTTGGTCCCCAAAGATAAACCTTAACAAAGACTATGTACAACTCTAGACAATTCTACAAACGATGTTGGCATAGGGAATTCCCACCAAAACTGAGGAGTAGAATTCCCTTGCCCACAGGTCACATTATCATGGGTGGCCTGCCTAGCTGTGCCAGAGAGTGAGCTGGGGTTGCCCTCCACTAAATGGACAGTGGAGGGATCCAGATTTTCAGCATTCCTCCTAGCAGTAACTACAGAATCCTCTGAGCTATTCCCCATTTGTGGGTAGGTCAGCTTCTTAGGAGGCCAGATGACTCTTCGAGCCCTTTGCTCTCTTGGGAATTCTGGCTCTGGTGCCACAGGCTCCTCTTCCTCTGAGTAACCATCATGGGCATCTTCCCAGTAATCTGCTGAAGGACTAGAGGGGATGAACTCTGTGGCTTCTGGGTTCAGTGTTTCATCTGTGGTGTCCTCAGTGATTGGAAGGTCTATGGTAGAAGTTCCTGGAGTTGGGGAAGGCCACAGCCAATTAAGTTCTCCATCCTCATTTTCACTAAGTTGAGAGGCCTCTCCATCTTCATCTCGGGAAGCCTGCGACCGAGTATTCGGCCTAGGAGTATCCAGGATAGAGGCCGGTTCAGGGGAATCTCCCACGGGAGGTATTCTAACTGCCTCAGCAAGAGGGAGCAGGTGGTTTCGATGCCACGTCTTCAGAGGGCCCACCTTTCCTTCCGGCTTCAACTTGTAGACAGGCAGGCCCGGCAACTTCCTACAGATGACATAAGGTTCAGATCTCCATCTATCTGCAAGTTTGTGCTTCCCAGGGACCCCCAGATTGCGTAACAGTACTCGGTCCCCGGGCTATAGGTCTTGCACCCGGACCTTCAAGTCAAAGTTTCTTTTGTTTCGAGCTCCCCTTTGATCTGAGGCCGCTTGAGCTTGTTCATAGGCTACTTTTAGGCTGTGTCTGAGCCTGTCCACATATCCTTTGTGGGATGTGGCTGAGGAATGATCCAGAGAGGTGCCAAAAGCCAAGTCCACAGGTAGTCTCGCTTCTCTCCCAAACATGAGTCGATATGGGGAGTAACCTGTAGCATCACTGATGGTGCAGTTGTAAGCATGTACTAGGGCTGCTATGTGTTTGCTCCAATGTTGCTTTTTCTCACTTTCCAGAGTCCCCAACATGTTGAGCAAGGTTCGGTTAAACCTTTCCGGTTGAGCATCCCCTTGTGGGTGGTAAGGTGTAGTTCGAGTCTTCTTGATTCCCAACGAATCCAGGAGTTTCCGGATCAGTTTACTCTCAAAGTCCCTTCCCTGATCTGAATGAAGCCGCTGTGGCAGCCCATAATGGACAAAGTACTTCTCCATAAGTACCTTGGCTACGGTGGAGGCCTTCTGATCTTTGGTTGGGAAAGCTTGGGCATACCGGGTGAAATGGTCGGTTATCACCAGAACATTTCCTAGTCCACTCAGGTCAGGTTCAAGGCAGATAAAGTCAATGCATACCAGATCCATTGGGCCTTGACTTTGTAGATGGCCCATTGGGGCAGCTTGATGGGGTAAAGTCTTCCTCTGGATGCATCGTGCACATGAGTGGCAGTACTCTTCTACCTCTGCCCTCATGCAGGGCCAATAGAACCGACTTCTGACAAGTTGAAAGGTCCTTTCAGCCCCTAGATGGCCATGATTGTCATGCAGGGCAATCAGAACAGTCTCTCGATGTTTCTCTGGGAGGAACAGTTGCCACTTATCTTCTGATTCATCAGAGGGGCCCCTTCGGTAGACCACTCCCTGATGTACCTGCAACCTGTCCCATTCTTTCCTCAACAGGCGAGCCTCCTTTGAGGGATGACACAGGAGTTTGTTTGGATCCTGATTCTCCAGGGCCTCCAGGACCAATCTCCCCATGGGGTCTTCCAATTGGTCACTCCTCAAATCCTTCTTGGACAATCTCGGCAGGTTGTCTTCGTCCAATTGAGTCACTCCACAGTAGTGTTTTGGGACTCCCACCATGGTAACTCCTATTTCTTCTGCTCTGGAGCCTCCTCTGGCCTGGAATTCAGCTCCTTGACAAAGGGCCGGCACCCCGTCTGGTGCCACTTGGGTCCAATCTTCTATATCACTGGTGGGGGCATGAGATCTCCTGGACAGAGCGTCTGCGTCTCTATTCCCAGCCCCTGGCCTATACTTTAGGCTGAAGATGAATCCAGACAGTGCGGCCAGCCACCTGTGTCCAGTGGCGTCCAGCTTGGCCGTGGTGAAAAGGTAGGTAAGGGGGTTGTTGTCGGTCTTCACAGTGAACTCCGCCCCATACAGGTAGTCTTTGAGCTTGTCTACTACCGCCCACTTGAGGGCCAGGAACTCCAGCTTGTGAGTGGGGTAGTTCTTCTCAGAGGGGGTCAGGCTCCTGCTCACATAGGCAACAGGCCGTTGTTGCCCTTCGTGTTCTTGATAAAGTACTCCTCCCAGACCGTCATGACTAGCATCTACGTGTAGTTCATAGGGCTTGGTTGGGTCTGCGTAGGCCAAGACTGGGGCAGTGGTTAGGCTCTCCTTTAATGCCTGGAAGGCCTCTTCACACTTCTGGTTCCACTGATTTCTGACTGACTCTCCCGGCTTCCTGGGCCCTGAGTCGTCCTCTTCCCCCTCAGTCTTGAGCAGTTCATTCAATGGTCTAGCAATTCGGGCGAATCCCTCCACAAACCTACTAAAGTAGGAGCAGAAACCCAAGACGGATCTGAGTTCTGTTACTGTGGTGGGTCGTGGCCAGGAGGTAACTGCCTCCAATTTCTCGGGGTCTGTGGCCACCCCTTCTTCGGACACTATGTGCCCCAGATAATTCACAGAAGACTGGTAGAACCGACACTTTTCAGGCGAAAGTTTGAGTCCCTCCTCACTGAGTCTCCTCAATACTTTTTCCAGCCTCTCCTCATGTTCCTCCAGGGTTCTTCCAAAGACTATGACATCGTCCAGGTACACAAGGACTTCAATAAGGTTCATGTCTCCTACAGTCTTCTCCATAAGACGCTGAAAAGTAGCTGGGGCTCCAGACAGACCTTGAGGCATCCGGTCGAATTCAAAGAACCCTACTGGGGTTATGAAAGCTGTCTTCTCCTTGTCTTCTGGGTGCATGGGGATCTGATAGTACCCGCTCTTGAGATCCATAACACTGAACCACTTGGCTCCAGACAAACTCTGTAGGGCATCCTCTATCCTTGGAGTAGTATACTGGTCGGGTATGGTTCTCCTGTTGAGAGTCCTGTAGTCGATACAGAGCCTCAATGACCCATTCTTCTTCCTGACCACCACTATCGGGGATGCATAGGGGCTTCTAGATTCCCGTATCACTCCAGTCCTTTTGAGTTCTGAGAGTTGTTCCCTTAGATCCTCCAGATCTGCTAGGGGGACCCGCCTGACTCTCTCTCTGAAGGGCTTATCTTCCTGGAGGCGGATCCGATGGGTGGCACTCCTTGCACACCCCACATCGAACTCATCTTTAGAGAAGATCTTCTCCCATCTGTTCAGCTGGGCCTTGGCTCTCTCTTTCCAAGCCCTGGGCAGATTTGGGTTTTCCATGGATATCTTCTCCCAAGCATCTCCTCCTTCGCCCACCTCTGACAGGTTGACAGGGGCAGCAGGGCTCACCTGGCCTAGCAGCATCCTGGCTGGGACCTCCATGGGGCCATCCGTATTGTTCCTAACACTCACTGGGACTCTACAATGGGCCTTTTTTAGGGCCTTCAGCGGAATCACTTCTGGTATCACTTCCAGACCATGGGACCCTTCTCTTGGATCAGATTCCAACATGACAAAGGGTCCAGGCTGCTCCCAAGTAAGCTTCACAGTGGCTCTGAGACAGGTTACTTCACCGGGCTGCAGCACTATCCCTCTTCTTCCAAGTCTCCACACCTTCCCTATCCCCTCTCCTGGGGTCTTCTCCTCTAAGACCAGCCTTTGGTAAGCTGTCTTCAGCATGGGGTGGATCTTGGTGACCGCTGCCCCTTTCTCTTTCACTAGAGGGGTCAGAAGTCTTCGGACCAGGTCTGTGTTTGTCCCTATTATCAGGGAGCTCTTGTTGGCTCCTGGTGGCTGAGGGCACACAACTGCCAGAGTGTCAAACACTTCGGTTTTTCCAGCCACAGATGGGTCAAAGGTCATCCTGACAGGCAGATAGCCATCGTAGGGGAAGTTCTGGGTTCCAATCCCACATATCTCTAGTCCCTCTATTTTCCGGATGGGTAGGTGACTCAAGTACTTATCGTAAAAGTCTCTGTATAGCAGGGTTACTTGCGCCCCAGTATCCAAAATTGCTCTGGTGTATACTCCCTCCACTTGAATGGACACTATAGGAGATGGGCCTACCAGCTTCTCCGGGTAAGGCCCGGCAGGGGTCGCTTCCTTCAGACTTTTTTTCTTTGAACCTCCTCTCGTCCAATCCCCTTTGGACTTCAGTCTTTCTTGAGCCTGGTATGCATTGACTCCCCCCCTTTACTGGGTGTAGGGACCCGCTGAGGGATACTATTGTTTTTCTTAGGTGTGCATCCCCTCTGGGGAGTGCTGTGCCTCTTCTGAGGGGTCTTACCCCCTTTCTCTGGGGTGTATCTCTGTTTAGGAATGTTGTGTTTCCCCCGAGGCGTTTTATCTCCTGTTATTTTCTGCTTTGCTTTCAGTTTGGAGCTCACTGAAGGTGATGGGCACCCGGTTGACTCCTTCACCGGGGCCCTCTGAAGTTTCCCGCCGGCTTGCAGTTGTCTATTTTCTTCTTTTTGGGACTGGAGCATGTAGCCGCAATATGTCCAATTCCTCCACAGTTAAAGCAGACGATATCTCCCCATTCTTGTAAAGATGCGAGTGCTGAGGCAACTGGGAATAATTCCTTCCTTGGTACTTCTCTCTTTGGACCCTCTGTGTTTTTTTCCATCAGAGAGGTCAACATCTCTAACACCTTGGACATTTGAGCTTTCAGGGTGTCTATCTCCGAATCTCTTTCAGGGGTCATTACTGGATTGACTAGCACCTGTGCGGGTACAACACTTGTCCTAATCAACTGCTGGTCCTGTTGCAGTGCCTCCTCATCTCTGATGATTTTTATCAAGTCAGCATAAGTCAGCAACGTTCCTCCTCCTGAGGTTTTCAGGTGCAACCAGACTGGATCCGAGCGCAGCGCTCCCTTTAAGACTTGCTTCATTCTTGCCGCATCTGTGTCTTGGGGCCTCATCCCCTTCTTCAACACAATCTTACACAACAACCTGTTCAGTCTTCTAACATACTCGGAAAGTTTCTCCTCCGGTTGTAGGAAAGTGTGTTCAAACTGGTAGACCATCTCAGTCACCTTTTCCAATTGACCAAACTCTTCTTGCAGCATGGCTAGACAGTCTTGAGCCGTGCAATCTGCGTTCCCAAACCGAAAGCTTTTCACTGCTTCTGCTGCTGCGCCTTTAAGGCTTTCCATCACTCGTTGCCTCTTCTGCGCTTCAGGCACCTCCCATGCCTCTACTGCCTGCAATGCCTGCTCCACCCAGGTGTCAAAGTCTTCTTCCCCTGCGAGGACAGGGAGCTTCCCTGAGAATGTCTTTAGTCTCCGGTAGCTAGTCTCTACATGCACCGTGTTTGCCTTCTGACACTTGGTTAGCAGATCCCCTATCGCACCTATCAGTTCTGGTGATATAACAGTGGCAGGTGCAGGCGCGTCGCCCTGTCCCTTTCTCCCGGTGGGGTACGGGCCGCAGCCTGCGGTGATCCCGTTGGTGATGGTTCCTTTCTTTCAGTTACTGCGTGCGCCAACCTATAAGTTCTGTTGTCTGGCGTCCGCACACACTTGCGCTTACAGGCCTCTGGCATCCAGTTCCAGTACTCCACTAATGCATACTGATATGAAGTGTCTGGGTCTGACTTTATCTCCGTCACCCACGGTGTGTGATTTGGGGACACTGACTTCATCAATTCCTCTACCGTTTCAGTCGACCATGTCTCCCCAGGGAGGCTGATGACTATCGACTGGTTTGGCTCTGCGTTAGAGGCTTTGCACCATTCTTCTACCGCTCGTGGATCCATGGGGTCCATGCCGGCACCTCTGGCGTTCACTTGCTGCATCAGGATCCCGGACGAGAACCCCCACGTGTAGCGATACCTCCAACTAAGAAGGCCGCTGATTAAGTTTGGGCCCTGAATACAGCTCCGCCAACCCCCGGCAATATGCTCTATCCCCTACTGGCACAGCTAGTACTGACAGTAAATTGTATGTCTATTACTGTATGAATAACTGAGCACTGAAACAATACTGAATTTAAATAAATGTAAGATTTTACTTAAGCTCTTGGTAAAGGAAAAGAAGATAACATCAATAACAGTTTACAGAATAATTATTTGTAATGTAAAGCCTAGCCACACTAACACACTATAGGGTTAACACATAACAAGTGCGCCACGCGGGCGACCGTTAGCTAAGTGCCCTGTGGCGAGTAACCAAACCACCCTAGAAACCCCACCAGGCCTGGTTTTAGTATCTATAACTTAGTTTTTTTTTTCTTCACCGGCAGGTCTTTAACGGTGGTGCACATTAATAGAGTACAAACTTTGTAATCCAATGGGGTAGGTAAAGATGGAGTAGAACTTGACTATGCGAACGGTAGATTTAGTTCTAACAAGGGGAATCTTCAATAAGAGCACTAAGAACAACTCATAGGCCACGGCAGTCTATAGGCCTAGATGCAGTAACAGTATATCGGTTGGGCATATGCCCTCTCACCCGCCCGGACTACGGTCCCAGTCCGGGAACTTCCACCTGTTGTGTCCTCACACACACACTCCGTCTCTTCAGCGATCGGGTCCCCGATCCAACAAGGCTGTAGTCGAGCGAAGTCAGATGCCACCCAGGCTCGCAGAGGGGTGGAAGGCTCTTTGGTGCTGCTCAAGGCCTCAGGCTTCAGGCCCTGCACTCCGACACGTCCGCACAGGAGGATCAGTCTCTGAAGTCTCGTGTCCCAAAGAGAGCGAGCCCAGCCTCGCCTCCTCCTTTTATAACCCCTCCCATGAGTCTCTGCGGCGGAACATTGCCAAATGGGGTTCTGGGTAATGTAGTCTCTTGCATTAAAGGGGAACACCCCGCTACATTAGCCTATGTGTTCATGTACACATAACGTTTTTTAGCTTTAATGAACAGTGGAGTTAATGGGCTTATTTCTGAACGCAAGAAATTTGCTTTCAAAGTGCCGTTTTTCGGCAGAAAAAAACGCAAAAAAACGCAAAACGCCGAAAAACGCTCATAAACGCTCAAAACCGCTGGCCGCAAGCGTTTTTTGGTCCATTGAAAAAAAATATATATTTTTTTTAAAACGAACAAACGCTACACTGAAAAACGCTAATAAAAGCTAGTAAAAAAAACCCTGATAAAAGCTAGCTTTTTCTGCTGCTTTAAAAACGACCGTTTTTGAGCTTCTATGTACATGGAGCCTAACCCTCTGACCAGTGGCAATGCTACTGTGAACATTAGGGAAGGTATAAGAAAGGAAATACTTTCTGCTAACAGTAGAATACATTTCCCATAAGGCAGAGCTTGAGAGACAGTTCACAGGCTCATTCACGATACTGGAGCTTAAAAGATGACTTTTTTAATAATGAAAGTTATACTGTTGCTCTAAATTGTGACAGGATTTTTTTATTGCAGGATTTGAAAAAGTTATAAATCTGTCCACTAGTCCCTATTCACACTTAGCGTGAGCATAGCCGGAGACTTAAGAGGCATTTTTCTGTGAGCCTGTGAGCATGGTTTTCACTGGTTTTTACAAGTAATTTTTAGAACAGGAGCAGAATCACAAGTTTGGCTCCATAGACAGTTAAATGGAAACATCTGGAAAACACACGTAACCGTGTTTTTCAAGCATTTTTCAGGCACTACTATTAAAGTGGTTACGTGTAATGCAGGCATTCCTTGCATTAATGAAGTTCTAAAGGCAATTTTTTTTAAATAAAAATAATGAACATGTTATACTTGCCTGCTCTATACAATGGTATTACATAGAGTGGTCCCCGCCCGTGCCCTCGCTTCTCTTCTTCTGTGTGTGCCCTAAAGCACGCTGTGTGCTATCGGGGCAAGCATGCTCTTGAGCCGGGCTATGTGCATCTATAGATAAACACAGTGGGGCTTGGCCCCCCGCCCCCACTTCCTCATCAGAGGATTTAACTGACAGCAGCAGGAGCCAATGGCTCCCACAGCTCTTAGTATAGTGAGAGCAGGGAGAAGTGAGAGAAGACCTGCAACCGAGCACATGACTGGATTGAAAGAGGACTCAGGTACAGTGGGTATAGAAAAGAATTATCCCCGTTAAAAAAATCACATGAGCTGTATTGGATTTCCACCAGACATATCGTTTGGTTTTGAGGCCAAATTATTACATTTTAGTCTCATCTGACCATAACACCTTTTTCCATGTGGCCTCAGAATCTTCAAGGTGCATTTAAGGTGGTCAGATGTGACTAAAATTGAATCCAATACAGCTCACCATCCAAATATCACCATTCCTACAGTAAAGCATGGAGGTGGTAATATGCTGTTATGGGGGTGTTTCTCTGCAGGATAGAAGAAAAATGGATGGGGCAAAATACCATCAAATTCTTGAGGAAAATCTGCTGCCCTCTGCCAGAAAGTTGTCAATGGGAAGAAGGTTTACCTTCCAACATGACAATGACCCAAAGCACACAGCAATAATAACCACACAGTGGTTGGATGTCCTTGCATGGCCTAGACAGAGTCTAGTCAGAGCCCAGACTTAAACCCCATTGAAAATCTGTGAAATTACTTGAAGACTGCAGTTCACACCGGTCACCATTGATGATAACTGAACTTGAGCAGTTCTGTAAAGAAGAGTGGGCAAATATTGCAAAGTCTAGATGTGCAAAGTTAGTAGAGACATATCCCAACAGACTAAAGGCTGGAATTAAAGAAAAATGTGGTCCAACAAAAGATTGACAAAAGGGGGTGATCCTTTTTCCAACTTTTCTTCTGTTTTTGAATTATTATTTTTTCTGACATGTTGGTGTTAAATCTTTCACTTGGATGTTATACGTTTTTCTAGTAAATACAGCTGGTAAAAACAAAAACGGTGTCTGTCTTCATTTCAGGCTACAAAGCAACAAAATGTGATTAATGTACAGGGGGTGATTCTTTTCTATACCCACTGTAAGTGTTTGGGGGGGGGGGGAGAAGCACTGCGTTTTTGCATATTTCTTTTTACCCTAATGCAGGGTATGCATTAAGGTTAAAAATGTTTTAGCTTTAGAATCACTTTAAGGTGAAAAACGGCCCCAGTAACTGTTCCCTCCCCATGCCTAAACACTTAACTTCCCCCTCTCACTGCTCTAGCGCTGTTCTGGCTGCAGTACCTCCCCTCTTATTTTCTACTGCTGTCAGTCAAACTCCTGTAAGGAGGGAGCAGGGGAGTGTCTTAGCGGTGCTGTGAGTGTCTATAGATGCACACAGCCTGGCTCAGGAGTGTGCCTACAGGGCACAGCTTAATAAGGAGGCACCCGGAGCAGGTAGAAGCAGACAGGGGGTCTTCCCGAAGAGGAGGTAAGGGACTGCTCTGTGAAATTCTGTTCCACAGAGCAGGTAAGTATAATCTCTTCTTTGTTTTTATTTAAAAAAATATTAACCTTTAATATCACTTTAAAGTCTATGGGGCCAAAAGTCATGTACTTTTTTGAGTTTCCCGTGACAGATGATAGACAACGCGACACTGAGATTAGTGGAATACGCTTTGGGAATCATACAACAAAATCCTCAGGTGTGAATGGGAGCTAATTTGGATGGGTGCTTATCATTTGGAAAATGAAGGCATGAAGAACCAATTTGGCCTGATTGTGAAATCAGCATGTGTATTTCCCCATCTCCTTTTAATTAGCTAATCAAGCAGCTGTGGCTGGGGGCCTCTGTCTATCCACAATACATTTCATAGTTATTTTCTTCTGCTTTCCATTAATGTCCTTGCATATATTTTCAAGTCCTGGCCATTAGTCCTACCCAGGATGCTGCACATATATCTCAGAAAACTGTTTTCCAGGAGTTGTCTCTGTAGCAGCGACCTGCTGCAAGTCCACAAGCTGTAACTCAGAAATATTATCATTTCAAACATGCTTCCATCTTTTCCCAGGTGTCACCTGTTCTCTGACATTACTGAGCTCATCTGTATTGTTAGATTTATCTGTTTTATTTATAAATCTTTTCACAACCAGAGCAGCTTTTCTTTGCTATAAAAGCATCTATTAGCGTAAAATGGAAACAAATGTAATTATATTATGAAAATGAAAAAAAGGGATGGATCTGTAACCACTGAGCAGAAATGAAAGGTCTCAAGTTTCCATATTAGGGCCTCAGCCTACCCGTGTGTTCAGAGTGCTATTGGCAGTAAATTACTCTGGGCCCATTCTGTCAGCCTGGGGTGAGAGGAGTACTGCATAATGGGAGCTCTCCTGTCATTATATGATGGCCCAAACTCTCAAAGTCAGAGCAGAAAAAAGGGAAAACAAAGAGTAGAATAGAAGGAATAGCAATGTGATACGGTAGTTTCATCCACGGTGCATGCACCAGCTGGGAAACCGCAAAAGGTACTACTGGTTATTAAATTTAATTTGGTCAAGTTCACCTAGGCAAATTCACATTTATATTAACATCTTAGAGTGAAACATCACATTTGTTACCAAGCAAATATCAAATGACAGATGCTTTCATGTAGCTCATACTTTTTCATTTACATGGCTAGATATTTTACTTTAAAGTGAAATTCCACTCAAAAAGCAAAATTTGCCAATGATTAGTATGTCAAATACTTACCGTATATACTTGAGTATAAGCCGATAAGCCAACCCGAATATAAGCCGACGCACCTAATTTTACCACAAAAAAATGGGAAAACGTATTGACTCGAGTATAAGCCTAGGGTGAGAATGCAGCAGCTACTGTAAGTGGAAAAGAGGGTCAACAATGTCCATTTGCAGCTTCACTGTGCCCATTTGCATGCCTCACTGTGCCCATTTGCACGCCTCACTGTGCCCATTGCATGCCTCACCTCACTGTGCCCATTGCCGCCTGACCTCACTGTGTCCATTGCAGCCTGACCTCATTGTGCCCATTGCAGCCTGACCTCACTGTGCCCATTGCAGCCTGACCTCACTGTGCCCATTGCAGCCTGACCTCACTGTGCCCATTGCAGCCTGACCTCACTGTGCCCATTGCAGCCTGACCTCACTGTGCCCATTGCAGCCTGACCTCACTGTGCCCATTGTAGCCTGACCTCACATTGCCCAAAAAAATATTTTAATAGCTTTACATAATGCAGAAACATCCACATGTAGAACACCCAACATTAGAGGTGATTTATTCTTCCAAAGCAAATACACTTTTGCACACTGGTACTGACTAGTACTCCAATATTTTTCTTCTACCTCAATTTCTCTCCATCAGTCAGCTAATACCACCCCGGGGCTGAGGGAGAGAGGCACAAGAGGGTCAAACAAGAATGCTGTAGCAGCAACAGACATCCTCCTTATTAACTGATGACATCATAGGATATCAAAGTCTAGAAAGCCATAATGGTGCATAATGAAAACCCGTGGCTTTGTGTAACTAAAAGACAGGCTTGATCCACAAATTTTGATCAATTATCAGGCATTTTGCCAAGGCACCTCAGGTTGCCTGGGCACCCTGGTTAAAAAAGGCTGGTCTAGATTGGAAACAATAGTCTAAGCTAGACAATCAGCAATCTCCTGTTCTGTACCGACAACGGTCTGCCTGTTGAGCTGAATGTGGCAGCTCACAGGCACTTTCGTAAATTGTTGTTGGACTCTGTGTAATGAAATCAGCAGAGCTACGAGCAGCCCCGCACTGACATGCCTTCCCCCATCCCACTCGGCTCCACCCTCATACTGTACTGCCCGGCCATCGGCACAATCAGCTAGGTACGTCACTTCTGGTAGTGACAAGCCTAGGGAGAGTGAGGCAGAGCTGATCTACTGAAGTCGAAAGCTGCACTTGACAGAGAGACTTTTAAAAGAAAATGAGGCCCGCACGATCTAGGGAGTTGCGCCCCCCCCCGACAAGCAGATGGGGGGACAGCTCTTCTAGGCGGGCGGTTCACTTGACAAGATCTGGGATGTGAAGAGGGACCTGCGGCTCTGAGGAGCGGTAGACTCATATGGGATATTAAGAGGTGATATTTTTTTTTCCAGTTCATGCTTGGGTTTTTTTTTTCTTTAGTTTTCTTTTTAGATGCTATGGCATTGACCCCTCCACGCAGAGACCTTTACTGTGTTAATCCCAAGTGCTGAATCGAGACTGTACAATGTTATGTTGCGACTTTTATACATTTTGTATGACAAAACTTTAATAAACATATTGAAACATAAAAGAAAATGAGGTACAAAGAAGCATTTTTTTTTTTTTTTAACTATGCAGAATTTCTACTATTTATGTTAGTGAGTGCTTAGCAGAGAGTTGAAGGGGAGCCTTTCCTTTTACTTTAACATTAGCTTAATGCACACCTGCTGAACTGTTTTCCTTTAAACCAAATTAAGCCTCCAACAAGCTTTCTCACAAACACATCTTTCCTCTCGTTTGCCTCCTCGATGGGATGGCTCACTTCTACTCCCTAAACATGGTACTTATGGGATAATCCTGCTCACTTTCCCTGGGGGGGGAGGTAAATATAAGGGAACTTTTACCTGGCCTAGCACTGCTCTGTGGTGGTGGAGGTGTTGCAGCCCTTTCTGAAAGTTTTTTTAAATTTAATATTTAATATTTGCGTGCGCTATAGGGGTGAATAGGTATCAAAGAAACCGAACATGTTTTGGGACTTTGCATCTTGAAAAATGTAAGTTAGCCAGGAAGGCACCTGTTGTCTGGTTCAAGGAAAAGCAACGCTGCCTGAGAACCTCCCTCACCCAACCTTCCTTTCCTTTATGACCCACTAATCCCACTCTGCTCCTTCTGATGTCACAGCCTGCACCAAAATACCCAATATCGGGTGATGATAAGTTGGGCAGTAGATTTTTGTTAGAATTTTTTTTACTTGTTAGTGTGGTTAAACTGACATTGTTTTTAACCACGGTTTGTTTAGTGTGCTGCTCAGGCTTGATCACTATGGGTGATGCTGTAAACACTGCAGGAGTGCCAGCAAGGGATGGAGCTCATCCCAGCTGCTGTAGCCAGGCGTGATGGGGGCCCAGGCTGAGGTTGTCTCTCTCATACCACCATAGGATGGCTTTGTGGCACCAGGGGTTTTTCCTCCCTTCCTTCTATTGTTTTCAACCACTGTGTTGAGAAAATTCAAAGGAGCATGATGTAAAATGTTTCTTGAACAAACCAATTTCTAACAATGAATGGGGTTTTTCTTCAGGAAAGCCTATTTGCTCCAAAATCAAATATTGAAAGCAAAAGTTTTTTGAAGTTTTCAAAGCTTCCAAGTGACATTCGTCATGTCATCATATACACTGATTAGAATTTCCGTACATTGGCCAGTGTTTTGCCAGCTTTAAAGGCTAGAGCGATTTGTTTAATCACCCCCTCTGTCATGTGACAGCAGCAATTTACCTCTAGACCCAGCAAATGGGAGGAGCTCAAATGATACTCTATAACCTGAACCATACATATACAGTACTGTGCAAAAGTTTTAGGCATGTGTAAAGAAATACTGTAAAGGAAGAATACTTTCAAAAAAATATGTGTAGCACCCTCCTCACTCCCCTCTTTCTCTTCAGCTTGTGTCTCTGTTGTCTAGGGGTATCTTTTAGAGGGGAAGGGAGCAGGGACACTATGCCAGGCTTTTGTCACAGGTGTCAGTGTGGTGTAAGCAAAGTTCTTTTACCTTCGGGTCAGTGTTGTGCACCTGGAGCCTCCACCAAGAGTTACCTTGAACGATGTCTGTCAGGAAATGAGCCCCACACCATTAAAGTTCAACACTCCTTTATTCTTCTTGAATGAACACAATCAGTTGAACTCCCTTGATAGAAACAGAACAGAAAAGGAGGTGTGGATGCGAGTAGGCCCAGACACAATGTGTTCTCCACTTTCCTTCCTGAAAATGGGTTGTGGTCTCCGAGCGAGGGGGGATTTCCTTCCAGGCGGTCTCCGGTGAGAGACTCACCCGTCACTGGCAATCTGCTGCACCAGGTCTTCGAATGAGGAGCTCCCCCCGGTCCATTACGCCTTCCGGATTCGGGTACCCACTCCCGGGGTTCCCTAGGATCTCCTTCCCTAGCGGAACTCAGTGTTGGGCACTGAGCTCCGGACCTCCATCTGAGTACCTCACCCCAGGCTAAAGGTGCCTGGAATGGAACACGACCTCCGGCTGTCCTCTAGGCCTAGGCCCGCCTAGAGAACCGAAACGAACCACCGTCCACAGGCTGAAGGTGCCCTGGACTCCCCGTGACAAAGATGGCTGGCCTCTTTATACCCTCTCCCAGCAAGCACGGCAGGTTCCCCGCCCCTCCATACCGCTGCCGAGGGAGGACAAAAAGGAGGCACGACACACAGCAATGATTCAACCCCAGCCCAGAGTGACAGCGCCACCCGCTGGGCTGCAGGGAATTACACATCACCAATGTCTCTGTCAAGTTCAAATTTACACCCGGGAAAGTACATACCCGCTACATATGTTTTAATTGTTTATTTTTATCAATTTACAGAATGTAAACAGAAGACAAATCTAAATCAAATCAATATTTGGTGTGACTTCTCTTTGGCTTTAAACCAGCATCAATTCTTAGGCCCCTTCCACACTGGGGCAGGAGGTGCGGTGGCGGCATAGCGCTGCTATTTTTAGCGGCGCTATACCGTCGGAATTGCCGCGGTATTCGGCCACTAGTGGTGCGGTTTTAACCCCCGCTAGTGGCTGAAAAAGGGTAAAAGGGTTAATACCGCCCGCAATGCGCCTCTGCAGAGGCGCATTGCGGGCGGTATTACCGTGGTTTCCTATTGTTTTCAATGGGAAGGAGCGATAAACACACCGCTCCTCTCACCCCTACAAAGATGCAGTTAGCAGGACTTTTGGAGCGGTCACGCCAGCGCATCGCCTCAGTGTGAAAGCCTTCGGGCTTTTACATTGAGACTGCAGGGCAGGAGTTTTTCAGGTGGTATTTAGGCGCTATTTTTAGCGCTAAAACGCCTGAAAAACTCCTCAGTGTGAAAGGTGTCCTACACTTGCACAAAGTCTGGGCTTTTGTAGAATTAGAGTCAGGTGCATGATTAACCAATTATATAAAGCAGGTTCTAACGATCACCAATTTCATATGTAGGTTGAAACACGGTCATTAACGAAACCGATGTGTAGGAGGCTTAAAACTGGGTGAGGAACAGCTCTGCTACTAAGGGTGAGGGTGAGGTCGTGGAAGACAGTTTCATGTCACAGGTCATACATGATGGCAGACCTGAGCACAGCAATAAGACACAAGGTAGTTATTCAAAACAAATAATGCTGTGCTAGTGTAGCACTACCCCCGTAGGAGCTGCTGGTTAGTTTTGGTCTGCCGTTACCCCACTGTTCTCCGTGTTGGCTCAAAGTCTAGGGTTGAAAAGTTGCATAAAACACGGTCGCCAGTCACTGAGTCTTTTCCAATGCTTTTTTATTAACCAAAACGTTAGCAGAATGAGGGATGGAGGATTAGGGGAAGTTCAGGTACCTGATGTAGATCACTGAGACACTTGAGATCCTGGAGACAGGTATACTTGCTGTCACTGGATCTTGCTCACCCGGATAGGCCCCTCTCACTGGCCTAGCAGCCGGGATGATGCACGGACAAAATGAACGTCTCTGCCACAGACTTGGTAATCAGAATTTCCAGAGTTCAAGCACAACTGCACAGTATAAGAAAGTCCTTTAAGCCTACCCGGCAATACTGTGAGGCAGATTGGTTGGGATGCATCCTCCAATTGAGGCCCCAGGCTCCTCTCGAGATACCAGCCTTCCGCTGCGTGCTCTCCAAGATGAGCCCTCCCCTGGTTCCTCTAATTGCTTGGCTTCTTCCCGCAGGACAGACAGCACAGGATCACCCTCGAACCAGTAGGCCCCAGATAGCTTCTGGGCCTACCTTGCAGTCACGGAAGCCTCAGGCCAGCAGGCCCCGAGGCAGAAGAGGAGTTGTCACATACCTCCGGCCAGGGTGGCCACGAGGTGAGAGAGAGCCTCAAAGAATGCCGTCTGCCCCTTAAGTACCCTCTCCCAGCATGCCCAGCGGTATCAACCTCCCGCTAGGTCGCCTCTGGGAAAAATCACCCAATACGCCTCGGCTAGTTGTACCTTCCAACACAAACCAGAGGTGGCAGTGACACCTGCTGGCAACCGCGGGAAATACACCCAACTCAGCCGAAGCTGGAACATAGGCCAATTTAGCCAAAACATGAAGTCTGAACTAACTACAGTTCAGACATCCCACTAATTTTAGATAATAGCGCCTGGTCAACAGGAGCAGGGTGCTACATACTCCCCCTATTACAAAAAGACGCTGTCCTCAGTGTCTGAAAAAAAAACTTGCTCTCAATCCTGAGAGCCAGTACCTGAATCGCAACACTTGGATGGGAGGGAAAAGGGTAAGGAAGATAAACAGTTTTACAGATCTTAAAACACAGAGCATAAACACACAGTAATACCACATTCACATTTGACAACCCCTAACCTCTACCTAAACTACCCACTCTCCGGCAGTCTTGACACAAGGTCAGGTTCACCTAAAACAAAACAAAGACACACAGGAAAATATATAAAATAACATTACTGTACATTGTGGAAGCAAAGCTACACTTCCTAAGAAGTAGAACTTCCCTTCTCGCTTTAAATATATGCAAACTAAATTGTGAGCTTAACCTCCTTAGCGGTAATCCCGAGGCTGGCTCGGGGTGAGTTTTTCATGCTAAGAGCAGTAACCCCGAGCCAGACTCGGGATTGCATTGCAGGATACAGGGAAGTTACTTACCTTGTTCCCTGGATCCTGCGATGTCCTCCCGCAGTGTGTCTGAGCTGTCTCCTCGCTCGATCCACACTGCCGAGTGCCGAGCTCCGTTCCCTGCGACGTTGCGGCGCACGGGGACAGAGTTCGGCGCCAAGTTCAAAAAGTGAAACACACAGATTACAATACTGTATCAAATAATTACACACCCCCTTTGTCCCTAGTGGTCTGTCCAGTGTCCTGCATGCAGTTTTATATTATAAAAACTGTTCTTTCTGACTGGAAACTTGAGAATGTCCATAGCAACCAAAAAGTGTCCCTTTACGTCAAAAGTGGTTTTAGACCAGCTAGAAAACAGCGATAATAAATTAGAATCACTTGAAGAATTGAGCGATAGCGATTTGTGGGGAAATTCGTCATCAAACACTAAATCTAATGACAGTGACAATTCTGCAACTGAGCAAATTCCAGTGTTTTTGATTTGATTGATTACATTATTGAATAATTTTTATTATAATTACATTACTATTTGTTATAATTATTTATAGTTATTTATTATATTATAATTTATGATTTTGTGTTTCAAACGTTATCATACCCGGGATGTCTACTAGACTCTTGTTTGGTCAGGTTTAAGTAAGTAATTACTAAGAATTGCAGGCCTACAATACATAACACCAAATTTCCATGCAAAATAATTGTACTGCTTTTGGTACATAATTCCAGACAGAATCATATCGCCAGGGAGGTTAAGAAGTCCAATCCCTTTCTAGAGGAAACTTCCACCATCTAGTGGCAGAAATCTATAGCATAACAAAAAGTCCTTTTTAATGCAAGCACCGCATGGCATCTTTTTGCCTGCGTACTTGCGTAGCCCCTTGAACGCCTACGGAGCACCGCTGGTTCCGAAGACAAAGCACAGGTAGAGGCCATGGAGGAAGAAGAAGAGGAGGGGGTGGAGGAGAGAGGTGTGTCAGAATCATCAGTAGTAACATTTTGGAACAACCTCCAACACTACTGCACCTTGTCCTGCATCCTTCCCAGCTGCCAGCAGAGTCACCCAATGCGCCGTGAAAGATAGGTAACATCCCTGTCCATGCCCACTGGACCATGAGTCAGCAGCAATATGCACCTTACCGCTGACCGCCTTGTCCAGCGAGGCCAAGACATTGCCTTCCACATGCCGGTAGAGAGCCGGAATCGTCTTCCGTGAGAAAAAGTGGTGTTTGGGAACCTGCCACTGAGGAACCGCACATTCCACAAACTCACGGAAGGGGGCAGAGTCTACCAACTGAAAAGGCAGCAGTTGAAGTGCTAGCAATTTAGCCAAGCTAGCATTCAACCGCTGGGCATGTGGATGGCTGGGAGTGAACTTCTTTCGGCGGTGCAGCAGCTGGGGCAGGGAAATTTGCCTGGTACAATCAGACGTCGGTGTACCGATAGCAGATTGTCCGCAAGTACTTGGCTGTGACACACCTAATTCTACACCTTCATTCCTCTCAGTACAGGTTTCAGAGAGGACTGAAGGTATAGTGGGGTTGGAGATCACAGCTGATGAGGAGCAAGGAGAGGTGCGCTTTGTTCTTTGGTGTGGGTCTTTTAGGTAAGCTTGCCAACGGACTGCATGGCAGGTCGACATATGTCTGGTCAAGCACGTGGTGCCCAAGTGGCTGATGTTTTGGCCACGCGAGATACGCTTTGAACATATGTTGCAAATGGCAACGGTGCGATCTGCTGCACACGTCTGAAAAAAGGCCCACACCAAAGAACTTTTGGAATAACGTGTAGAGACAGCAGCGCTTTGCACATGCGGAGCTCTGCGGTGTGATGCAGTCAGTGTGCTGCCCTTAAGCTGGCCCCTGGAGGGCATCCTGCCTCGTTGGAGATGTGCCTCCTCCTCCTCCTCTCTCCTAACAGGCACCCACGTGGAGTCAGTGACATCATCATCCCCTCCCTCCTCATCACTGGAGCAAATCTGACAGTATGCTGCAGCTGGGGGAACATGACTGCCAGATAGCTGTCCTTGTTGGGCATCCCCTCTCTCTGCTCTCACGTTACTACCCCCTCTCTCTGGGCTCATGTTACTGCCTTCCTCCAGCTGGGTTCCATCATAGGAGCCTTCAAAACGCTGGGCATCTTCCAGGAGCATGTACCCAACACTGTGCTCAAACAGTTCGGGGGACTCCTCAAGAGGACATGGTGGGGCTAGGAAAGGAGTGACTGATGCCATTGAGCCGAGGGAAGAGGCCGCTTTGGCAGCTGCTTTGCCAGACAAAGTACCCTGAGCTTGGGTGAGAGAGGACGAGGAGGATGAGGACGGCTTGGTCATCCACTCTACCAAGTCTTGGGCATGTTGCGGCTCACCATGGCCAGCTGCCGAAAAGAAGGACAAGTGTGTCCCACGGCCACGTGCTGGTAAGGATGCACCGTGTCCACGACCAGCAGCACTGTTGCCTCTAGACACAGAGACTGCTTGCCCTCTTTTATTGCCTAGTGACTGTCTGCCTCTCCTTGTTTGCCTTCCAGACATACTAATGGCCTGCAGTGAGATGTAGCTGCACAAAGGTGGGATGTATGTATATATATATATATATATATATATATATATATATATATATATATATATCTGTACTGATAATGCAGCTATCAGAATCAACTGCCTGCTGTGGTATTAGTATGGGCAAAGCAGCAATTGTCTTCAGTTAGTTTTAGGTGAAAACTGTGCAGAGAGGGACACAGTACACTAACTGAAAATACTTGCAGCTCTCTGCCTGTGGTTTAATTATGAGAACACCACTATTAGTCACTAACTGTATTCAGGTAAGCTTTAGGTGAACGCTATGCAAAGCACACAGTACACTAAGTGAAACATTGACTGTCTGCAGCTAGCACAATAACCTGCCTGCCTGTCACAGTATAGAGAATAACAGGAACGGATCTAGCTAAACTGAATACAGTGTATAAATATATATACAACACCTAGGATGTATATATATCCTCTACACACTGTAACTGCAGCTAACTGACTCGCCTGCCTGCTCTATCTAACTCAGTATAAATGACACTGTCTGTCTCCGTAATCTCTCATTAAACAACTCCAACACACTACACAAGGCCGCCAAGCCGGCGGCCTTATATAGTGTGGTGCGTGTACTAAACCCCCTGAGCCATAATTGGCCAAAGCCACCCTGGCTTTGGCCAATTACGGCTCTCCGTTTTTTCTGTGCTGTGATTGGCCAAAGCATGCGGGTCATAGTGCATGCTTGGCCAATCATCAGCCAGCAATGCACTGCGATGCCGCAGTGAATTATGGGCCGTGACGCGCCACTCGAATTTGGCACGAACGGCCCATAATGTTCGCAATTCGCAACAGCCGATGTTCGACTCTTATCCCTAATCTTATTATGTTGGCACTCATATTTGCAAAGGAGAATTGATACACTAAGTGTATACACTAAGATACATTTATTATGACTAGCGCAGCATTATTTGTTTTGAGTTTACTTACACATTTATATTGAGAGTGTGTTACCTGCTGCTTGCATACATTACTCAGATTGTATTTTAGCTGCTCGCAAGACTACCTATTATACTGTATAACACAAGGTAGTAGTTATACTGCATCAGCAAGGTCTCTCCCAGGCAAAGATTTCAAAGCAGACTGGTGTTTCAAGTTGTGCTGTTCAAGCTCTTTTGAAGAAGCACAAAGAAACAAGCATTTCTGAGGACTGAAGATGCCATCAGCACAGAACAGGCAGAAACCAATGAGATCCAGGTAACTCATCTACTGTCTGGAGAAGTCTGGTCAGAACTGGTCTTCATGGAAGAATTGCAGCCAAAGAGCCATTATTTAGATGTGAAAACAATGCTAAGCGACTCAGCTATGCGCGAGAACATAGGAACTGGGGTGAAGAAAAATGGCAGCAGGTGCTCCGGACTCATGAGTCAAAATTTGGAATAGTTGGCTGTAGCAGGAGGCAGTTTGCCGAAGGGCTGGAGAGCAGTACAATAATGAGTGTCTGTAAAACATGATGAGGTTCATTGCAAGTCTGTGACTGCATTTTTGCAAATGGAGTTGGTGTCCCCAAAGCTGAGAAATACAGGCAGATAGGTATCCATCATGATATGCATCAGAACCAGGTATGGGCAGGCTGAATGTACCCAAGTTGATGCATCAGAACCAGGTATGGGCAGGCTGAATGTACCCAAGTTGATGCATCAGAACCAGGTATGGGCAGGCTGAATGTACCCAAGTTGATAGATTGATCAACTTGGGTACAACCAGCCTCTGGATTTTACATGGGATTATTATTGGTGGCTGGTGAAGCTGCTAACAATAATCACTGTCTTCTTCTGGCAGGGACAGCTTCCCCGCCCCTCGCTGGGAGAACACAATGGCTTGGTGGGCGGGATTCCCTGTCAACATTGTCTGTTTCCGTGGTTGCAGCAAAGAAATACGCTCCAGCTATAGCCGGCTTAAGAACTATCTTCAGTGTTAGGAATGACAAGGAGTCCTGGAAGTGAGGGGTTGGCCCCCAGAGAACCCTGATCTCAACATCATTGTGTCTGTCTGGGAATAGATGAAGAGACAGAAGGAATTGAGGCAGCCTACATCCACAAAAGGCCTGTGGTTAGTTCTCCAAGATGTTTGGAACAACATAGTGTACCTGCCAAATTATTTCAAATACAGCGTGCAAGTGTACCTAGAAGAATTGATGCTTGTTACTTGATAAAAATAAACTATTAACACCTATATTTCTAAAAGCATTCTTAATTTACAGCGTTTTTCATACCTGCCTAATATTTTTGCACAGTAGTGTACATGATTTTTTTTTTCTGTTTGGTGGTTCCTCCCGTTTTAGCCACCTGAGCCTTCAAAAAATGACATGCTTTCTACAGTACAGGTTTAACATAACTCCCTTATGTTAAATTTACCACTTATCTGAAGCAAAAAATTATTTATCACACATTTTGAAGGTTTTTTGCAAGCTTAGTCTCTCAACGCGTATAAAAAAAAAAAAAAATCACACTTTTTTTTCTAATTCATTTTAAATGTGGAATACGAAGAATACTTCAGGTAATACCACCACATTATCGACCGTCACTGGGGTCATATTAAGGACAAGTCCCAACTGTGCTCTGTTTATTCAAGTAGCAACACCGGATTTTCTTCCAGTACTCTATAACATGTAACAAAAATACTGTGGAACAATTGTGGAAGCTGTTACTGAACAGCTGAATATGTAAACAATGTCTGAACATACTTCTTGCTTGAAATGGCACAATAGTGGAGCTGACAAACACACACAGGTGTTATAGAAATGATAAGTCCATCACCAGGAAACATGATAAAGAAGTAGAAGAGCTCTATTGTTTCTGCATTCCTCAAATGAATGGATCGTGAGTTGCCACCATCAAATATGCATTTGAAAAAAGGCCACATAGATGTGACCAAACCCACCTCTTGTTTCATTATCCTTTCATTATCCCTACACAAGTCCCATCTCTGAAGCATGCAAGAGTAGCTAGGTGGCTAACCAGTTTTTGGAGCCTTATGTTTTGTTCCTACTTTAAGTACCACTTGCATTGAGATGATAGGTTCACCCTATGTGTGTATGTGTGTGTGGGTTTTGTTCAGGTGTTTCAGTTTCCTCCCTCTGTCCAAAGACATACAACCCAAACTAGCTTTTCTCGGTCATGGACATCACCAAACCTATGCTGGGGAATAAGTAGAGTTGCACAGAGCTAGAAACTTGGCTTCATCAATATCAACATTTGCATAAGAAACTGTTGTTAAATCTGCCCTGAAGTACAAAATGTATCTCAGCAGTTGTACTCAGCATTAAACAAGGGATAATTTCATTTTCTGTAATATACACTACATGAAGAAGTGAAAGGAAAAAAGCATAAGTTACCAACACAAAATTGGTAAATTGGAAGCCCAAGGAACTCAACTGCTAAGAAACCACATGCAGTATAAGTAATGTTGATTCCATGCATAGCAATAACCATAGCAGCCCAGTAAACAGCTCCATTAGGCAGGACGCTGAAGCAAATAAACACAGAATATTTGTGTGCATGTTAAGATAACACATATCCATTACTGTGTCATTATATATATATATATATATATATATATATATATATATATATATCATTGGCGCAGTCTAAAAGTTTCATGGGAGTGGTCTTCATGGTTGTCGGCTAGTCTCAAATCATCTTTTGTATCACTAAGCTTTAAAGAATATGTAAACCCAACATTTCATATTCCTGATATGTGCCTGCTGTATCATGTACCTGTATAAAATAGTTCTCTTTGTATTGCTTCCTTTGTGTGAAATCCCTGCAGTTCCTGCCAGTCCCTCTGCTTTGCGATTAAAACTGACCACACTAAGCAGGAAAGCAGGAGAAAACAGTGTGGCCAGTTCTCTAGCTATGCTGGGAACTCAGCCTGCTCTCCTCCAATGATCTTGTCCTGACTTGCCCCCTACCCCCTGCACAGCCTTTCACTGGGAAGCTTAGTTTGCTGTTGTTTCCCCTTCTTCAGCTCTTATGCAGCTGAGGAAATGTGATCACTAAAAAAGGGGGAAAAGTATTTATAATTTTTATTCTTGTAGTGCCCCTTTACTTTTAAGGGTGCTATGTACTTAAATTTAGGGGTTTGATCTGAGCCAGTAGCCAGGCTCAGACCACCTTTAATTGTTAGGACTCGCTTCTGTCAATGTAATGCACCCTAATGTGCAGTTGCCTGTGGGTGGCACTGTCATCTTGGGTCAGGTTTAAACCGTGGGTTGCATTGCTATGCCTTAGGGTGTCCTCTCTCGGAAGCGGTACGGTGGGAGTGGTCTGCCTTCTGTGCATGCTGGGAGAGGATACATAAAGGGCAGACGCCATCTTTTTGGGGAGTTCAAGTTCGCGTTACCCGGCCCTCCAGGCCAGGGGTGCGCGTGTGCTTCAGTCCCAGGCACCTTTAGCCCTGGGGCTGCAACTTCACCATTGGGCCCAGCACCTTTATCTGGGGCCCATCTCCAAAAAGAGAAATCCCAGGGTGCCCCTGAGAGGGGACCCGCTCTAAGAACAGGAGGCCGGGGGAGGACCTTTCTGACCGGTGAGAGTTCACAGTGAAAAAGAGGCCCGATAACCTTCTGGAGGGATTCAACCATCCATCCAAGGCCTTGTAACGTGCTGTCGCTGGCACCTGTCCTTGTGTTACAAGTGCTGAGAGGTTTGGGACTTGAAGATTCTGTGGCAGAGGATCTCAAGATCGTATCTCAAGGGAAACTTAAAGCGGAAGTAAACCCAATCGACTTAACAGTTTCAAAAAGCAGTTACATTCCCGGCATGCCGGGAATGCCAACTGTCACATTGGTTGTGCTCTCAACCAAACAGTCAAACCATCCAATGGCTGGTGTCATAACTGATCACATGTGCAGCATCATGGCAGTTGAAGATTAAACAGAGGCCAAGATGGCAGCTTCCTTGCCTGAAAATGATAGGAGGGTTTACTACCCACTTTGTAAGGTACCTGTGATAGGTAGTGTCCGAAGTGGAACTTGTGTGCTGAGGATTCAGGCGAAAACGTAGTCAGGCAGATTAGGTTGGCAACAGATCAGGCAAAACGGTACACGATCGAAATCCAGAGAGTGGTCAGGCAGGCAAAGGTCATACACAAGCTGGCAGTGAAGTACAGCAGGCTAGAGAGTAGTCAGGAATGCAGGCAGAAGTTCAACACGAAAATCAGGATCAAAAAGCAGTCACAACACCCAGGGAGCTATTCCACACAAACGGGCGCTGAGAGATAGCATCACTCCCTTTTTATGGGCTGCTTTGATTGAAAATTGTCCAAAGCTGGCAGCAGGTGGGGCTAGTGAGTCCAAGGTAATGCTTAATACTGAGAGGACATTTCCAAAAGTCTAGATCTGCTCCGTAGCACAACAGGTAAGGCTGCAGCTGTGGGACCAGGAAGATCCCGGTTCAAATACACCCAGGTACATGACACACTTTGGGACCAGCTGTGGTACCAGGAAGATCCCGGTTCAAATACACCCAGGTACATGACACACTTCACTCCGGCTGCTAGGATCCGCTCTTACAGGGAACTATCCAGGTGAGCTAAACCCACTCGGAATAGAGTGGTGATTACAATATTGGTTTGTGCCTGGACCTATCTCCCAAACCTTGCTGTCCTGTCTCTCATCCACCCTTTTCTATCTGCTGAACTTTGCTATAAAATAAACTCAACGTTGGAGTTTAAAGTGGTGTGGACATTGGAATTACTTGGGAAAAATAGAGACTTGTCCCTGTACTCTAGGAGACGAGAACCAACTGACGGAGAACCCAGCTGCAGGACCCAAAGATCTGTTAACACCGCTCGACCTCTTGAAGGGAGGATACGGGCATATAGCGCGGTGTGCCTTGACCTGCAAGTGAGCCAAAGGTAGAAAAAGGTCCGTGTGCTACATTTTTATATCTATACACAAATGCCTTTCATTTCTATTTTAATCTGAAAGGTGGTTGTTTTTCAAGGTGAGGTTTACAATCAATTTAGCCTTTCTCAAGCATGGGAGTGGTCCTCATGGCTGTCAACTAGTCTCAGATCCTCTTTTCTATCACTGAGCCTTAAGCCCTGTACACACGATCGGTTTAACCGATGAAAACCGTCCGATGGATTGTTTTCATCAGACAAACCGATCGTGTATGGGACCCATCGGTCTTTTTTCCATCGGTTTTAAAAAATAGAACATGTTTTAAATTTTTCCGATGGATAAAAAACCGATCGAAAACTCTGATCGTCTATGGGCAAGTCCATCGGATAAAAAACCCACGCATGCTCAGAATCAAGTCGACGCATGCTCAGAAGCATTGAACTTTTTCTCGGCTCATCGGAGTGTTTTACGTCACCGCGTTTGGAACGGTCGGTTTTTTGACTGATGGTGTGTAGGCAAGACTGATGGAAGTCAGCTTCATCTGATTTCCGATGGACAAAACCATCGGATTAGAATCCATAGGATATCCGATCGTGTGTACGAGGCTTTAGGGTGACTTAATTTTATTGCCCTAATTCTAAAAGTTAACTTTGTATACATAATGCAGTCTTTCTCGCAGTTGTTCTCAGGCTGTAAAAATTCCCAGTGTATAGCCTCGTACACACGACCGAGTTTCTCGTCGTTAAAAACACGTCGTTTTTCTGCGCGGTCATGTACAGCACGTACGACGGCAGTATAAAGGGGAAGATCGATTTCAATGGCGCCACCCCTTGGGCTGCTTTTGCTGATCTCGTGTTACCGTGTGTGAAGTAAAAGTTTGGGAAGAGACGATTCGCGCTTTTCAGTCTTCGTGCTTTCAGTTCGTTTTAGCGTGACGAATGTGCTATCTCCTTTACGAAGGCTTGTTTTACCAGAAGATGCGCTCCCGTCTCATACTTGATTCTGAGCATGCGCGCTTTTTGAACAGTCGTAAAAGCATACACGCGAACCACTTTCTCGTCGCAAAACAGGCCGACGAGAAACACGACGAGAAAATCTAGAATCCGGACGAGAAAATAGAGAGCAGGTTCTCTATTTTTCTCGTTGAGATTCACAGCAGTTTTCTCGTCGTAAAACCATACACACGAACGGTTTTCTGGACAATAAAGCTCTCTCTGCACTTTTCTTGTCGGTTTTGGACGAGAAACTCGGTCGTGTGTACGAGGCTTATCTCCCAAAAACTGATTAGACAGCTGAGGTTGTAGTTGTACAAAAAATATTAAAGATGTTTGTAGTAGGGGTATAGAATAATTTGTACAGGAGCATTGCCAACTAAAGTTATCGTAAAGCCTAAACATTTTTTACCTTAATGCATTCCTTGTGTTTAGGTGTCAGCATCGCCCCCTCAGCCCCCCTTTACTTACCTGAGCCCTCAATTGATCCAGCGCCGTGCACGTCTGCAGGTCTTCTCTCCCCTCACTTCCAGGTCTCGCTGCCTTTGCTGGAGTCCTGGGAGCCATGGGCTCCCAGTGCTGTCAATCAAAGCCAGAGACGAGGGAGCGGGGGGTGGGGCAGAGTCCCGCTGTCTGTGTCAATGGATGCAGCAGTGGGGCTCGGATACGAGCACGCACAAGTGCCCCCATGGAAAGAGGCTTTCCATGGGGGCACTGGACAGAGGGGGAGGGCCCCCGAATAGAGGAAGATCGCGACTGCTCTGTGCAATTCCATTATTTTCATATTGAATTTTTGCTGAATTTTCAAATAAGGCTGTATTTAAATTTAAGAATACAGCAGGGAAAATAATTATTTGATCCCCTGCAGATTTTGTAAGTTTGCCCACTTAGGCTCCATGCACACTGGATGCTAAAATAATGTTATAAAAATGCCAGTAGCTTTGCAGGGAGTCTTTCAACGTTTTTTTACGTTTTTTAAAGTTTTTGCAATAGCGTTTATTAGCGTTTTTTAGCATTGTTCAGCGTTGGTGTTTTGTTTTTTTGTTTTTTTTTTCAATGGATCAAAAACGCTAAAAAAAACTTTGGCGAGCCACGTTTTTGAGGGTTTTTGGCGTTTTGCGTTTTTTGAAGCCAAAAAACGTCACTTTAAACGCGATTTTTGGGCGTTCAGAAAAAAGCCTATAAACTCCACTGCTCATTAAAGCTAAAAAAACGTCCATGTGTGCATGGACACATAGGCTAACATAGAGTGGAGTTTATGGGCTTTTAAAAATAAAACACCCAAACTCCAATAAACTGCAGTTTATCAGCTCCAGTGTGCATGGAGCCTTACAAAGAAAGGAATGGTCTATAATTTTTATCATAGGTGTATTTTAAATGATAGAGACAGAATATCAAATCCAGAAAGAACACATAAAACAAATGCTATAAATTAAGTTGCAGTTCAGTGAGTAAAAATATATATTTGACCCCTTTGGAAAACATGACTTGGTGGAAAAAACCCTTGTTGGCAATCACAGAGGTAAGACATTTCTTGTAGTTGGTTACCAGGTTTGCACACATCTCAGGAGGGATTTTGGTCCACTTTTTACAGATCTTCTCTAAATCCTTAAGATTTCTTGGCAACTCAAAGTTTTAGCTCCCTCTATACATTTTCTATAGGATTAGGGTCTGGGGACTGGCTAGGCCATTTCAGGACCTTAATGTTCTTCTTCTTGAGACACTCCTTTGTTGCCTTGGCAGTATGTTTTGGGTCATTGTCATGCTGGAAGACCCATACAAGACCATTCTTCCATTTTCTGGCTGAGAGAAGCAGGTTCTCATCCAAGATTTTACAAAAAATAGCCCTGTCCATTGGCCCCTCAATGCTGCAAAGTTGGCCTGTATCTTTAGCAGAGAAACAGCCCCAAAGCATTATGTTTCCACCTCTGTGCTTGACTGTAGGGATGGTGTTTTTAGGGTCATAATCACCATTTTTCTTCCTCCAAACACAGCGAGTCGGGTTAATGCCAAAGAGCTAAATTCTGGTCTCATCTGACTACAGCACTTTCTCCCCATCCTTCTCTGAATCATTAAGATGTTCATTGGCAAGACTGTACATGTGCCTTCTTGAGGAGGGGACCTCGCCATGTTTGGAGGAAGAAAAATGCTGACTTTGACCCTAAGAACACCATCACTACAGTGAAGCACGGAGGTGGAAACATTATGCTTTGGGGCAGTTTCTCTGGTAAAAGTACAGAACGACTTTGCTGCATTGAGGGGCCAATAGATGGAGCCATGTATTGTAAAATCTTGCATGAGAACCTTCTTCCCACAGCCAGAACATTGAAGATGGGTCATGGATGGGTCTTTCAGCATGACAATGACCCAAAACATACCACCAAGGCAACAAAGGAGTGGCTCAAGAAGCACATTAAAGTCATGGAGTGGCCTAGCCAGTCTCCAGACCTTAATATAGAAAATTTATGGAGGGAGCTGAAACTTCGAGTTGCCAAGTGACAGCCAAGAAACCTTAAGGATTTTGAGAAGTTCTGTAAAAAAAAAGAGTGGACACAAATCCCTCCTGAGATGTGTGCAAACCTGGTAACCAACTAAATGAAACGTCTTACCTCTGTGCTTCCCAACAAGGGTTTCTCCACCAAGTAATGCTTTGCTTGGGGATCCAATACGTATTTTACTCACTGAACTGCAACTCAATTTATAAGATTTGCATCATGTGTTTTTTTCTGGATTTTTGGTTGATATTCTGTATCCATAATTTAAAATACACCTGTGACAGGGGGGTCACTTTGGACACAGGGTGAGCCAGGAAACAATGGACACTGCGGGATTTTCACCTACCACAAGTGGATGGGACTTCAGTCTCCACTTGTATACCCCAGGGATGCTGGGCAGTCGGCCCAGATCCCCAACAGCATGACGGACTGAGCCCAGTCACCCTGTCTTCTCCCCAGCGGCGGGTATGTTCTCTGAGAGAGGCAGAGGTTGGCTGGGTAAGTAATGCTCTGTTTGGAGCAATTTATTGGGGGTACTGTGTGGATACCGGCATTAGAAGAATGGACCTATGGACTAACTTCGGAGTCAACCCGTCTGGGGTCACCTCCTGTGTTAGTCTCCTGCCAAAAGGGGAGATGTGTGACAGGGGGGTCACTTTGGACACAGGGTGAGCCAGGAAACAATGGACATTAGGAATATGGCTTGGATTGCTTGAAATTGAAATAGTAATATTAGTCCACAATATGTACTGATTGTTTTATTCTGAACTCAACAGGTTAATTGAGAGATGTGTTACCTGCCAGTTGTGATGCAAAATGAATCTAGAAGGGCGTCTGAAGACCCTTTTAGTGTGAATAGGGATAATTAATTCTATACTTGTGTGTATTGTACTCAGACAGACAGGCTACAAATCCTTTCATTGTGAGATGTGTATTGAAGGTCGTTAGGTTTCTATTGTGTAAAGTCGTTTGATTGGGAGACAAAAGCTAGCCTAACAAGTCATTTAGTCATTTAAACTAAAAGGGGATTAGAACCTGTTGTCTCCTAACAGGTGTCAAAATAATGTGTATTGGGTCTTGTTATATCGTGGGTGGAGCTGGACCATTGTTCATTTTAGATTAATGCAGTATTGCGGGCGTCACTAAATGGCGGACCGCGGGCCGGATCCGGCCCCAGTGGCCATTCTGTCCGGACCGCAGCCTCGCCAAGTAGCGTCCTCTCCCTGTCGCCGGCTCACCTGGCTCGCCCGCCTGCCGCTGCCGATGCTGCTATATACACAGCATGGCAGGCGCGGCGGGTCTGTGCCTTCTCTAATATCTCTGCACTGCCCCTCCCCACACTGCCTGTCTAAAATCACACAAAACATGAGGCGCGGCCGCTCTGGACAAAGGGCGGGACTTTTAAGTTAAAAAGTGGGTGATTGGTTGCTAGGCAGCGGGGCGGTCCCAGCAATAAATCACTCACTTTTAACGTGAAAAGTCCCGCCCATGGTCCAGAGCGCCCACGCTTCATGTCCTGTGTGAAAAAGGTAGGGTTTTGTGGGGAGGGGAGAAGTGCTGTGCTGTGCTGTAAAGGACAGTGTTTTTTGATATCGAGAGAGGTCTGTGATGGGGGGTCAGTCTGTGATGAGGGGTCTGTGATGGGGGGTCAGTCTGTGATGAGGGGTCTGTGATGGGGGGTCAGTCTGTGATGAGGGGTCTGTGATGGGGGGGTCAGTCTGTGATGAGGGGACTGTGATGGGGGGGTCAGTCTGTAATAAGGGGTCTGTGATGGGGGGTCAGTCTGTGATGAGGGGTCTGTGATGGGGGGTCAGTCTGTGATGAGGGGTCTGTGATGGGGGGTCAGTCTGTGATGAGGGGTCTGTGATGGGGGGTCAGTCTGTGATGAGGGGTCTGTGATGGGGGGGTCAGTCTGTGATGAGGGGTCTGTGATGGGGGGGTCAGTCTGTGATGAGGGGACTGTGATGGGGGGGTCAGTCTGTAATAAGGGGTCTGTGATGGGGGGTCAGTCTGTGATGAGGGGTCTGTGATGGGGGGTCAGTCTGTGATGAGGGGTCTGTGATGGGGGGGTCAGTCTGTGATGAGGGGTCTGTGATGGGGGGTCAGTCTGTGATGAGGGGTCTGTGATGGGGGGTCAGTCTGTGATGAGGGGGTCTGTGATGGGGGGTCAGTCTGTGATGAGGGGTCTGTGATGGGGGGGTCAGTCTGTGATGAGGGGTCTGTGATGGGGGGGGTCAGTCTGTGATGAGGGGACTGTGATGGGGGGGTCAGTCTGTAATAAGGGGTCTGTGATGGGGGGTCAGTCTGTGATGAGGGGTCTGTGATGGGAGGGTCAGTCTGTGATGAGGGGTCTGTGATGGGGGGGGTCAGTCTGTGATGAGGGGTCTGTGATGGGGGGTCAGTCTGTGATGAGGGGACTGTGATGGGGGGGTCAGTCTGTAATAAGGGGTCTGTGATGGGGGGTCAGTCTGTGATGAGGGGTCTGTGATGGGGGGTCAGTCTGTGATGAGGGGTCTGTGATGGGGGGGGTCAGTCTGTGATGAGGGGTCTGTGATGGGGGGTCAGTCTGTGATGAGGGGTCTGTGATGGGGGGTCAGTCTGTGATGAGGGGTCTGTGATGGGGGGTCAGTCTGTGATGAGGGGACTGTGATGGGGGGGTCAGTCTGTAATAAGGGGTCTGTGATGGGGGGTCAGTCTGTGATGAGGGGTCTGTGATGGGGGGTCAGTCTGTGATGAGGGGTCTGTGATGGGGGGGTCAGTCTGTGATGAGGGGTCTGTGATGGGGGGTCAGTCTGTGATGAGGGGTCTGTGATGGGGGGTCAGTCTGTGATGAGGGGTCTGTGATGGGGGGGTCAGTCTGTGATGAGGGGTCTGTGATGGGGGGGGTCAGTCTGTGATGAGGGGACTGTGATGGGGGGGTCAGTCTGTGATGGGGGGTCAGTCTGTGATGAGGGGTCTGTGATGGGGGGTCAGTCTGTGATGAGGGGTCTGTGATGGGGGGGTCAGTCTGTGATGAGGGGTCTGTGATGGGGGGTCAGTCTGTGATGAGGGGTCTGTGATGGGGGGGGTCAGTCTGTGATGAGGGGTCTGTGATGGGGGGTCAGTCTGTGATGAGGGGTCTGTGATGGGGGGGGTCAGTCTGTGATGAGGGGTCTGTGATGGGGGGTCAGTCTGTGATGAGGGGTCTGTGATGGGGGGTCAGTCTGTGATGGGGGGTCAGTCTGTGATGAGGGGTCTGTGATGGGGGGGGTCAGTCTGTGATGAGGGGTCTGTGATGGGGGGTCAGTCTGTGATGAGGGGTCTGTGATGGGGGGGTCAGTCTGTGATGAGGGGTCTGTGATGGGGGGTCAGTCTGTGATGAGGGGTCTGTGATGGGGGGTCAGTCTGTGATGAGGGGTCTGTGATGGGGGGGGGTCAGTCTGTGATGAGGGGTCTGTGATGGGGGGGTCAGTCTGTGATGAGGGGTCTGTGATGGGGGGTCAGTCTGTAATAAGGGGTCTGTGATGGGGGGCCAGTCTGTAATGGGGGGTCAGTCTGTGATGAGGGGTCTGTGATGGGGGGTCAGTCTGTGATGAGAGGTCTGTGATGGGGGGTCAGTCTGTGATGAGAGGTCTGTGATGGGGGGTCAGTCTGTGATTTGGGCGGTCAGTCTGTGATGGGGGGTTTGTGATGAGGCAGGGGAGATGTGACGTAAGTGGGGGCTGAGGACACTGATGTAAAGGGGGGGCTGTGATGTGAAGTGGGGGACTGAAGACACTAATGTAAAAGGAGGTCTAATTTCTGCACTAGCAAAACACGTCTCTGCAAGGGCAATAGAAAACAATTGTTTTCTATGTGTCCTGTTCACACAGAAACAGCGCCCCTGCGTACTGAGCAGTGTGGTGCAAAATGCATACTGTTTCTATGCACCGCAACTGAGCTGTGGTGCATAAAAATGAATTAAATGTATTTTGACATTTCAATAAAGTTGAAAGGAAAAAAAGCACAAATTGTGATGTGTGTGGATCGTAATGGTGTGTGCATGTGTGTGGTGGTGGGAGGCGCTGTGAAGTGGAGGACATCATGTGGAGTCATAGCACCAATATGGCATTCGGACCTCCGCTGGAACAAAATTTTTTCGACCGGACCCCCGTGAATTTTAATTCAGTACCCCTGCAGTATTGGATGTGTATAAAAAGTACAATGTTTTTTTCAATAAAGTCAGTCTATCTGTCACGTACCTGACGGTGACGAGCCCGGTTAGCAGAGGGAGGCCTCCCTTACGGCTCCCACCGGCGGCCCCTGGTGGTATAACAGGAAGCACGGAGGTGGAAGGGGTACGAGTGCCTGGCAGGATCAAGAACTACCGCAGGTGATCAGGAACCAGCAGGTGAGGAGGCAGGAACCAGGAACTACAGCAGGTGAGTGGACAGGAACCAGGAACTACAGCAGGTGAGTAGACAGGAACCAGGAACTCAGAAGATGACCCGGACCGGGAGGCACAGCATGTAGACTGGAACCACTGGGCAGCAGCAGGTGAACAGGATCCAGCAGATGAGCAGACAGGAACCAGCAGATGAGCAGACAGGAACCAGCAGATGAGCAGACAGGAACCAGGAACTCAGCAGATGACCCGGACCGGGAGGCACAGCAGGTAAACTGGAACCACTAGGCAGCAGCAGGTGAACAGGAACCAGCAGATGAGCAGACAGGAACCAGCAAATGAGCAGACAGGAACCAGCAGATGAGCAGACAGGAACCAGGAACTCAGCAGATGACCCGGACCGGGAGGCACAGCAGGTAAACTGGAACCACTAGGCAGCAGCAGGTGAACAGGAACCAGCATATGAGCAGACAGGAACCAGCATATGAGCAGACAGGAACCAGCAGATGAGCAGACAGGAACCAGCAGATGAGCAGACAGGAACCAGGAACTCAGCAGATGACCCGGCCCGGGAGGCACAGCAGGTAAACTGGAACCACTAGGCAGCAGCAGGTGAACAAGAGCCAAGGTCAGGCAGGATCGTCAGACAAGCCGGGGTCGGGTAAACTGGCAGGCAGCGAGGCACAAAAGGATCAGGCAATACCGAAGTCAGAAAACAGGCCGATGGTCAGGTACAGGCAGATAGCAGGAGGGTCACAGGAAGCCGGGTCAGATACAGGTAAACAAGGCAGATCAGGTCACTTGGGATAAACGCTGTAGAGCAGACAGCAGGGACTGTCTGCAAGTGAGGAGTTTAAATAGCCCTTCGGGCGTCACCTGCGGGGGCGGGAACCAGGAAGTCCAGGGCGTCTGTTCCTGACAGGGTTTCCATGACATTGCCCCCCCCCCAAGGGTCAGCCTCCGGATGCCCCTAGGAGCAAACTTCTCGGGGTGAGACCTCCTGAAGGCTTGTATCAGGTCTTTGGCGTGAATGTTCTCTTCGGGTTCCCAGGAGTTCTCCTCTGGTCCGTAACCCTTCCATTTTATTAAAAATTGACTCTGGCTATTTCTTCTTCGTGCGTCTAAAATAGCTTCTACCTCGAATTCCTGTTCCCCGTCTATGATGACGGGATCAGGGCGAGTCGGGGTCCGACCTGGGAATGGGTTGGAGACTGACGGTTTCAATAGAGAAACATGAAAAACAGGGTGGACCCTCAGGGAGTCGGGGAGCTCCAGCTCGTAGGCCACCTCGTTGATTTTCCTTTTGATAGGAAAAGGCCCTAGAAACTTGGGGCCCAATTTCTTGGACGGGCAAGCCAATCTTAGATTGATGGTGGAAAGCCATACTTGGTCGCCCGGTGCCAGCGCTAATTCACCCCATCTCCTCCTGTCGTAGACCGTCTTGTTATACTCCTGAGTTCTTGCCATGGCTTTGCGTAGAAGCTGGTTGTTAGAGGAGAAGAAATTCACTTTTTCCAGAACTGCGGGCACTGAGCACTCAGGGAGAGAGTTGGGCAGAAATGTGGGGTGAAACCCGAAGTTCGCAAAAAATGGGGTCTGGTTAGTTGCGGAGTGGATGGAGTTATTGTAGGAGAACTCCGCTAGCGGAAGCAGGGAGAGCCAGTCATTCTGAGCAAAGGAGGAGAAACAACGCAAATATTGCTCGAGGGTCTGATTTGTTCTCTCAGTCTGTCCGTTGGTTTGAGGGTGGTAAGCCGAAGAGAATGATAGCTCTATTCCCAGAGTCTTGCAGAGGGACCTCCAGAACCGGGAGGTAAATTGTACCCCCCGATCGGAGACTATATTAGCAGGTACCCCGTGGAGCCTGACGACTTCTTTAATGAACATTTGTGCAGTTTCCGGGGCCGAGGGGGTCCCTCTCATAGGAACAAAATGTGCCATCTTGGACAGACGGTCCACAATCACAAAGATGGTGGTGTGATTCTCAGCCGGGGGGAGTTCAACTATGAAGTCGATAGAAAGCATTTTCCACAGTCTCTCTGGAACGGGTAAGGGCTTCAGTAGTCCCCAGGCTTTGGATCTGGACCCTTTATTCCGGGTACATGTAGTACAGGACTCCACGAACCTCCTGCAATCCTCGCATAGTCGAGGCCACCAGAAGGTACGTTGTACCAACTCAGTGGTCTTAGCCACGCCAAAGTGCCCAGCAAGGGCATGATCGTGGCAGAGCTCTAGCACGGTTATCTTTAGTTCTTCTGGTATGAATATCCTGTCTTGGTGCCAGAGTAATCCATCCTTGGTTTGCAGATCCAGTTCAGGAGAGGGTTCCTGTCTAGTGGTGGCTTGTCTGATCCGGGAGAGTAGGTCCTCCTGAAGTAGGAGAAAATTCCCAGGAGCGAGGATTGTATCGGGTGAGGAGAGTTCTTTGGATCCATGAAACATTCGGGACAAGGCGTCAGGTTTAGTGTTCTTGGCACCGGGGCGGTATGTCACATGGAAGGAGAACCGGGAAAAAAACAGGGCCCATCTGGCTTGTCGTGGTTTTAGTCTTTTTGCAGTTTTCAGGTACTCTAAGTTCTTATGGTCGGTGAATACTAAGATCGGGTGAGCAGCACCTTCAAGTAAGTACCTCCATTCTTCCAGGGCGGACTTAATCGCCAAGAGTTCCCGGTCTCCCACGTCATAGTTCTTTTCTGCCGCAGATAATTTGCGAGAAAAGAAAGCCACCGGATGAAGCAAAGCCTTGGTTCCTTGCCTCTGTGACAATATTGCCCCTACTGCAACCTCAGAAGCATCTACCTCAAGTACAAATGGTAGGGAGGAATCTGGGTGTTTTAAGATGGATGCAGAGGTGAAGAGCCCTTTGAGATCCTCAAAGGCCTTTTGGGCCTCAGGGGACCAGTGGAAGCGGGTACCTTGCTTGGTTAGCTGAGTAATGGGTGCAATGATGGCGGAGAACCCCCGGATGAATTTACGATAAAAGTTGGCGAATCCAACGAACCGTTGGATTCCCTTCTTATCCACTGGCGCTGGCCAGTCCAAGATTGCGGTGATCTTCTGTGGGTCCATCCTGATGCCTTCACCAGAGATGATTAATCCCAGAAATGCTATGCTCTCCCGCTCAAACTCGCATTTCTCAGCCTTCGCATATAGTTTATGCTGCCGAAGCCGGTCTAACACACTTCTGACATGCCTGCGATGAGAGTCAAGGGAGGAAGAGAAGATTAGTATGTCATCTAAATAAGCAATCACAAAGAGATCTAAAAAGTCCCGAAGAACATCATTAATTAAATACTGGAAGGTGGCAGGGGCATTGCACAGCCCGAAGGGCATCACTAAATATTCAAAATGTCCGAACCAGGAGCGGAAGGCGGTTTTCCACTCATCGCCCTCCTTGATTCGGACCAGGTTATAGGCTCCCCGGAGGTCAAGCTTAGTGAAAAATAGGATTTTTATAACAGCTTACCTGTAAAATCCTTTTCTTGGAGTACATCACGGGACACAGAGCGACATAGTCATTACTAATGGGTTATATAGTTACCGTCAGGTGCTGGCACTGGCAACTTCCAAAACCGGAAGTACCCTCCCCTATATAAGCCCCTCCCATCCGGGAGCACCTCAGTTTTGTAGCAAAGCAATAAGTGTCCCCAAAGAGGGGCGGGAGCTCTGTGTCCCGTGATGTACTCCAAGAAAAGGATTTTACAGGTAAGCTGTTATAAAAATCCTATTTTCTTTCTCGTACATCACGGGACACAGAGCGACATAGTCATTACTAATGGGATGTCCTAAAGCAATGCCAAATGAGGGGGGGGATACACCATATATAAGCTGAGCGCTATCAGACATGAGGATCTTTTGCGGCCTGCAACACACTGCGCCCAAAGGCGACATCCTCCTGACTTCTAACGTCCACCTGGTAGAACCTAGTAAACGTGTGTACCGAAGACCATGTTGCGGCCTTACAGATTTGAGCCAGGGAGGCCTGGTGATGCACTGCCCATGAAGTTCCAACTGCTCTCGTGGAGTGCGCCCTAACTTTGAACGGAGGCGGTCTACTTCTCAAGCTATAGGCTTGTATTATGACCTGTCGAATCCACTTGGCTAAAGTAGATTTTGACGCTGCCTGACCCTTTCTGGGGCCTTCCGGCAGAATAAACAAAGTATCCGTTCTGCGAATCTGAGCAGTGGCTTTTAGATAAGCTTTAACTGCTCTTACTACATCCAAAGAATGCAATAACTTTTCCTCTACCGAAGTAGGCTTGGGGAAAAAAGAAGGAAGAACCACATCTTGGTTCAAATGAAAACTCGATACCACCTTAGGAAGAAAGGCTGGATGAGGACGTAATACTACTCTGTCCTATATGGACAACCAGATATGGCTCCTTACAGGACATAGCTGCTAATTCCGATACTCTCTTAGCCGAACAAATGGCTACTAGAAAAATCAATTTCCTGGTGAGAAGCACCAAGGAAATATGCTGTAATGGTTCAAATGGTTGTTTCTGTAGAACCGACAGAACCAAGTTTAGATCCCATGGACATATGGGAATATTAACCGGAGGACTAATACGCATCACTCCTTGTATAAAGGCTTTGACTAGTGAATGCGAAGCCAAGGGCCTTTGAAAAAATATTGACAAGGCCGAAATCTGACCTTTGATAGTACTCAAGGCAAGCTTCCTATCTACAGCCCATTGTAGGAAGTCCAGAATCCTACCTATTACGTATTTACGTGGATGCCATTTCTTGGCCTCACACCAGGCGATGTACGCCTTCCAGATTCTATAGTAGATCTGCCTGGATACCGGCTTCCTGGCATTGATCATGGTAGATACCACAGCATTAGAGAGCCCTCTCTTTTTTAGAATGTGGGCTTCAATAGCCAGGCCGTCAAACCTAGGGCTGGTAAGGAAGGGTGGTATATCGGTCCCTGCGAAAGCAGGTCCGGACGATGTGGGAGGGTCCAAGGACTCCCCACAGACATTTTTACAATCTCCGCGTACCATGCTCTTCGGGGCCACGCTGGAGCCACCAGAATCACTGGTTTCTTTTCTACCCTGATTCTGCGGAGTAATCGAGGTAACAATTGTGGCGGTGGGAATGCATATATCAGCTTGAACTGATCCCAAGGGAACACTAGGGCATCCGAGCCGCACGCTAGGGGATCCCTTGCCCAAGAGACAAACCTGTCCACTTTTGTGTTGAATCTGGATGCTAGCAGATCTACATCCGGTGTTCCCCACCGCTGACATATTGTCCGGAAAACCTCGGGATGAAGGGACCATTCCCCTGGGCACAATTGTTGGCGACTTAGAAAGTCCGCCTTCCAATTCTCCACTCCTGGAATGAATACCGCAGATATGGCTGGGACATATCTTTCTGCCCATCTCAGGATGTAATTTACTTCCCTTTGGGCTGCACGACTCCTGGTGCCCCCCTGACGATTGATATATGCCACTGCTGTGGCATTGTCTGACTGAACTCTGACAGGGGACCCTTGGAGTTTGGATGTCCATGCTACTAGGGCATACCGGGCTGCTCGTATCTCTAAGAGATTGATGGGCAGGGCCTTTTCCGCATCCGACCATCTGCCCTGGAGAGACCATTGCTCCAGTACTGCTCCCCAGCCTATAAGGCTGGCATCTGTAGTGACCACCTTCCAGGAAATCGGACTGAAGGATTTCCCTCTTTCCAGATTCTGGGGAACCAACCACCAGCGGAGGCTCCTGCGAACGGAAGGGGACAAGGACATTGGTAAATCCAGAGCCTGAACTTTTTTGTTCCAGGCTGACAGTATGGCCCTTTGCAACTTCCTTGAATGGAATTGACCGTAGGGTACTGCTTCGAATGATGACACCATTTTTCCCAGCAGCCTCATGCACAGGCGTATGGATGGCTGTCTTTTTGAACCCACTAAGTGGATCAAATCTCTCAAAGACGACCCCTTTTCTTGAGGCAAGAAAATCTTTTTCTGGTCTGAATCCAGCCTTAGCCCCAAGTATTCCAGACTTTTGACTGGTTTTAGGGCTGACTTGTCTCGGTTGATAATCCAACCGTGATATTCCAGATACTTGATTGTCTCGTGAACAACCACTTCTAGTTTTTCCACTGAGTGGTCTATCAGCAACAAGTCGTCTAGATATGCCATTATCGTTACACCTCGTGTTCTTAGATTGGCCAATAATGGGGCCAGAATTTTTGTGAACACTCTTGGTGCTGTGGCCAGACCGAAGGGTAAGGCTCTGAACTGAAAATGGCGCCCTTCTACCGCAAAGCGTAGAAATTTTTGGTGGGCTGGAAAGATGGGGATGTGCAAATAAGCATCTTTGATGTCGATCGAGGCTAACCATTCCTCCCCTTGTAGGGCAGTGGCTACCGATCGGATCGACTCCATCCGGAAAGTCCTGATATGTAGGAATTTGTTTAGCCCTTTTAGATTTAATATGGGCCTCACGTCCCCGTTTGGCTTCGGAACTGTAAAGAGGTTTGAGTAAAACCCGAACCCCCATTCTTCCAGGGGAACCTCTATAATTACTGCTTGAAGCAATAATTGTTCCAGTGCCAACAGGAGGGATCCTCTCTTCTGGGGATCCCTTGGCACGTTTGACCTTATAAAGCGGGAAGGAGGGGAGTTTTTTAACTCCAATTTGTATCCCAGATTTACTGCGGAGAGCACCCATCTGTCTCGGATCGTGTCCCGCCAGGTTTCTGTGAACAACTGAAGTCTTCCCCCCACCCGATTGGGTGGGGGCAACCCTTCATGCATTTGACTTTGGGGGAGGTTTTGTACCTCTCCTGCTCCAGGGCTTCTTGTTACCCTGTAACTGTCCCTGATTTTTACCTCCGGGATTTGACCGGGGAGGCCGTCGGAACTGTTTCACAGCCGATGTCCTAGGGACTGGAGAAGCCGGCCTCTTAAAGGAGGGACCTCTAACTCTATTTTTAACCGGCAAAAGTGTACTTTTACCGCTGGAAATTCTCTGGATATACTTGTCCAGGTCTTCCCCGAATAAGCGCTCCCCATGAAATGGGAAGCTGACCAGCAATTTTTTACAGGGAGCTTCAGCAGACCAGTTTTTTAGCCATAGAAGCCTGCGCATATGTACTACAGACAGCGTAAGGCGGGAGGCCTGATGGATTGAATCCTTTATAGCGTCCACCGCAAAGCATAAGGCTCTAGGTAGATCAGCTAGGGCAAGAGCCTGCTGATCCGGCAAGTCTCTTAAGACCTGTTTCAACTGATCCTTCACTGCTTGGCATACCCCTATAGCTGCCACTGCTGGTTGTGTCACCAATCCTGCTGTAGAAAAAGCAGATTTCAATAATGACTCCAATTTTTTATCTATTGGGTCCTTGAACATTTGGACATTTTCCACCGGACATGTCAGTGATTTATTCACACAAGAGATGGCTGCGTCCACTGTAGGGACCTTCCATTTTCTGATGAACTTATCCTCCATGGGATAGACCACCGGAAATCTCTTGGGGGGAGTAAATATTTTGTCAGGATGCTCCCAATCCTGGTAAATGAGCCCCTCCAGTAAAGGATGGATCGGAAAGGAACAAACAGTCTGGGGAGCTTTTAGCGACCCCAATGAGGAGACAGAAGTGGAGGATGGCTCCGCAAGTGGCATTTTAAATGCTGATCGGACCATATTAGTCAGGGACTGAACCCATAACCTCTCAGCATGTGATGCTGAGAACGGCTCTTCCACTGTTGATTCCTCTACAACCGAATCAACCTCATCCTGATCCCCCTCAGGTAGGTCGACCTCTGTATGGGACTGTTGCTCTGTTAACAGGCACTCTGAGGGAGGAGACGGAGATCGAGCGCTTTTCTCCTGTGACAGGGAAGCAGCGATTAATGCTGACAATCTCTCTTCCAGTCCTCCCAGAGCTGAGGAAAAAACCTCCTCTGTTACATACACAGGAGCAGGTGAACTGAGGACAGCCACAGTACCAGGTACTCCTGGGGGTGCCCTACGGTCACTAACCTCTGATTCTTCAGGGGAGACTGGTGCAGCCAAAGCATGCCCAAGATCCTCAGAGCCCGATGGAGACCCCCTATTCCTCCTGGAATTTCTAGTCCCGGAGTTTTTAGACGGCATATTCCTAAGCCACAAAGCTGAGGTATTCCAGCCGAAATACACCAGTTACTGATAATAGTCTAGCATAAATGCTGCTATAATAAACAGTTGGTGTCTACTAATGTGCCTTTCTAGGGGATGCCTGTATCAACCGCTTGCTGTATGCCTTTAAATGTTGCCAGCTCTGTCTCTGTACTTCATAGCCAGCTTCTACAATATTGTGGCTTTTTAAAACCTGCTGGGACGCCCGCACATGCGCAGAAGCGCTGCGGCGCGCACAGAGCGTCATCCCCCAGGCTCCGCCCCCTTTTCCGGCTCACCTCTATATATAGAGGCGCGTGCACGCGCACGCGCGCGGCCACGTGCGCCCTCGGCGCTAATTTCAAACATGGAAACCAGGGACAGGAGCCAGGGCCCCTCTTTGCCGCAGGCCGGGGGATGGACGAGCACTGCAACATGGCAGAGGAAGCAGTTTCCTATAGGAGAACTCACCAACTGCCTGGACTTTGCTCTCTGAGAAGAAACTAGTCCACATGACAAGAAAACATTCCACAGCGGCCTCTAGTGGACAAAAACAGGTACCGCAGTCTAATATACTAAATATATATAAAAAAAAATTTTTTTTTTTTTTTTCTTGCGGGAATACCATTAGGTAACAGACAGAAAGACAAATTAGGCTTGGGGGTCCCCCAATAGAACCAAGTTCCTGGGGGCCCCCACTTACCTGTTCCTCGCCGCAGGACTTTGTTTGGTCCACAAAAGCCCAAACTTCACCTATCACGGCAGGCATTGTAATCAAACCTTCAGGGACCGGGTTCCCAAGGATTCCACTCCCCTGGACCTGTATAGCACCCTGCACAGAAAACATCTTGGTCGTGGGTATGACCAGAGCTCTGGATCCCAGGGTCCAGCTCTCCTAAGAGAAGCATTACAGGCAAAACCTTGCTCTTCTCTTTGCAAGGCCCGGGTACCGACCGTTTAGCTATGAAGCTTTTTTGGTCGGATCCGGAATAGCTTACTGAGGCCCAAAAGAACCTGTACGCAAGCTCAGTGAAAAACACATGTTTCTTCTTGGCCAACACCTTAGACACTGGCAAAAAAAACTGAGGTGCTCCCGGATGGGAGGGGCTTATATAGGGGAGGGTACTTCCGGTTTTGGAAGTTGCCAGTGCCAGCACCTGACGGTAACTATATAACCCATTAGTAATGACTATGTCGCTCTGTGTCCCGTGATGTACGAGAAAGAAATAACGGCAGCTCCCAATCTTTGGAACAACTCTGGTACCAGAGGAAGAGGATAACGATTTTTAATGGTGACCTTATTTAGTTCACGGTAGTCCACACATGGCCTGAGGGTATGGTCCTTCTTTTCTACAAAGAAAATGCCTGCGCCTGCTGGCGACGTAGAGGGGCGAATGAACCCCTTTAAAAGGTTCTCATCGATGTAGTCGTTCAGGGCCCCCTGTTCCACCTCCGTTAAAGGGAAAATCCTACCGAAGGGAATAGCTGCTCCGGGAAGTAGATCAATGGGGCAGTCGTAGGCTCGGTGGGGTGGTAGTGTCTCTGCCCCCTGTTTACTAAACACATCGAGAAAGTCCAGGTAAGCGTCAGGGATGGCCTGACGTATTCCGGCCTCAGTGTCGGTACACATTAAGGTGGCAGGCCCAGGGGGTTTGTGTGAGCCACAGGACCGTTGGCAGTAGGAGGAAGGAAACGTGATCACCCCCGTGACCCAGTTAATGGTAGGATTTTGGGCTTGTAGCCAGGGCATACCGAGAATTATGGGGAACAGTGGAGAGGAGATAATATCCAGCCGTAGATATTCTCGGTGCACCCCGGTAGAGGAGAAGACAGTGACAGGTAGGGGAGCCGTCTCTTCGACCACGGGCCCCGACTTGATAAGGGACCCATCAGCCAGGTGAACCCGTAGTCCATGGGTCTTGGGAAGTAGAGGAATAAGTTGAGTACGGGCAAAAGTTGAGTCCATGAAGCAACTACAAGCCCCAGAGTCAATAATTGCGACGACTTGCAGAGTCCTTCCTGGGAGCTGCAGGGAGATAGAAAGAGCGAAGTGAGAGGGGGATTTAGTCTGAGGGTTGATCACAGCAGGGAATACTGACAAGCACTTACGGAACTTCAGGGGACAGTTCCTAACGAAGTGACCGGGCTCCCCGCAGTACAGGCACAGGTTGTGCGCGCGTCGGCGTTGGCGTTCCTCCGGAGTAAGGGAAGGGCGGAGGACCCCAAGCTGCATGGGTTCAGGAGCATCGTACGAGGGGGTCAAGGGTGCTGCAGAAGCTGGGTGCGGATGACTGGGGACCCGGGGAAGCATCCAGGTCGGCCGGGTGAAGCCCGTGGCCCTCTCAACCCTCCGTTCCCTCAGGCGTCAGTCGATCTGAATTGTCAGATCTATCAGTAGGTTCAAATTTTCTGGTATTCCTACCCTAGCCAGTTCGTCCTTCAATGGGTCAGAAAGGCCTATGCGAAACTGGTGACGGAGGGCAGCGTCATTCCACCTGGTTTCTGCGCTCCAGCGCCTGAATTCAGCTACATAATCTTCCGCTGCTCTGCGTCCCTGCTGAAGGGTCCGCAGGGCGTTCTCTGCAGTGACCGAGAGCTGAGGGTCCTCATACAATTGGGCAATGGCGTCAAAAAAAAGTGTAAGGCTGTCCAAGGATGCATCTTTGCGTTCTAGCAGGCGGTGGGCCCAGTTCTGTGGGTCTCCGGAAAGCAGCGAAATTACAAAGCCCACCTTGGTAGCTTCTAAGGAAAAGGTGCGGGGCTGTAAGGCAAAGTACAACTCACAAGAGTTCCGGAAAGCCCTGAACTTGCTCCGGTCCCCGGAGAATCTTTCGGGTGTAGGGACCCTGGGTTCAGGGGGAAGCATGACCACCGTGGGCGCAGCTCCTGCCCCGGCGGAAGAAGTGGAGGCACGTGGACCCCCTTGAGCTCCATCGGGGTTGGTGAGGGCCCGCACTTGTCCTTCCAGGTGAGTGTAGCCTTGCTGGAGGCTCTTAACGGCCTCGGTCAGTCCCGCCAGGTGTCGGCATAGTTCCTCCATAGGTGAGGCTCCCTGCTCGGGCTCAGACATGGCTGTCTGCTACTGTCACGTACCTGACGGTGACGAGCCCGGTTAGCAGAGGGAGGCCTCCCTTACGGCTCCCACCGGCGGCCCCTGGTGGTATAACAGGAAGCACGGAGGTGGAAGGGGTACGAGTGCCTGGCAGGATCAAGAACTACCGCAGGTGATCAGGAACCAGCAGGTGAGGAGGCAGGAACCAGGAACTACAGCAGGTGAGTGGACAGGAACCAGGAACTACAGCAGGTGAGTAGACAGGAACCAGGAAGTCCAGGGCGTCTGTTCCTGACAGGGTTTCCATGACACTATCCCTGAAAGATACAGAGTACGTCTCGTTCTTTCAGAAGGATTGATTCCTATGGGAAGGGGTCGGCTGGCTGTGGAGTATCGGCAGTGAATTTGTGTCCAGGACAGGGAGGATATCTAAACGGCGTTTAAACCCCTTTCGTATTTGGGGTGCCGTTACATTGGTTGGCAGCAGCGGGATTTTCCCTCCAGTTCCTGGGACACTCCAAACCACCACAGGGAATGACCAGCTATGCAGCCTGCAGGAAAGCCACGCTGAAAGACCTACTTGAGAGCCGAGATGGACCAGAGGGATGGTGATGCAAGACCCCGGTCAATTGAAGATTTGTTTCAGCAACAAGTTCGAGAGCGGTTGGCATTATATGGTGCTAACCCATCAGAGACCGCCATACAGGAAGCCATTAGAGGCATCCAGCTGCAGGATGAGCGACAAGAGAAAAAACTACAGCGACAAAAGAGAGAACTAGAGCGACAAGAGAGAGAACGAGAGCGACAAGAGAGAGAACGAGAGCGACAAAAGAGAGAACTAGAGCGACAAAAGAGAGAACTAGAGCGACAAAAGAGAGAACTAGAGCGGCAACATGAGCGGAGAACGGCGGAGATACGGCAATCAGAGATCGCCTTCAGACAGCTGCTAGAATCTGCTCAGCAGCAGGGTGGTGCTACCTTTGCCTGGGACTATCAGGAAATACCAGTGGACAACTCTGAAATCCTGGCTGAAGAATCTGCAGTGGAAAATCTGAAGATTGCCATCCCTAAAGCCGAAGTGGATGATATGGAGTTCCAGGGAGCTAGCCTGGCTGAAGAATCGGCAGTGGAAAATCTGAAGATTGCCATCCCTAAAGCCGAAGTGGATGATATGGAGTTCCAGGGAGCTAGCCTGGCTGAAGAATCGGCAGTGGAAAATCTAAAGATTGCCATCCCTAAAGCCGAAGTGGATGATATGGAGTTCCAGGGAGCTAGGGCAGTTGGCTCATCTCCCCAGCCACAGATTACAGAAGGTATGGACTTAAGGGACTGTTCAGAGGATGGTAGGGATTATGCATCGCCTGCCCAAGTACTGGCAGCAGGACAGAGTACTGCAGACCCCTGCTCTACACCCGTGGCAGTTTTGGAGGCCCGAGGTGAGAAGGTGATGGTTCCTCTTTCCCAGGGGATTTCAGAGATGCAGGGAGGAGAAGCAGCCCTTTTCCCTCCCCAACAGTTAGCCAGAGCAGATGGTGTGGAGTCCCCAGCAGAAGTGCTGGCAACAGGGCAGAGTGATAGCAACCTCTGCCCAGCACCGGAAAGAACTGTGGAGTTTCAGGGAGCCGGGGCAGTTGGCCCCTCTCTCCAGCAACAAGCTGCGGTGGTAAATCTTTTACCCCCAGCTGAATCACTGGCAGCAGGGCAGAATGCTACTGGCCTCTGTACACAACTGCAACTTGAGCTGATATCGGTGGATGGGACTGCGGTCTCCACTCACAGCAACCCAGCAGAAGAGCTGGCAACTGCTCTCAACTAACAGAAGAGGGAGTTCCTGTGGTACTGGATGGGACTTCGGTCTTCACTGACCCAACCCCAGAAAATGGTGCGACACTGAGACAGGAGGATGTCAGCCTTGCTTTGCAAGCACTGGGGGATTTTCACCTACCACAAGTGGATGGGACTTCAGTCTCCACTTGTATACCCCAGGGATGCTGGGCAGTCGGCCCAGATCCCCAACAGCATGACGGACTGAGCCCAGTCACCCTGTCTTCTCCCCAGCGGCGGGTATGTTCTCTGAGAGAGGCAGAGGTTGGCTGGGTAAGTAATGCTCTGTTTGGAGCAATTTATTGGGGGTACTGTGTGGATACCGGCATTAGAAGAATGGACCTATGGACTAACTTCGGAGTCAACCCGTCTGGGGTCACCTCCTGTGTTAGTCTCCTGCTGAAAGGGGAGATGTGTGACAGGGGGGTCACTTTGGACACAGGGTGAGCCAGGAAACAATGGACATTAAGAATATGGCTTGGATTGCTTGAAATTGAAATAGTAATATTAGTCCACAATATGTACTGATTGTTTTATTCTGAACTCAACAGGTTAATTGAGAGATGTGTTACCTGCCAGTTGTGATGTAAATGAATCTAAAAGGGCGTCTGAAGACCCTTTTAGTGTGAATAGGGATAATTAATTCTATACTTGTGTGTATTGTACTCAGACAGACAGGCTACAAATCCTTTCATTGTGAGATGTGTATTGAAGGTCGTTAGGTTTCTATTGTGTAAAGTCGTTTGATTGGGAGACAAAAGCTAGCCTAACAAGTCATTTAGTCATTTAAACTAAAAGGGGATTAGAACCTGTTGTCTCCTAACAGGTGTCAAAATAATGTGTATTGGGTCTTGTTATGTTGTGGGTGGAGCTGGACCATTGTTCATTTTAGATTAATGCAGTATTGGATGTGTGTAAAAAGTACAATGTTTTTTTCAATAAAGTCAGTCTATCCAGAGAAAGATACAGAGTGTGTCTCGTTCTTTCAGAAGGATTAATTCCTATGGGAAGTGGTCGTCTGGCTGTGGAGGATCGACAGTGAATTTGTGTCCAGGAGAGGGAAGATGTCAGGGAAATAGCCGAAGAAGGACTGGCAATTCTGCCCAAGACAATCATGGCTGCCATGGTGCACAGCATGACTAAGGTGGGCGGTACTTCCTCCTTGTAACCTGAACAGATCACATGACTAACTTCCTGGTCTATTTAAGCCTGCTGCTGGAGCTGCTCATTGCTGGATTATCTCTTCAGTCTCCTGTGTACCTTGACCTTGTCTCCTGATCCGTGCTTATCCGTTGTGACCCGGCTTGCCTTAACCTCGCTTCCTGTTCTCCTGTGTTTGACCCTCGGCCTGCTTCTGGACTCTGCCTCTGCTTCCTGACCACCCGGCTTGACCCTCGGCTTGTACCTGGACCCTGCACGTGTATGACCCCGGCTCGCCCCTGTATATGCTCTGGACTGATCTCCTGTGTTTGACCCCCGGCCTGGCTTCCGATATCTCCGTTCATCTGAATATAACCAGCTCAGTTCTGCCTGCCTCCGCCATCCCTCAGTGGCTGAGCTCATGAGACTGCAAGCAAGCACCTGGCCAACCGTGCTTCTGTGGGCACCGCGCTCCCTGTTCCCAACTCCAGGGGCGCGCTGCACTCAGCCGCAAGGGGAGCCCTCTTAGCATCTCGATCTCCATACTCGTTCCTGACAGTATAATCCAGCCATGTCAGAGATCGACAGAGGCGCTTCCCCTATAGAGGCTATGTGCCAGCAGATCACTGCACTTACCCAAACAGTGCAAAGACTACAAGACGCCCATGAGCAATTAGAGGGTCACCTGCATCACTTGTCTTCCAATCCTATATCTCCTGATCCAAGACCTACCTCCAGTTGTACTCCCTCTGCTGCAATGTCTCAGGAGGTTCCTCTCACTGTGCCGATCCCGCTTCCTGAACCACGTGTGCCGACCCCTGAACGGTTCTCGGGGGACCGAAGAAAGTTTAGGACTTTTAAAAATTCCTGCCTACTATACCTGGCTCTTCAACCAAGAACTTTCTCCTTGGAGAATATTAAAGTTGGTTTCATTATCTCCTTACTCTTGGACGACCCCCAGGTGTGGGCCCACGGGCTACTGGAACAGAAGAGCCCCATTACTGACTCTGTTGACACTTTCTTCACAGCTATGGCCCAGTTGTACGATGATCCCCATCGTATGACTACGGCCGAGAATGCCCTGCACACCCTGCAGCAGGGGCAACTTCCCGCAGAGGATTACACTGTGGACTTCCGCACATGGGCCGCAGACACATGTTGGAATCAAGCTGCCCTGAAGTACCAATATCGTCTGGGCCTATCGGAGTCCCTCAAGGACGAGCTGGCCAGGGTAGCAGTCCCGGATACCTTGGAGGGCCTCATCCAGTTAGCCATACAACTGGACAGACGCCTACGTGAACGTCTATTTGAGAAGTCTCAGACTCTCCAATCAGCTCAAGGACTGCCAGAATCCTCTTTTTCTCTCGCCTCCAATCCACCCATACCTGAAGTCAAGCCCAGACAGATGGGCCTGTTTCGGCCTGCCCTATCACCTGAGGAAAGACTCTACCGTCGAAAGGCGAACCTTTGCTTTTACTGTGGAGACAATGGCCATTTCTTACAAAATTGCCACCTCAGGGCGAAGAAACCATTCTTCAAACCCCCAGTACATTGTCAAGTGTCAGGACTTACCTCATCTCACCCTGTCCTCGCTATCTCCCTATCGGTGGCCAGGGAAGAGATCCGTCTTTCAGCCATCATCGACTCTGGGGCCTGCAGCTGCTTCCTAGACATCAACTTGGCCAAAGGACTTGGAATTCCCCTTGTTACCAAGAAGCAGCAGTTAACAGTTTATTTGGCTGATGGATCTCTACCCAGTTCTGGACTGATAACCCATGAGACCCTGCCAATCCCTATGACAACCAGCTCTGGCCACAAGGAACTGGTACGTTTCGATGTTTTGTGCTCTCCTCTGTTTCCGGTCATTCTGGGAGTCCCCTGGTTACGAGCACACAACCCTCACATTGACTGGCTGAAGAATGAAGTGCTGTTTTCATCTGCTTACTGTCAGCAGAATTGTCTGCCCCCTGGCCCTAAGGACTTTACCAGCTGCCTGACCATACAACCTGTTTCTAGTTCCAATCCTCATGTACCCTCTGCCTACCTAGAATTTCTGGATGTATTCGACAAGAAGGGAGCAGACTCCCTTCCACCTCATCGTCCCTATGACTGCCCTATTGACTTGCTCCCAGGCTCCGAAATTCCCTTTGGTCGTATCTTCCCTTTATCAGAGACTGAACTCGAAACATTACGACTCTATGTCGATGAAAACCTGGCAAAGGGATTCATTCGTCCCTCTTCTTCCCCTGCAGGTGCTGGCATATTTTTTGTCGAAAAAAAGGATAAAACGCTTAGGCCTTGTATAGACTACCGAGATCTGAATAAGATCACTATCAAAAATCGCTATCCACTCCCTCTCATCCCGGAACTCTTCCAACGATTCCGTTCTGCTCGAGTTTTCTCCAAACTGGACTTACGAGGTGCTTATAATCTGGTTCGCATTCGAGAGGGGGATGAGTGGAAAACAGCTTTCCGAACTCGTTTCGGACATTTTGAATATTTGGTGATGCCTTTTGGCCTCTGCAATGCTCCAGCCACGTTCCAGCACTTTGTGAACGACATTTTCCGAGACCATCTTGACAACTTCCTCATTGTATACCTGGATGACATCCTTGTCTTCTCGGCCACGCTGGAGATTCATCGAGTGCACATGAAAAAGGTACTAACTATTCTAAGAACGCATGGACTATATGTAAAAGCCGAAAAATGTGACTTTGAGAAAGAATCTATCCAGTTTTTGGGTCTTGTCATATCTACGAAAGGAGTGGCCATGGATCCCCAGAAAGTAAAAGCGATCCTGGAGTGGCCTGTCCCCTCCGACAAGAAGGGTGTTCAAAGGTTTATTGGCTTTTCAAACTTTTACAGACGATTTATTAAGAACTTTTCAGCCATTATATCACCCATTACCCAACTAACCCGTTTGCATTCCAGATTCCAGTGGTCCCCGGAGGCTCAGGCAGCTTTCGACAGACTTAAAACAGTGTTTGTTTCAGCGCCAGTTCTTCAGCATCCTGACCCTGCATTGCCCTACATTTTGGAAGTCGATGCCTCCGAAGTGGCCACAGGAGCTATCCTTTCTCAACGACAGGGCCCCAAATCATTGTTACATCCTGTAGCCTTTTCCTCTCGAAAAATGACACAACCGGAAAGAAATCACGACGTCGGAGATCGGGAGCTTTTGGCCATCAAAACAGCCTTGGAAGAGTGGAGATATTTACTTGAAGGTGCAGCACATCCCATTATGATCTTTACCGATCATAAAAATTTAGAATATCTGAGGACTGCAAAACGTTTGAGACCGCGTCAAGCTCGGTGGGCGTTATTCTTTTCGAGATTCAATTTTCACATCTCGTTTCGTCCCGGATCTAAAAATGGAAAGGCGGATGCTCTGTCTCGGATGTTCCCAGACACCCCTGAAGAAACCACTCCCGGTACAATCCTGTCCACACAAAATTTCCTTCTGATTCAGCCAGACCTAAAAGCATCCATTGTACAAGCCTCTCTTCACTGCCCAGAGTCAGAAATTTCTACCTTAAGGAGTCACGAGGGATTTCTGTGGCATCAGGACAAAATCTTTGTCCCCCAGGAAGTCAGACTGCAGGCCTTGAAAAGATTTCATGATCACCAGCTGGCCGGGCATTTCGGGATCCGGAAGACGATCGACCTTGTCCAACGTTACCTATGGTGGCCTTCCCTAAGATCAGACTGTAAAAAATATGTTGAGTCCTGTTTGGTTTGCCAGCGTAACAAGGGTCCCAAGACCAGGTCTTGGGGTCTATTAAGACCCTTACCAGTTCCGGAGCAGCCTTGGAAAAACATCTCTATGGACTTCATAGTCGATCTCCCTCCATCAGAGAACTTTACAACAATCTTGGTAGTAGTGGACCGACTATCAAAGATGGCCCACTTCCTGCCCATGCTTGGCACCCCCTCCGCCATGGACACTGCAAAAATTTTCATTAAGGAGATAGTCAGACTTCATGGGTTACCCGACAATATAGTCTCCGATAGAGGGGTTCAATTCACCTCTGGTTTCTGGAAGAATCTTTGTAAGATCTTGTCAATTGACTTATGTCTTTCTTCTGCTTACCACCCTCAAAGTAATGGCCAAACAGAAAGAACGAACCAGACCTTAGAGCAATACCTGCGGTGCTTCTGCTCTTTCTCCCAAGATGACTGGGTCTCCTTGCTACCTTGTGCGGAATTTTCATACAATAATACCATACACACGGCCACCAATCAGTCGCCCTTTTGGGCAAACTATGGCTTTCACCCATCCTTTCTTCCCAACACCATTCCTGAATCTCCGGTACCAGCCGTTCAGGATAGGATAAACTTCTTCCAAACCAATTACCGAATCCTTCAGGAGACCATGCGAAAGGCTCAGGAAGACTTCAAGAAACAACATGACAGGAGAAAGAGAGGGAATCCCATCTACAAGGTGGGTGACAAGGTATGGCTGTCCTCTATTAACCTCAGACTTTCTTGCCCTTCCAGGAAGCTTGGTCCAAGGTTTGTGGGTCCATTCGAGATCAAGAAGGAAGTGAACCCTGTGGCTTTTGAACTCGCTTTACCGGCCTCCTACAAGATCCTTCCGGTGTTCCACGTCTCCCTTCTGAAACCAGCTGTGCCAAGTCCATTTCCAGGAAGAGAGGAGTTGCCACCTCCACCAGTTATCATAGGTAACGATACCGAATATGAAGTTGAAGCCATCCTAGATTGCCGGAAAAGAGGTAGGCAGACTCAATTTCTTGTTAAATGGAAGGGGTATTCTTCAGAGGAAAATTCTTGGGAACCAATGGATAATTTACATGCTCCAAGACTTTTGCAAAATTTCCGCAACAGGTACCCAGAAAGATGGTCTAGGTTGGGCATCCAGAGGCTGCCCCTCGGGGGGGGGGCACTGTCAGGGAAATAGCCGAAGAAGGACTGGCAATTCTGCCCAAGACAATCATGGCTGCCATGGTGCACAGCATGACTAAGGTGGGCGGTACTTCCTCCTTGTAACCTGAACAGATCACATGACTAACTTCCTGGTCTATTTAAGCCTGCTGCTGGAGCTGCTCATTGCTGGATTATCTCTTCAGTCTCCTGTGTACCTTGACCTTGTCTCCTGATCCGTGCTTATCCGTTGTGACCCGGCTTGCCTTAACCTCGCTTCCTGTTCTCCTGTGTTTGACCCTCGGCCTGCTTCTGGACTCTGCCTCTGCTTCCTGACCACCCGGCTTGACCCTCGGCTTGTACCTGGACCCTGCACGTGTATGACCCCGGCTCGCCCCTGTATATGCTCTGGACTGATCTCCTGTGTTTGACCCCCGGCCTGGCTTCCGATATCTCCGTTCATCTGAATATAACCAGCTCAGTTCTGCCTGCCTCCGCCATCCCTCAGTGGCTGAGCTCATCAGACTGCAAGCAAGCACCTGGCCAACCGTGCTTCTGTGGGCACCGCGCTCCCTGTTCCCAACTCCAGGGGCGCGCTGCACTCAGCCGCAAGGGGAGCCCTCTTAGCATCTCAATCTCCATACTCGTTCCTGACAGAAGAGATCTAAACGGCGTTTAAACCCCTTTCGTATTTGGGGTGCCGTTACAACACCTATGATAAAAAATATAGACCCTTTATTTCTTTGTAAGTGGGCAAACTTACAAAACCTGCAGTGGATCAAATACTGTATTTATTGGCGTATAACACGCACTTTTTTACCCTGAAAATAGAGGGTAAACTGTGCCTGCGTGTTATACACAGGGGGCTGTGTAAAGTTATTTTTCTGAAACTTCCCTCTTAAAGTTAAATACGGTAATCATTTTCCCCACTGTAGGTGACAGTCTTTAGGTGCTGAAAAGATACACAGCAAATGCTGCCTTGATAGGTAAACTACAGTTTACATTGGGTTGTGCACAAATAACTCCCAACCACACTGGCCCTAGAGCCCAGGACTCAGCAGTCTATCGTTTGGGTGAGGTAGAAAATATCCTCCATAAAAAAGTATGAATATATATATATTTTTAACAGTAAATAGGTTTTTATTTAAAAGTATTAAAGTTGACAATGACATAGTATATGGACAAGTATGAATCTATTTACATGTTTGTCCAATGCAAAACCATATGAGAGGGATTTGTGTGCATTTTCTGCTGTAAATTCAGCAGTGCAAAGCTTAAATGTTTTTTTACCCATTTTGGACATGATCTTATGTATCATCATTTTTAAAACTGCATTTATCTAATCTGGATTGTTTTAATCCCGCACAGTATATGTAATATATATAAATGTACAATAACTGGAGAGTACATTGTGTCTGTCCCAGGTCACCTAGGACTTATCTTGCTGCTTACAGGAAAGTCTTGTTTTTTCCTGAAAATATACTAACAGCTGTTATAGTTTTAAATCAGCTTTTGCAAGGTTTGTTAAACAACCCATGCACGACTCTATGCCATCATGTGCATTTTGGTGCAGTGAAAGCATCCTTTGGACCCTTTAAACACAGGTTTGACAGTACCAGTGAGAACTAGGTTCAATGAGTATCATCCACCAGGCTATGCTGTGTGGCTATGCTTTGTGGTAGGGCTGTGTAAATCTCAGAAATGGATGGACAGAAATATGAATCCTTATAAAATATGAAGTAGAATTCTGAAAATTTTGAAGCAATGAGGAAAAAAAAAATTCCTCGTATTTTCCAGAAAAAGAAATTACATTTTAAACTCGTGCCTGTTAATTAGGGCCTGAGAGGACAGAAACTATCATCTACTGTATCCCAACAATCACCCAACTGTAGGAGGTACAAGATTGAGCCCACAAACAAACTAAACTGGAGCATTTTCCCTGCAGTTCCCCCTAGTGGCAGAAATGCATATTTCTCTTGTTTAAAAGGAGAAGTCCAGCCTGAGCTCATTCGGCTGGGCTTCTCCTATGGGTCACAGGAGTGCAATTCGTTTTGCACTCCTGTGACCTGTTTTGAAGTCCGCTCTCTGCTGATGTCACCAAGATCAGTCCACGCACCGCGTCATCCCGACTTCGGAAGTCTGGATCCGCCAGGTGTCTGGACTGATGGCTGTCTCAGCGTCTCTACGAGCTGCTGAGACGGCCGCTCCCCCCCCCCTCCACAGCTCAGCGCTCCAATGAGCTTGGAGGAGCAAAGCAGGAAAGCTGCTGATTGACAGGCAGCAGCTCTCTGCTCGCCATTGGCGGTGTTTGGTGGCTCAGTTCTCAGTGAACAGATGCAGCATCGGACCGATGCTGCATCCACCTAGGTAAGTATAACAGGGGGAAAAAAAAACATACTTTTATTTTAAGAACTGCATTTATATGTACAGTGTTACTTAAATTGTATTCCATAATTTGCTTATCTTCAGCTGAGACAACTTGCAATAATTTAGGACTTTACATAAAGTCTCAGAAATCTTTTATTAGGGTCCTAATATTAGTTTGAATACCATGTTATATATATATATATATATATATATATATATATAGTGACAGCAGGAAGGTAAAGTCACCTGGTTGCATCCAGGGGGGTAGGTATATTTCTCCCAGATTCAGGCTTTATGCCGACTTATACAACTAGGGAGAGAGTTGATGAAGCCCAGCTGAGGCTAGTGGGCTCATGGATGATTCATACCTCTAGGGAGAGTGCTGGGCGTCGTGCAGGCAGGGAGTTGATGAGACCAGCTGAAGCTTGTCAGCTCGTTTAAGGCCTCTATAAAAACTCCCAGCTTCATTAGGTGTTTGCTCATGCCTGGAACCAGACCTGTGTGGACTGTCTAGGGAGAGTGAACCCCTGTGCGGTGAGACAAAGCCTGTGTGGCTATTTGTTTGGACATTTACTAAACCAGGGACTTAGGGACTAGGACAGCACCAGGCTGATCCCAGTTGTTAGTTAGGGAAACCTGCATGTTTAGTCAGAGGTCAAGCTGACCAGGATTTATTTTGTTTATGTTTCTTTTTGCTTTGCTGTGGTTTTGTCACTGTAAATAGAGAAATAAACCGCACCTTTTGATCTTGAAAACCACAACCTCCGTCTGCTGGGCCTGTTTTTGTGTGGGGAGCCCATCCAGGGGGTCACACACACCCGCTACCGAGTTACCCCCCTCACAGTTGGTGGAGAACCAGTGGCAGTTTTTTTTTTAAGCCAGCATGGAGGAGATACTGAAACAGCTGGCTCTAGAAAATGCCAATCAACAGCAGACAAATGCAGTTTTGCAAAAGAGCTTCGCAGCCCAGCAACAAGCCCAGCAGCAATCTGAGGCCCGCTTCATAGACCTGTTGCAGAAGCAAGAGCAGAGACTACAACAACAGATGGAAGCAGTAATGCAGCAACGTCCGCAGACCAGTGAGGAAAGCCGTCCCACTAATACCGCGTCCTTTGGGGTGAGTCGTTTATTGACAAAAATGACTGGAGAGGATGATCCAGAGGTATTTTTGACCACATTTGAAAGGACTGCTGAAAGAGAAAAGTGGCCTGAGGAGCAGTGGGCTGGACTGGTGGCTCCTCTGTTAACTGGTGAATCGCAGAAAGCTTACTATGACCTAGAGCCTGACCAAGCAAAAGACTATGGGATGCTAAAAGCTGAAATATTGGCAAGGCTGGGTGTCACCCTGGCTGTCCGGGCTCAGCGTGTGCATAACTGGACTTTCCAGCTTGGAAAACCCCCCAGGTCTCAAATGTATGATCTCATTCACCTGAGCAGGAAGTGGCTACAGCCAGAGACTTTGTCCGCACCGGAGATTGTGGAACGTGTTGTGATGGATCGTTTCTTGAGAGCTCTTCCTACCGCCATTCAAAAGTGGGTAAGCCATGGAGACCCAGAAACGGCCGGTAAACTTGTGGATCGTGTAGAGAGATACTTGGCTGCAGAGAACCTGACGGCCTCTTCCAGAGACTCTCGGACTTTCCACCCTAAGACCAGACCATCCCCAGGGGCAGATAAGATGATTCCAAGGGGTAAGGGTGGAGAGAGTGAGAGGGTGGGAGCTCTGCCCAGGGTTTGGCGAGAACAGCCTGGGAAGTCGGGGGCTCAAGAGGCAGCCAAAAGGATTGTTTGCTACCGCTGCCGGCAAACGGGACATATTGCAGCAAATTGCCCGGTTGTGGAGGAACCCATGCAATGTGACTTTCTGACGGACAGACGTCAGTCGCTGTGTGCGACAGTCGCATGCACTGCCATTCGGGGAACTGAGAAACATTTATGCAAAATGTGTATTAATGGTAGAAATGTTGTGGTATTACTGGATTCAGGTAGCCTTGTGACCCTGATAAAGGCTGAATTAGTTAAAACAGAGGTCTCTGGGAATAGCAAGGTAGCTGTTATTTGTGTGCATGGGGACACCCGAGAGTATCCAGTGACTACAGTGTGTTTCAAGACCCCCAAAGGTACCCTCTCTCATCCAGTGGGGTTAGTATCTCAATTACCGCATGATGCCATTGTGGGAAGGGATTTTCCGAAGTTCTGGGAACTGTGGGATGATCCTGAGCCCCCCACTGGTGCCCCTATGTACCAGGAAGGTGATAGCCAGAACTCCTCTGAGAGTGGTGAGGACTCTCCAGAATTTCCCTTGTCAGTATTGGCAGGCGAGACTCAAGAAACTGGAGAGGATCCCACCTCCTCAGACGAAAACCTACCGTCTGTGGAGTTTTCTGATCTTGAGGTTCACAGGGAAAATTTTGCCACAGAACAGTTAAAAGACCCCGCCCTAATAAAGGCACGGGAAAACGTAGTGGAAATAGATGGCGAGTTAGTGAACCCAGATAATACCTGCACTTACCCATACTTCAGCGTAGAGAAGGACCTACTGTATCGGGTGGCAAAAAGGGCAGAAGAAACCGTTGAGCAGCTTGTGGTGCCCAAACCTTACAGGAAGTTGGTGTTGGAGTTGGCCCATGGGCACATTCTTGGAGGGCATCTGGGGACAGAGAAAACCCGAGAGAGGGTATTACAGAGATTCTATTGGCCTGGGGTGATGAAGGACATAGAAAATTATTGTTCCTCCTGCCCTGTGTGTCAGAGGTCGGCCCCGATGCCACATTTCCGTAGCCCGCTGGTCCCTCTACCCATCATTGAGGTCCCGTTTGAGAGGATCGCAATGGATTTGGTAGGGCCTATAATCAAGTCCGCTAGGGGGCACCAGTACATATTAGTTATAATGGACTATGCCACCCGTTATCCAGAAGCGATCCCTCTCCGAAATACCTCGGCCAAAACCATAGCCAAAGAGCTATCTCTTGTTTTTAGCCGGGTGGTTATTTGTAAAGAACTGCTTACGGACCAAGGTACACCCTTTATGTCCCGGGTTATGAAAGAGCTGTGTAAATTGTTCAAAGTGACGCAATTGCGTACGTCTGTGTATCACCCCCAAACCGATGGGCTGGTTGAAAGATTCAACAAAACCCTAAAACAAATGTTGAAGAAAGTGGTGGATAGAGATGGAAAGGATTGGGACTGTCTACTTCCTTATTTGATGTTTGCTATTAGGGAGGTGCCCCAATCCTCTACGGGATTCTCCCCCTTTGAGTTACTGTATGGGAGACACCCAAGAGGGCTGTTGGATATTGCCAAGGAAACTTGGGAAAGTGAGAGTTCTCCCCACAGGAGTGTGATTGAGCATGTCGCCCTGATGCAAGATCGAATTGCACAGGTAATGCCCATCGTGAAGGAACATTTGGCCCAAGCGCAGTTGGCACAGCAGAGAGTGTACAACCGTGGAGCCAAGACCCGTACCTTTTCCCCGGGGGATAGGATATTGGTACTTGTCCCTACGGTTGAAAGTAAATTCCTTGCCAAATGGCAAGGCCCCTACGAGATAATGGAAAAAGTGAGCAAAGTGAATTACAAGGTCAGACAACCAGGAAGGCGAAAGCCCGAACAGATCTATCACGTTAATCTGTTGAAAGCCTGGAGGGATAGAGAGTCCCTAGTCGCAGAAACTTGGTCACCAGCTCAAACTGGTTGCGTGATTCCGGAGGTTGGAATAGCAGCCACCTTGTCACAACCCCAACAACAGGAGGTTAAGGAGTTTGTGCTTCGCAACAAGGAGGTGTTCTCTGAGCTGCCGGGACAAACATCTGGGGTAGAGCATGATATTATTACCCCGCCCGGTGAAAGGGTGAAGTTAAAACCCTATCGGATCCCAGAGGCCCGACGGGAGGCAATACGGGAGGAAGTACAGAAAATGCTGAACTTAGGGGTGATAGAGGAGTCCCAAAGTGATTGGTCTAGTCCCATTGTGTTGGTGCCTAAACCGGATGGGAGCTGGCGATTTTGTAACGATTTTCGTCAGTTGAACAAAGTTACAAAATTTGACACCTACCCCATGCCACGTATAGATGAGTTGATCGACCGGCTGGGAACAGCCCGATACATGACGACTCTTGACCTCACAAAAGGGTATTGGCAAATTCCCCTGGCCAAGTCGGCCAAAGAGAAAACCGCATTTGTAACCCCAGACGGGGCGTTCCAATATAAGAGAATGCCGTTCGGGTTACAGAATGCGCCGGCCACATTCCAGCGGAAAATGGACCAGATACTGAGGCCCCATCGGAAGTATGCTGCGGCTTACCTGGATGACGTAATTGTCCATAGCACAGATTGGGCCTCACATCTGCCAAAAGTGCAAGCAGTCCTAGACTCTATCCGGGAAGCGGGGTTTACGGCTAACCCCAAGAAGTGTACCATTGGGCAGGAGGAGGCCAAATATCTTGGGTACACCATTGGCAGGGGAGTAATAAAACCCCAACTCAACAAAGTCGAGGCCATCCAGAGTTGGCCACGTCCCAACAGCAAGAAGCAGGTACGAGCCTTTCTGGGAATCGCGGGTTATTATCGGCGCTTCATTCCCCACTTTGCTTCTAAGGCTGTGCCCCTAACCAACCTGACGAAAGGGAAAGGGTCGGTCATGATTAAATGGACCCCCGAGGCTGAGGCAGCATTCCAATTCTTGAAACAAGCCTTATGTAGCCAGCCAGTGTTGTACTCACCCGACTTCTCTAAAGACTTTGTCGTACAAAGTGATGCGTCAGATGTGGGGTTAGGAGCAGTATTGTCCCAGGTCTGGAACGGGGAAGAGCACCCAGTCATTTACCTCAGCAGGAAGTTGAAGTCCCATGAGGTAAATTACGCCACGGTTGAAAAGGAGTGTTTAGCGGTGAAGTGGGCTCTAGATTCCCTTCGGTACTATCTGCTAGGTAGGCACTTTGACATGGTTACGGATCACGCTCCGTTAAAGTGGATGGCTCAAAACAAGGAGACAAATAGAAGAGTAAATAGGTGGTTCCTGGCCCTACAGGAATTCAACTTCACAGTAAAGCATCGCCCTGGCGTTCAAATGGGGAATGTGGATGCTTTGTCTCGAGTACATGAATGCCTGATTGCTGGTGTTCCAACCCCAAGGTTAAAACAAGAGGGGGGGTATGTGACAGCAGGAAGGTAAAGTCACCTGGTTGCATCCAGGGGGGTAGGTATATTTCTCCCAGATTCAGGCTTTATGCCGACTTATACAACTAGGGAGAGAGTTGATGAAGCCCAGCTGAGGCTAGTGGGCTCATGGATGATTCATACCTCTAGGGAGAGTGCTGGGCGTCGTGCAGGCAGGGAGTTGATGAGACCAGCTGAAGCTTGTCAGCTCGTTTAAGGCCTCTATAAAAACTCCCAGCTTCATTAGGTGTTTGCTCATGCCTGGAACCAGACCTGTGTGGACTGTCTAGGGAGAGTGAACCCCTGTGCGGTGAGACAAAGCTTGTGTGACTATTTGTTTGGACATTTACTAAACCAGGGACTTAGGGACTAGGACAGCACCAGGCTGATCCCAGTTGTTAGTTAGGGAAACCTGCATGTTTAGTCAGAGGTCAAGCTGACCAGGATTTATTTTGTTTATGTTTCTTTTTGCTTTGCTGTGGTTTTGTCACTGTAAATAGAGAAATAAACCGCACCTTTTGATCTTGAAAACCACAACCTCCGTCTGCTGGGCCTGTTTTTGTGTGGGGAGCCCATCCAGGGGGTCACACACACCCGCTACCGAGTTACCCCCCTCACAATATATATATATATTGTGACAGCAGGAAGGTAAAGTCACCTGGTTGCATCCAGGGGGGTAGATATATTTCTCCCAGATTCAGGCTTTATGCCGACTTATACAACTAGGGAGTTGATGAAGCCCAGCTGAGGCTAGTGGGCTCATGAATGACTCATACCTCTAGGGAGAGTGCTGGGCGTCGTGAGGCAGGGAGTTGATGAGACCAGCTGAAGCCTGTCAGTTCGTTTAAGGCCTCTATAAAAACTCCCAGATTCATTAGGTGTTTGCTCATGCCTGGAACCAGACCTGTGTGGACTGTCTAGGGAGAGTGAACCCCTGTGCGGTGAGGCAAAGCCTGTGTGGCTATTTGTGTGGACTTTTACTAAACCAGGGACTTAGGGACTAGGACAGCACCAGGCTGATCCCAGTTGTTAGTTTAGGAAACCTGCATGTTTAGTCAGAGGTCAAACTGACCAGGATTTATTTTGTTTGTTTCTTTTTGGCTTTGCTGTGTTTTGTCACTGTACATAGAGAAATAAACCGCACCTTTTGATTTTGAAAACCACAACCTCCGTCTGCTGGCCCTGTTTTTGTGTGGGGAGCCCAACCAGGGGGTCACACACACCCGCTACCGAGTTAACCCCCTCACAGTTGGTGGAGAACCAGTGGCAGTTTTTTTTAAGCCAGCATGGAGGAGATACTGAAACAGCTGGCTCTAGCAAATGCCAATCAACAGCAGACAAATGCAGGTTTGCAAAGGAGCCTTGCAGCCCAGCAGCAAGCTCATCAACAAGCCCAGCAGCAATCTGAGGCCCGCTTCATAGACCTGTTACAGAAGCAAGAGCAGAGACTACAACAAATGGAAGCAGTAATGCAGCAACGTCCGCAGACCAGTGAGGAAAGCCGTCCCACTAATACCGCGTCCTTTGGGGTGAGTCGTTTATTGACAAAAATGACTGGAGAGGATGATCCAGAGGTATTTTTGACCACATTTGAAAGGACTGCTGAAAGAGAAAAGTGGCCTGAGGAGCAGTGGGCTGGACTGGTGGCTCCTCTGTTAACTGGTGAATCGCAGAAGGCTTACTATGACCTAGAGCCTGACCAAGCAAAAGACTATGTGATGCTAAAAGCTGAAATATTGGCAAGGCTGGGTGTCACCCTGGCTGTCCGGGCTCAGCGTGTGCATAACTGGACTTTCCAGCTTGGAAAACCCCCCAGGTCTCAAATGTATGATCTCATTCACCTGAGCAGGAAGTGGCTACAGCCAGAGACTTTGTCCGCACCGGAGATTGTGGAACGTGTTGTGATGGATCGTTTCTTGAGAGCTCTTCCTACCGCCATTCAAAAGTGGGTAAGCCATGGAGACCCAGAAACGGCCGGTAAACTTGTGGATCGTGTAGAGAGATACTTGGCTACAGAGAACCTGACGGCCTCTTCCAGAGACTCTCGGACTTTCCACCCTAAGACCAGACCATCCCCAGGGGCGGATAAGAGGATTCCAAGGGGTGAGGGTGGAGAGAGTGAGAGGGTGGGAGCTCTACCCCAAGTTTGGCGAGAACAGCCTGGGAAATCAGCGGCTCAAGAGGCCGCAAGAAGGATCGTTTGCTACCGCTGCCGGCAAGCGGGACATATTGCAGCAAATTGCCCGGTTGTGGAGGAACCCATGCAATGTGACTTTCTGATGGACAGACGTCAGTCGCTGTGTGCGACAGTCGCATGCACTGCCATTCGGGGAACTGAGAAACATTTATGCAAAATGTGTATTAATGGTAGAAATGTTGTGGTATTACTGGATTCAGGTAGCCTTGTGACCCTGATAAAGGCTGAATTAGTTAAAACAGAGGTCTCTGGGAATAGCAAGGTAGCTGTTATTTGTGTGCATGGGGACACCCGAGAGTATCCAGTGACTACAGTGTGTTTCGAGACCCCCAAAGGTACCCTCTCTCATCCAGTGGGGTTAGTATCTCAATTACCGCATGATGCCATTGTGGGAAGGGATTTTCCGAAGTTCTGGGAACTGTGGGATGATCCTGAGCCCCCCACTGGTGCCCCTATGTACCAGGAATGTGATAGCCAGAACTCCTCTGAGAGTGGTGAGGACTCTCCAGAATTTCCCTTGTCAGTATTGGCAGGGGAGACTCAAGAAACTGGAGAGGAGCCCACCTCCTCAGACGAAAACCTACCATCTGTGGAGTTTTCTGATCTGGAGGTTCACAGGGAAAATTTTGCCACAGAACAGTTAAAAGACCCCGCCCTAATAAAGGCACGGGAAAACGTAGTGGAAATAGATGGCGAGTTAGTGAACCCAGATAATACCTGCACTTACCCATACTTCAGCGTAGAGAAGGACCTACTGTATCGGGTGGCAAAAAGGGCAGAAGAAACCGTTGAGCAGCTGGTGGTGCCCAAACCTTACAGGAAGTTGGTGTTGGAGTTGGCCCATGGGCACATTCTTGGAGGTCATCTGGGGACAGAGAAAACCCGAGAGAGGGTATTACAGAGATTCTATTGGCCTGGGGTGATGAAGGACATAGAAAATTATTGTTCCTCCTGCCCTGTGTGTCAGAGGTCGGCCCCGATGCCACATTTCCGTAGCCCGCTGGTCCCTCTACCCATCATTGAGGTCCCGTTTGAGAGAATCGCAATGGATTTGGTAGGTCCTATAATCAAGTCCGCTAGGGGGCACCAGTACATATTGGTTATAATGGACTATGCCACCCGTTATCCAGAAGCGATCCCTCTCAGAAATACCTCGGCCAAAACCATAGCCAAAGAGCTATCTCTTGTTTTTAGCCGGGTGGGTATTTGTAAAGAACTGCTTACGGACCAAGGTACACCCTTTATGTCCCGGGTTATGAAAGAGCTGTGTAAATTGTTCAAAGTGACGCAATTGCGTACATCTGTGTATCACCCCCAAACCGATGGGCTGGTTGAAAGATTCAACAAAACCCTAAAACAAATGTTGAAGAAAGTGGTGGATAGAGATGGAAAGGATTGGGACTGTCTACTTCCTTATTTGATGTTTGCTATTAGGGAGGTGCCCCAATCCTCTACGGGATTCTCCCCCTTTGAGTTACTGTATGGGAGACACCCAAGAGGGCTGTTGGATATTGCCAAGGAAACTTGGGAAAGTGAGAGTTCTCCCCACAGGAGTGTGATTGAGCATGTCGCCCTGATGCAAGATCGAATTGCACAGGTAATGCCCATCGTGAAGGAACATTTGGCCCAAGCGCAGTTGGCACAGCAGAGAGTGTACAACCGTGGAGCAAAGACCCGTACCTTTTCCCCGGGGGATAGGATATTGGTACTTGTCCCTACGGTTGAAAGTAAATTCCTTGCCAAATGGCAAGGCCCCTACGAGATAATGGAAAAAGTGAGCGAAGTGAATTACAAGGTCAGACAACCAGGAAGGCGAAAGCCCGAACAGATATATCACGTTAATCTGTTGAAAGCCTGGAGGGATAGAGAGTCCCTAGTCGCAGAAACTTGGTCACCAGCTCAAACTGGTTGCGTGATTCCGGAGGTTGGAATAGCAGCCACCTTGTCACAACCCCAACAACAGGAGGTTAAGGAGTTTGTGCTTCGCAACAAGGAGGTGTTCTCTGAGCTGCCGGGACAAACATCTGGGGTAGAGCATGATATTATTACCCCGCCCGGTGAAAGGGTGAAGTTAAAACCCTATCGGATCCCAGAGGCCCGACGGGAGGCAATACGGGAGGAAGTACAGAAAATGCTGAACTTAGGGGTGATAGAGGAGTCCCAAAGTGATTGGTCTAGTCCCATTGTGTTGGTGCCTAAACCGGATGGGAGCTGGCGATTTTGTAACGATTTTCGTCAGTTGAACAAAGTTACAAAATTTGACACCTACCCCATGCCACGTATAGATGAGTTGATCGACCGGCTGGGAACAGCCCGATACATGACGACTCTTGACCTCACAAAAGGGTATTGGCAAATTCCCCTGGCCAAGTCGGCCAAAGAGAAAACCGCATTTGTAACCCCAGACGGGGCGTTCCAATATAAGAGAATGCCGTTCGGGTTACAGAATGCGCCGGCCACATTCCAGCGGAAAATGGACCAGATACTGAGGCCCCATCGGAAGTATGCTGCGGCTTACCTGGATGACGTAATTGTCCATAGCACAGATTGGGCCTCACATCTGCCAAAAGTGCAAGCAGTCCTAGACTCTATCCGGGAAGCGGGGTTTACGGCTAACCCCAAGAAGTGTACCATTGGGCAGGAGGAGGCCAAATATCTTGGGTACACCATTGGCAGGGGAGTAATAAAACCCCAACTCAACAAAGTCGAGGCCATCCAGAGTTGGCCACGTCCCAACAGCAAGAAGCAGGTACGAGCCTTTCTGGGAATCGCGGGTTATTATCGGCGCTTCATTCCCCACTTTGCTTCTAAGGCTGTGCCCCTAACCAACCTGACGAAAGGGAAAGGGTCGGTCATGATTAAATGGACCCCCGAGGCTGAGGCAGCATTCCAATTCTTGAAACAAGCCTTATGTAGCCAGCCAGTGTTGTACTCACCCGACTTCTCTAAAGACTTTGTCGTACAAAGTGATGCGTCAGATGTGGGGTTAGGAGCAGTATTGTCCCAGGTCTGGAACGGGGAAGAGCACCCAGTCATTTACCTCAGCAGGAAGTTGAAGTCCCATGAGGTAAATTACGCCACCGTTGAAAAGGAGTGTTTAGCGGTGAAGTGGGCTCTAGATTCCCTTCGGTACTATCTGCTAGGTAGGCACTTTGACATGGTTACGGATCACGCTCCGTTAAAGTGGATGGCTCAAAACAAGGAGACAAATAGAAGAGTGAATAGGTGGTTCCTGGCCCTACAGGAATTCAACTTCACAGTAAAGCATCGCCCTGGCGTTCAAATGGGGAATGTGGATGCTTTGTCTCGAGTACATGAATGCCTGATTGCTGGTGTTCCAACCCCAAGGTTAAAACAAGAGGGGGGGGTATGTGACAGCAGGAAGGTAAAGTCACCTGGTTGCATCCAGGGGGGTAGATATATTTCTCCCAGATTCAGGCTTTATGCCGACTTATACAACTAGGGAGTTGATGAAGCCCAGCTGAGGCTAGTGGGCTCATGAATGACTCATACCTCTAGGGAGAGTGCTGGGCGTCGTGAGGCAGGGAGTTGATGAGACCAGCTGAAGCCTGTCAGTTCGTTTAAGGCCTCTATAAAAACTCCCAGATTCATTAGGTGTTTGCTCATGCCTGGAACCAGACCTGTGTGGACTGTCTAGGGAGAGTGAACCCCTGTGCGGTGAGGCAAAGCCTGTGTGGCTATTTGTGTGGACTTTTACTAAACCAGGGACTTAGGGACTAGGACAGCACCAGGCTGATCCCAGTTGTTAGTTTAGGAAACCTGCATGTTTAGTCAGAGGTCAAACTGACCAGGATTTATTTTGTTTGTTTCTTTTTGGCTTTGCTGTGTTTTGTCACTGTACATAGAGAAATAAACCGCACCTTTTGATTTTGAAAACCACAACCTCCGTCTGCTGGCCCTGTTTTTGTGTGGGGAGCCCAACCAGGGGGTCACACACACCCGCTACCGAGTTAACCCCCTCACAATATATATATATTACTTATCATTGTTAACAAACATATTCCACACTTCTTTTTTTTTACAATTTTTCCCCCAAAAAAACAGCTTTGGAAAAAAAAAAAAAAAACAACTTTTTATCCCAATTTTTGCCAAAAATCATCTGGCCTAAAAGCTGGTTTATAATATGAATTGCACAGGAACACAGTGCATTCCTGTGTGATTCACATGCATATGGTTGTAGTGCAATTTCAACACATCCATTTGAATGCTTGCATCACTTTAAAAAACACACAGTAACGCTACAGTAGTACCATGCGATCCAGTGCATTTGGGGTTTCACTAAGTTAACACTGACAACCGCTGCAGATTGCAATTGCAATGCGTTTTGAATGGAGTGCGGGACATGCACACATAACTTGGGTTTCCTGAACCACGTTCTGGTGTGAACTGGCCCTAAAAGACTGCTAAGACTAAAGCTAAAAAGTTACATAGGGGGAAAGAACAACTAAAAACTCAAAGGTATGAATTGTAAAAGCTTTTGTAAAACACAACTAGTACAAAACAGTACCTAGTTTATTTGACATTTACACTGATTGTGCTGTGCAGCCTATTGTTTACACTGCCAAGCTAAACTGAAGAAGCCTTTAGTCTTTTTTTTCTCTCCAGAAATACAGTAAAATTCTAGAAATATACGCTAGTAATTTATCTCTGTCTCCTGAAATACTGTCCTGTCTCATGATGTCATAATTTAATTAGCATTCTGTGCAAGCTTAATTACCATGCTGTGATTTCAGCACACTTTAATTTTTTATAAGTCAAAAATTTTACTTTACCTTAAAAATTGGAACACCCTCTCTTGCCTAAACTGATTTCACCAAATAAACATTTGGCTCCAAGCCTCGAGTCAATCAGTATTAATTCATGGATTTTCATATTTCTAGGAACTTGGAGAAGTCAGGCAAATTAGTTTATTGGTTTGTCAGCTTCCTAATAAAGAACAAAAAATATAAAATTTGAAAATAAGAATAAGAATAGATCAGAGATCCCAGATTACATAAAAAAAGTAATTTCTATTGTTAAAAAAAAAAGAAGGAATTTCTTCTTAAGAATCTTTTATTCTAAGCTCTCCTATTCTGATGGTTTTACACTAATTCTTGCAGCAGTTATCACATTTAGCAGAGGAAAATCAGCCCTTTTGCCCCCTTTATTTAAATGTCCAGTTCCACGGTAGACAGGTGCAGTAAGTCAGGATTTCCACAATTACCATACCATTTGGTGACTGCCATCAGGCTAACTTTAGCCCCTATCTCCTCATTGTATCCACAATTCTCCTCAAGCTAGCCATCACTTTCTGGTTGTGGGACATACTTGTCACCTCAATGCAATGCTAGATTCCTGAGCAACCTCACCAAGCCTGAGAGCATAGTCACAGATATGGGGGCTGTACCTATACTTGTGCAAATACCTTTGGGGAAAATCAGTGTTGCATAGGCAAAATCCCAAATAGGTAGGCTGTGTTCTTTGTATACATTTAAAGGCTTCATTTTCAGGTTTGACTGAAGTGTATAGAGAAATTGAAAACAGGTGAACTAAAATATTTGTGCTATTTTATCTAACCAGGGAAAGTGCTTTTGGTGGTGGTGGAGTTTTTAGTTTTTAACTGTGGGAAAGGCTGATGATTTTTCATACCTCCCAATAATTTAATATTTTCTATTACTTACTCCTTATTGTTATTGATTGCATACACATTGTTTGCATTTGTTTTAGCCCTCATGAAGGGTGAACATATCCTCTCACTTTACTTATGTGACACCAGGAGATGAAACAAAGGAAATGTGGGTCTGAACCCAGATTAGTATACAACTTCAGTCTTATTTGTTTCAGAGTGAAGCAGTAGAGCTGTTCAACTTTTTCTTTACTTTGTTACCAGAAATCATCTGGACAATAATTGAAAAAACATATGAAAGCTAATATTTTGTCCCAACAAAAACCAAACAGATTTCTTGAACTTTACTTTTATTAAGCTAGAGGGCTTACAGGAGGGCCTTATCATATTGAAAGGACACATTATTTGTGTCTAAATCTCATTTTAGATACTTTCATTGGACATTGGACAAATTTCACATATTATTCTATGGTGGACTCCATCTATTCCAGACTAGATTTAATTTAATTTGCCACAGGGTATCTCTGCCACCATCCTTAACAGCACATTAAAAGATCATGTCACAAGCCTCGTACACACGATCGGATATCCTATGGATTCTAATCCAATGGTTTTGTCCATCGGAAATCCGATGAAGCTGACTTCCATCAGTCTTGCCTACACACCATCAGTCAAAAAACCGACCGTTCCAAACGCGGTGACGTAAAACACTCCGATGAGCCGAGAAAAAATAAGTGTAATGCTTCTGAGCATGCGTCGACTTGATTCTGAGCATGCGTGGGTTTTTTATCCGATGGACTTGCCCATAGACGATCGGAATTTGCTATCGGTTTTTGATCCATCGGAAAAATTTAAAACATGTTCTATTTTTTAAAACCGATGGAAAAAAGACTGATGGGTCCCATACATGATCAGTTTGTCCGATGAAAAAAGTCCATCGGACTGTTTTTATCTGTAAAACCGTTCGTGTGTACAGGGCTACAATGTACGTCCAGATGTAAAGACTGACACCCGTAATCTAAAATCTTGCTACTGTATACCGAATGAAATCCTTCTTAAAGATTCTTTATTCCTAGAGTCATTGAAATTAGACTCATAATACTGCTTTACAGTAAAGAAGTTTTTTTCAGTCTCACCTTCTGTAGCCTATAGAGGAGGTAAACTAACACCCCAAGACTCAAAACTCAAACACCAACATATGGCCCAAAAGGTGCCTAAAGCCTCGTACACACGGTCGGACTTCCATCGTACTTTTCCGTGGTTTTTTGCCTGAACGGAGTTGGTTGGGAACACCCATAGCATACACACGCTCGGACTTTTCTGAAAACTTTCTTAAAACTTCTTACAACATCATGTGTTTTTTCTGCTCTTTTCTGATCTTTACTGCCACCCTTTGGTCAACTTCTGCTATTGTTGGTTGATTTTAACATTAGTTGTTTTGTCCATCGGACTAAAGTCCGATGGTTTTCTGTACACACGGTCGGACTTTGCTCCATCGGACTTTTGTTGGGCAAAAGTTTGTCCGTTTGCAGACCCAACTTTTGTCCGATGAAATCCAAAACCAAATGAAAAAAGTTTGTCCGATGGAGCGTACACACGGTCGGATTGTTGGTCCAACTTGCTTGAAACAAAGTTTGTTGGGCAAAAGTCCGACCGTGTGTACAGGGCTTTACACAAAACAATACACAAGAAGAGTCTGGACATCTTTGACAGAACTCTGCATCTACTTGAAGAAAATACTTGACACAAAAACTGAAACAGTTCTTTAAAAGTTAGACCTAAAACTGTCTGCTCTTTATGGGACCATTGGGTGGCACTGCTTAAACACTCACCACTGGTGCTTCCTAAGGCATCTGGAGGCATTGGCCTCCCTAACAATAAACTATACCATAAAGCTGCACACTCTACCTAAACAAGAGACTTGTTAACCAATTCCACCCTGAAACCCTGGGTATCTACTGTATGTAATCTGAAGACTGAACTTTGACACTTCAAGATCTTCTTTTGTGATCAGGTGCACAAACATCCACTATAGGGGTATCAAGCTCAAATTACCTAGAGTGTCTTGGCTATGACCACTGTCTCTCTGCAATCCTCATCCCTTAGGCCCCTTTCACACTGGGGCGGGCAGGTGCGGTGGCGGTATAGCAGCGCGATTTTCAGCGATGCTATACTGTCGTTCTTACCGCGGTATGCGGCCGCTAGGGGGGTGAATTTAACCCCCGCTAGCGGCCGAAAAAGGGTTAATACCGCCCGCAAACCGCGGCTATTGCCGCGGTTTGCGGGCGGTATTACCGCGGTGTCCCATTGATTTCAATGGGCAGCCGCGGTAAAGGAGCGGTGAACACACCGCTCCTTCACCGCTGTAAGGAAGCGGCTAGCAGGACTTTTGGAGCGGTCCTGCTAGCGCACTGCTTCAGTGTGAAAGCCTTCGGGCTTTCACATTAAAGGCTACAGGCCCAAATTTTTCATGCGGTATAATAGCGCTAATATTAGCGCTAAACCGCATGAAAAACGCCCCAGTGTGAAAGGGGCCTTACCCCAGTTTTGGGGGACCCTGATTTTCCATCCCAAACTAGGGACTCAAAATTTAAGTAAAATTAGTACATTTCAGGTTAATGACTTAGCTCCTCAGGGATGGCTCACACAGGAAGAAATCAGAAACCGTACAGGACTCTGTTGGATTTCTGGAGTGCACTACAACTTAATCCCTCAAAAACAGGAACTCAACATACCAAAAACTGTTCATCTCTAGCATACACGCTTTTAAACTGGAACTTCACTTTCTCAATCAACATTGACTATTTTGAATCCTTATGGTGTTAGCATTAGTAAATAGATAGGAAAGTATATCATATTTACCATTTTTAAACAGTTTTTTTTAATTTCTTTAGTTACTTTCTAGTTTTCTTGTCTAGGCAAATTATGTCATACATCCTAGGAGTCTTCAGGAGGGGGGGAGGTGTTTTCTCAGCTAAACACACCCTCATGCCTGAGCTAAGGGCAGATGGATCCCAGGAACAAAATGCTTTATGAATCATCTGTTCTTACTCAAGATGACCACAGCCAGAAATGCTTGGAGGGGGGGGGGGGGGTTCTAATAGATTTCTCAGCACTCAGCAAAATAATCCATGAAGACGTAGATGGATGGGCGAGTTTGCTTTGAATAATAAAAATGAATTAAATAGTGCTTTTGGTTTGTGGTGCTGAGATACAGTGTAGTTCTGCTTTAATCATGCCTCCAACAGACAAGGCCTTGCTATACATTGAGAGATGCGAGTCAGCACTAGGCATTCAAATCAACCCTGAACCCTTACCCATAAACCCTCCATCACAAATAAATTCCAGCAACAATGATATACGATTCTTTTGCACTGGTTCCCTCTCTCGTACACATGTTTAACAAATATATTCCAGACCCTGGTTAGAAATGTAAGAAAGCACCCGGGACCATGTTACATAATATCTGGGAATTAATAAGCATTGACCCCTTTTTTTACACGGGGAAAGCAGTACCCCACTGTGTCATCACCTACTACTTAGAGGGGAATCTACATCATACCTCACCCCTACCTCCCCACAATCCATACTCTCCAATACAGCCACCAGACCCCCCTCCCCCACCTCCCTAGCACTGCAGCTCACAATAAACCAGACTATGATGTAATTCCTTTCTTCAGATCAAATTTTGCAGAGGGGTTTCATATTCCCCATTCCCAAAATTCATTAGCTTAAATTGGTTGCCTATGACAATATTCTGGGCACAATCGCTTATTCATATTAGTGTACCTGCAATGTTGATTTTCAAAATCACCACAGATACCCTAGTACAAAGTTACATATGTCTTTGATTCAGCCATGTATTCATATGTACTTTCTAATGTTACAGACTGTACTCTACTTGAACATCAATTTTCTTTGGAAATAAAAAACAAATACTGCACTTATTCTTTTCATTCTTTTTGCTACCTTCCCCAGGTGCATAATTGTCTCCATTCCATGGCCACGGCCTCCCTTTTACGTTTGTCTGTTCTACCATTATTATAAGGCCCAGTAACTTAATCCCATGTGGCTACACAATTTGTTTAAAAAATACCACCTTTGGTGGTTCCACAGCTTTTAATGTATACAATGACTGACACTATAAAAATATAAAATGGTTTTAACTCACAATTTTTTTTTTTGTGTTGAGTGGACCCTAACACTAGACTTTTAGTTTGAGGTAGTTTTTGGAATCACTTCACCATAAAAGGCACTAATATTGGAGTTTCACCACATAAGATATTGGGGTGAGAATAAGGTGGACCCTACTCCCCTCTCCTTTTCACCCCCCCCCCCTTTTTTCTTTTTTTTTTTTGGCAGATTTTAACACTAGGTTTTTAGTTAGTAGAAGTGTTTGGAACTATCCCATTTTAAAGAGCACCCATACCAGAGTATCACTTATAAGACACCGGGGAGAAAATAATATTACTCCCCCTTCCCTTCCCTCCCCTTTTTCTTAATTCTCTTCCCTTTCCCCCCCCCCTTTTTTTTTCTTTTTTTTTTTCTCTAACACTAGGTTTTTAGTTAGTAGAAGTGTTTGGAACTATTCCATTTTAAAGAGCACCCATATCAGAGTATCACTTAGAAGTCTTTTTGTTAGTAGGTAGAATTTTTTTTTTTTTTTTTGCTGTTCACTTTATGACTATACACATATGTTTTGTCACTTTGTCATTCATTTGGCCTATATCAGGTTTTAATACCTGTCTTTTTGTTAGTATGAAGAAGTGTTTTCCCCCCCTTTTTTTTTTTTTTGTTTATTTTTTTTTTTTCCCCCTCCACATCCTGGTCACTTTTTGTCTTGCCTTGATTCCCCTAGGCATTGGGAGATTTCATGGCTGGGCCTTTTATATATAGGAGTGTAGAGTATTGTTTTTTTTTTTTTTTTGCTGTTTGGAAATATTGAGAGTGTGTATGTGTCCTATGTACTGTATTGTAAAATATGTGATGTGCTGTTAAAAAAACAATAAAAAGATATTAAATAAAAAAAAACTCACAAGAAATACTTTCTTTAAAACTGCTTAGGTCTTGGTACAACAATGTTTTAAATTTTCCATTAAATTTACAAGAAATACATTCTAATTCGTTATTCTTTACCTACAGGTCGCAAGTTTCTGATTGCCAATGCTCAGATGGACAACTGTGCTATCATCTACTGTAATGATGGGTTCTGTGATATGTTTGGCTTTTCCCGGGTGGAGGTCATGCAGAGACCTTGTACCTGTGATTTCCTAACGGGCCCTGAAACCACGCACAGCAGCATTATGCAACTCACCCAAGCCCTACTGGGATCTGAAGAGCGCAAGCTAGAGATTCTCTACTACAGAAAGGAGGGTAAGATATATATTCTACGTTTTCACAACATAAATGCTGCATTTTGTTATTCATTTTCTCACCTAGCCCCCCCCCCCCACACTTCCTCAGCATCCTATCTGAGAAAGGTATTATAAAGTCCAAACTCCATGTGGATAGATAAGGCAAAGCTTACTGAAAGTGACCTCATGGGACTAAATCCACTAAGCTCCACTGCTAATGGTGTCATGGACCTGTGAGGAGCATTAGGCAGACTTTCACTGAAGTCAGCCTCTTTAGTGTGTATGTGGGTAAGTCTTTACATTCCATTTCACAGACACAGGGAGTCCTGGTTGCCGAGTGCACTAGTACTAGAGTGCAGAGCAAATAGAACCCAACTGTCCCTCATTTGGAAACAAATCACTCTGTCCTTCATTATTAATGTTCCTTTTTTGGCTGTATGAATTACTGTAATATATAATTACTTTTTTCTGTTATATTATATTAATGCTAATTGTGACAGCAGGAAGGTAAAGTCACCTGGTTGCATCCAGGGGGGTAGATATATTTCGCCCAGATTCAGGCTTTACGCCGACTTATACAACTAGGTGGAGAGTTGTATAAGACTAGTGGGCTCATGGATGACTCATACCTCTAGGGAGAGGGCTGGGCGTCGTGCAGACAGGGAGTTGATGAGACCAGCTGAAGCTTGTCAGCTCATTTAGGCCTCTATAAGAACTCCCAGCTTCATTAGATGTTAGCTCATGCCTGGAACCAGACCTGTGTGGACTGTCTAGGGAGAGTGAACCCCTGTGCGGTGAGAAAAAGCCTGTGTGGCTATTTGCTTGGACATTTAAAACCAGGGACTTAGGGACTAGGACAGCACTAGGCTGATCCCAGTTGTTAGTTAGGAAACCTGTATGTTTAGTCAGAGGTCAACTTGACCAGGATTTATTTTGGTTATGTTTCTTTTGCTTTGCTGTGTTTTGTCACTGTAAATAGAAAATAAACCGCACCTTTTTTGATTTTGAAAACCACAACCTCCGTTTGCTGGGCCTGTTTTGTGTGGGGAGCCCATCCCGGGGGTCACACACACCCGCTGCCGAGCTAACCCCCTCACAGTTGGTGGAGAACCAGTGGCAGTTTTTTTTAAGCCAGCATGGAGGAGATACTGAAGCAGCTGGCTCTAGCAAATGCCAATCAACAGCAGACAAATGCAGGTTTGCAAAGGAGCCTTGCAGCCCAGCAGCAGACAAACGCAACTTTGCAACAGAGTCTGGAGGCTCAGCAACGAGCCCAGCAGCAATCTGAGGCCCGCTTCATAGACCTGTTGCAGAAGCAAGAGCAGAGACTACAACAACAGATGGAAGCAGTAATGCAGCAACGTCCGCAGACCAGTGAGGAAAGCCGTCCCACTAATACCGCGTCCTTTGGGGTGAGTCGTTTATTGACAAAAATGACTGGAGAGGATGATCCAGAGGTATTTTTGACCACATTTGAAAGGACCGCTGAAAGAGAAAAGTGGCCTGAGGAGCAGTGGGCTGGACTGGTGGCTCCTCTGTTAACTGGTGAATCGCAGAAAGCTTACTATGACCTAGAGCCTAACCAAGCAAAAGACTATGTGATGCTAAAAGCTGAAATATTGGCAAGGCTGGGTGTCACCCAGGCTGTCCGGGCTCAGCGTGTGCATAACTGGACTTTCCAGCTTGGAAAACCCCCCAGGTCTCAAATGTATGATCTCATTCACCTGAGCAGAAAGTGGCTACAGCCAGAGACTTTGTCCGCACCAAAGATTGTGGAACGTGTTGTAATGGATCGGTTTTTGAGAGCTCTTCCTACTGCCATCCAAAAGTGGGTAAGCCATGGAGACCCAGAGACGGCCGATGGTCTTGTGGATCGTGTGGAGAAATACTTGGCTACAGAGAACCTGACGGCCTCTTCCAGAGACACTCGGACTTTCCACCCTAAGACCAGACCATCCCCAGGGGCGGATAAGAGGATTCCAAGGGGTGAGGGTGGAGAGAGTGAGAGGGTGGGAGCTCTACCCCAAGTTTGGCGAGAACAGCCTGGGAAATCAGCGGCTCAAGAGGCCGCAAGAAGGATCGTTTGCTACCGCTGCCGGCAAGCGGGACATATTGCAGCCAATTGCCCGGTTGTGGAGGAACCCATGCAGTGTGACTTTCTGATGGGCAGACGTCAGTCGCTGTGTGCGACAGTCGCATGCACTGCCATTCGAGGAACTGAGAAACATTTATGCAAAATGTGTGTTAATGGTAGAAATGTTGTGGTATTGTTGGATTCAGGTAGCCTTGTGACCCTGATAAAGGCTGAGTTAGTTAAAACAGAGGTCTCTGGGAATAGCAAGGTAGCTGTTATTTGTGTGCATGGGGACACCCGAGAGTATCCAGTGACTACAGTGTGTTTCGAGACCCCCAAAGGTACCCTCTCTCATCCAGTGGGCTTAGTATCTCAGTTACCGCATGACGCCATTGTGGGAAGGGATTTTCCGAAGTTCTGGGAACTGTGGGATGATCCTGAGCCCCTCACTGGTGCCCCTATGTACCAGGAATGTGATAGCCAGAACTCCCCTGAGAGTGGTGAGGACTCTCCGGAATTTCCCTTATCAGTATTGGCAGGGGAGACTCAAGAAACTGGAGAGGAGCCCACCTCCTCAGACGAAAACCTACCGTCTGTGGAGTTTTCTGATCTTGAGGTTCACAGGGAAAACTTTGCCACAGAACAGTTGAAAGACCCCGCCCTAATAAAGGCACGGGAAAACGTAGTGAAAATAGATGGCGAGTTAGTGAACCCAGATAATACCTGCACTTACCCATACTTCAGCGTAGAGAAGGACCTACTGTATCGGGTGGCAAAAAGGGCAGAAGAAACCGTTGAGCAGCTTGTGGTGCCCAAACCTTACAGGAAGTTGGTGTTGGAGTTGGCCCATGGGCACATTCTTGGAGGTCATCTGGGGACAGAGAAAACCCGAGAGAGGGTATTACAGAGATTCTATTGGCCGGGGGTGATGAAGGACGTAGAAAATTATTGTTCCTCCTGCCCTGTGTGTCAGAGGTTGGCCCCGATGCCACATTTCCGTAGCCCGCTGGTCCCTCTACCCATCATTGAGGTCCCGTTTGAGAGGATCGCCATGGATTTGGTAGGTCCTATAATCAAGTCCGCTAGGGGGCACCAGTACATATTAGTTATAATGGACTATGCCACCCGTTATCCAGAAGCGATCCCTCTCCGAAATACCTCGGCCAAAACCATAGCCAAAGAGCTATCTCTTGTTTTTAGCCGGGTGGGTATTTGTAAAGAACTGCTTACGGACCAAGGTACACCCTTTATGTCCCGGGTTATGAAAGAGCTGTGTAAATTGTTCAAAGTGACGCAATTGCGTACGTCTGTGTATCACCCCCAAACCGATGGGCTGGTTGAAAGATTCAACAAAACCCTAAAACAAATGTTGAAGAAAGTGGTGGATAGAGATGGAAAGGATTGGGACTGTTTACTTCCTTATTTGATGTTTGCTATTAGGGAGGTGCCCCAATCCTCTACGGGATTCTCCCCCTTTAAGTTACTGTATGGGAGACACCCAAGAGGGCTGTTGGATATTGCCAAGGAAACTTGGGAAAGTGAGAGTTCTCCCCACAGGAGTGTGATTGAGCATGTCGCCCTGATGCAAGATCGAATTGCACAGGTAATGCCCATCGTGAAGGAACATTTGGCCCAAGCGCAGTTGGCACAGCAGAGAGTGTACAACCGTGGAGCCAAGACCCGTACCTTTTCCCCGGGGGATAGGATATTGGTACTTGTCCCTACGGTTGAAAGTAAATTCCTTGCCAAATGGCAAGGCCCCTACGAGATAATGGAAAAAGTGAGCGAAGTGAATTACAAGGTCAGACAACCAGGAAGGCGAAAGCCCGAACAGATCTATCACGTTAATCTGTTGAAAGCCTGGAGGGATAGAGAGTCCCTAGTCGCAGACACTTGGTCACCAGCTCAAACTGGTTGCGTGATTCCTGAGGTTGGAATAGCAGCCACCTTGTCACAACCCCAACAACAGGAGGTTAAGGAGTTTGTGCTTCGCAACAAGGAGGTATTCTCTGAGCTGCCGGGACAAACATCTGGGGTAGAGCATGACATCATTACCCCGCCCGGTGAAAGGGTGAAGTTAAAACCCTATCGGATCCCAGAGGCTCGACGGGAGGCAATACGGGAGGAAGTACAGAAAATGCTGAACTTAGGGGTGATAGAGGAGTCCCAAAGTGATTGGTCTAGTCCCATCGTGTTGGTGCCTAAACCGGATGGGAGCTGGCGATTTTGTAACGATTTTCGTCAGTTGAACAAAGTTACAAAATTTGACACCTACCCCATGCCACGTATAGATGAGTTGATCGACCGGCTGGGAACAGCCCGATACATGACGACTCTTGACCTCACAAAAGGGTATTGGCAAATCCCCCTGGCCAAGTCGGCCAAAGAGAAAACCGCATTTGTAACCCCAGACGGGGCGTTCCAATATAAAAGAATGCCGTTCGGGTTACAGAATGCGCCGGCCACATTCCAGCGGAAAATGGACCAGATGCTGAGGCCCCATCGGAAGTATGCTGCGGCTTACCTGGATGACGTAATTGTCCATAGCACAGATTGGGCCTCACATCTGCCAAAAGTGCAAGCAGTCCTGGACTCTGTTCGGGAAGCGGGGTTTACGGCTAACCCCAAGAAGTGTACCATTGGGCAGGAGGAGGCCAAATATCTTGGGTACACCATTGGGAGGGGAGTAATAAAACCCCAACTCAACAAAGTCGAGGCCATCCAGAGTTGGCCACGTCCCAACAGCAAGAAGCAGGTACGAGCCTTTCTGGGAATCGCTGGGTATTATCGGCGATTCATTCCCCACTTTGCTTCTAAGGCTGTGCCCCTAACCAACCTGACGAAGGGGAAAGGGTTGGTCATGATTAAATGGACCCCCGAGGCTGAGGCAGCATTCCAATTCTTGAAACAAGCCTTATGTAGCCAGCCAGTGTTGTACTCACCCGACTTCTCTAAAGACTTTGTCGTACAAAGTGATGCGTCAGATGTGGGGTTAGGAGCAGTATTGTCCCAGGTCTGGAACGGGGAAGAGCACCCAGTCATTTACCTCAGCAGGAAGTTGAAGTCCCATGAGGTAAATTACGCCACCGTTGAAAAGGAGTGTTTAGCGGTGAAGTGGGCTCTAGATTCCCTTCGGTACTACCTACTAGGTAGGCACTTTGACATGGTTACGGATCACGCTCCGTTAAAGTGGATGGCTCAAAACAAGGAAACAAATAGAAGAGTGAATAGGTGGTTCCTGGCCCTCCAGGAATTCAACTTCACAGTAAAGCATCGCCCTGGCGTTCAAATGGGGAATGTGGATGCTTTGTCTCGAGTACATGATTGCCTGATTGCTGGTGTTCCAACCCCGAGGTTAAAACAAGAGGGGGGGGTATGTGACAGCAGGAAGGTAAAGTCACCTGGTTGCATCCAGGGGGGTAGATATATTTCGCCCAGATTCAGGCTTTACGCCGACTTATACAACTAGGTGGAGAGTTGTATAAGGCTAGTGGGCTCATGGATGACTCATACCTCTAGGGAGAGGGCTGGGCGTCGTGCAGACAGGGAGTTGATGAGACCAGCTGAAGCTTGTCAGCTCATTTAGGCCTCTATAAGAACTCCCAGCTTCATTAGATGTTAGCTCATGCCTGGAACCAGACCTGTGTGGACTGTCTAGGGAGAGTGAACCCCTGTGCGGTGAGAAAAAGCCTGTGTGGCTATTTGCTTGGACATTTAAAACCAGGGACTTAGGGACTAGGACAGCATTAGGCTGATCCCAGTTGTTAGTTAGGAAACCTGTATGTTTAGTCAGAGGTCAACTTGACCAGGATTTATTTTGGTTATGTTTCTTTTGCTTTGCTGTGTTTTGTCACTGTAAATAGAAAATAAACCGCACCTTTTTTGATTTTGAAAACCACAACCTCCGTTTGCTGGGCCTGTTTTGTGTGGGGAGCCCATCCCGGGGGTCACACACACCCGCTGCCGAGCTAACCCCCTCACATAATGTAAAGAAGAACTGGTACTGTAAAGAGTGATCATTCCTCAGCTTTAAATGATCATGGTCTGTGTGATTGAGGGGTGTGGCAAAGGTGTGTTCATTTTCTAAATATTTAGAGGTAAATGGTGTCCCTCTTTCCCATCTCAGTTTGTAATTTTAGAGTAGCACTAAACCCTTTTTTTTTTATCACCACAACACGTTGTTATTCATTATTGTAGCACAGGACAAGAATTACCGTAATTTTGTTCAGTTTGTAAACACTTAGATTAATTTATTTTTGTTGCCGCATCCTCTGGCATTCTGTGGCTTCTTTCCCTAAACTACAGTCAGAAAGCACGCACTCCTAAAATTATTACCAATCCCTAGATCACATTTATCAGGACTACATGTCCCATCATGCATTGTACCAGTGTGACTACATGCCCTGTCATTCAGAAAATGTGGATGATGTGAGGCCATTGTCTGTGCCTTGGGAGCTGCTCCCAATCGCTTGGAGAAGTAACAGAAGCATACTGTATATTCAGGCAGGGCCCTCATTTCAGATTGTAGTCTCCTCTTAGGAACATGCATGGAATGGGGGGCTCCAAAGGACCGAAGAAGGCAAAGGAAACACCTGATAACAGGAAAGCAGGCGGCGGAGTAATCGTGGGACTGGCAGGAGGAGAAAGAGAAAGAAAGGAGAGCTTGAAGAAAATAGGCAGCATACAATAAAAAAAAAATTAAGACATCTACAGCTAAAATGTTTATAAAAAATATGGTTTTGAAGCTTAAAGGAAATCTATGGTCACAGCACACACTCTCATTTTTTATCATCAGCAATGTAATAACAATACAAACACTAGTTAATTTTGACAATCCAATATAAGCTTACCTTGGGGAGTAAGTTAAACTTCTAAATCATTCATAGTAATAGGGGTAGGCTGTAAATAATTGGAAAATAATGTGGAAATGAATATATGATTTTACATTTTGACCATAGATACACTTTAAGTTTAGCCAAACGTAAAAAAAAAAAAAAATCAGCCCAAATTAACGGTACTTACCCTGAATGAGAAGTGTCTTGTGGTGGTGACTTCTCTCATTATTTACATCTTCCGTCCTTTGCCCCCCACCCCCAATACCCCCCGCAGCAGTAATTTTCCAATGCCATTTCTTAGGCACTAATCGAGAGTGCCGACTATGTTTGCCCTTTCCATCTCCACTTCTCCATTGATAAAAGCTGTACTATAGCTTCTGGCAGTAAAAAGCACTCTATGAATGGAAAAGGCAGACCTTTCATTCATCTGACCCTTTCATAGAGTGCTTTTCAATGCTGGAAGCTATAGTACAGTTTCTATGAACGGAGGGGGTGGAAATTGTCAGCATAGTTCAGTGGCTCATATTAACCCCGCAGCACCAGAAGATTAGAATTGAGGGAGCTGTGGGGGGTATGGGAGATAGGGGTGGGGGCCAGAAGACTGAACATTAAAAGAAGAGAGCAGCCACCAGCACAAGGGACACTTCTCATTCAATGTAAGTACCGTCCCTAGTGCTGATAATAAATAATAAATAAATAAATCAAGAAAATTAAGCTTAAATATCACTTTAAGTGTTAGCTGTAATAATCTGAAGAGGAAAGCTGCCATTTTTTTACTTCTAGGATGCATTCTAGGGCTTTAGGTATTGTGCTTTGTGACAGAATATCTTAAAAAAAAGTAAACTGAATGTAATGCATACATAGAATCTTTAGAATGTAAGCTCTACGAGCAGGGTCCTCCTGTATTGAATTGTGCTGTAATTGTGCTGTTCCCCTCTACATTGTAAAGTGCTGCGTAAACTGTTGGCGCTATATAAATCGTGTATAATAATAATAATAACAACATCATACTGGCACTCACAGGCACTCGATAAAGACCTATTTCATGGCCTGTTAATATGAACACAGGTATTGCAAGTTGTAATATTCTCCCTAAAAGTATTTCTACATCAATCACAGCAATGTGGTAGAGCTAGCTTGTCCCTTGGGGAATGCAAGCAATGGATGGATGCTTTTGCTGGTATCATCATATAAGAACATCATAAAGAGCATTATAGCAATGGGGATGGCCTGTTAATGCAGCCCAAGGGAATCTTCTGTGAGTGACTGGATAAGGGATATACTGTATATTAATGCAGAAGCAGAAAGCCCCACTGGAGCTCTGCTTACTATTTAGGGCAGTCAAAGGGAAAGTCACATTAATTGTTCCTGCTAAATTAGTAGCGAGTATAAAAGAAGGGGGAGCAAAGACAGAGAAGGAAGGACACTGCTTTTACAAAGCGCTGAACTTCTTCTCCCCGGAGGTAACAGATTTTCTGCTTGTGATTTTTACTGCTCATAGAAATGAAAGAATTAATCCATACTGTGACCTAGTAGCTTTTCTGTGGCATTGTACTCATATTACTCATATGTGTTGCACCCTTTTCACGTTCAGCGTCATGATAACATGTGATATTTTAAGGCTGTAACATGTCATGCCAAGGTCGTGTCTGCTTTTAACTCAACTCCTGGGAGGCAGAGATCCCAGAATGCAATAGGGGACCGACTATATTGGCTGGTAATGCAGTGTGTGCATCTGTGCTAGGTGTGAAGATCCTGGCTGATAATGGTGATGAATGGGTTTATGTGTAATCTTACAAGCAGATATGTTTTATAGTCAACATAGCTGGAGGAAACCCCCCGCCTTGGTCGCTCAATGTAAATTAAATTTCCCATTTAGATGGGAACCCAAAGAACTCAACTATCTAGGTATCCAAATTCCCACTAATCTAGCTGAACTGTATACTAAAAACTTTCTGCCCACCCTCCAGACAATCCAGGGAGACCTACAAAAATGGCATCTTGGCAACTTCTCCTGGTTGGGTAGGATTGCTATACTAAAAATGAACATCCTCCTAGACTTCTTTACCTTCTACAGGCCATTCCCATTAGACTACCGCCCTCCTTCTTTACACAATACAAACGCATGTGCAGGACGTTCGTCTGGTCATCCCACCCCCCCAGATTGAGCTGGACCAGATTAACACTACCAAATTTACTAGGGGGTCTCGGTCTTCCTGATATCTTAAGTTACCACTGGGCCTGCCATCTGACTAGAGTCGCTGATTGGCACCTACACGGATGCAACAAAGACTGGATCTCACTTGAGAACGCCTTCTCAAACGTCCCACTATCTCACTGACCGTGGATCTCACGCAAGTCCATCCCAAAAGAACAAGCTACTCACCCACTAGTTGGAGCTACCCTGTCGTTCTTAAATCTAGCCGGCAAACACTTAACCACATCGTTTGCCCCAGGTCCTCTGACCCCTTTGGTCCATAACCCCGATTTCCAGCCAGGCCTCTCCTGAAATACCACGACTACAGACCCCTGTAGTTCCCCTGCCAGGGCCCGTGACTTCTTCCTTAATGATGACCTTCTATCTAACCAGGCTTTAACTTCCAAATTCCCTGAATACAGTTTTCCCTTTTTCAAATATCTACAAGTTAGACACTTCCTCAAATCAGTAGATTCGTACTCTATCTGGACTCGAGACCTCACACCCTTTGAATTAATGTGTGCGGATGGAGAACCCAAACGACATCTCATATCATCCCTGTATACACTCATGTTCCACAAACACAACATCAAATCCGACAATCTGGTACAACAATGGGAAACGGATTTATCGCTGCAACTTTCTGCGGCAGAATGGGAACGTGTATTTACACACATGCACAAGGGCTCTATTAACGTTTCCACACAAGAAAACAGGTACAAAATATTCTCAAAATGGTACAGGACACCGGACAGAATTCACAAATACCACCCCAGCATCCCACCGACCTGCTGGAGATGTAATGTACATCCCGGCTCCCTTCTCCACATCTGGTGGAACTGCCCACTAATCCAACCGTTCTGGACCGAAATCCACCGTCTGATATCTCAGATCACCACCTACACCCCCAAATTTACTCCTGCGCAATAACTACTACATCACACTTCCAGGTCCTTTTCCGCTTATAAGAAGTCTCTCATGCTGCATCTCATTAATGCAGCCAACCTATGCATCCCGGTACCCTGGAGAAGCACAACTCCCCCTACATTCTCGGACTGGCTCCAGAGAGTAGACAGGACAGCGGAATTGGAAAGGCTAGTACACCAGGCACATGATAACCCAACGAAATTCACTGACGTATGGGCCTGTTGGATTCATTTCAGAGAAAATAGGATTTTTATAACAGCTTACCTGTAAAATCCTTTTCTTGGAGTACATCACGGGACACAGAGCGACATAGTCATTACTAATGGGTTATATAGATACCGTCAGGTGCTGGCACTGGCAACTTCCAAAACCGGAAGTACCCTCCCCTATATAAGCCCCTCCCATCCGGGAGCACCTCAGTTTTGTAGCAAAGCAATAAGTGTCCCCAAAGAGGGGCGGGAGCTCTGTGTCCCGTGATGTATTCCAAGAAAAGGATTTTACAGGTAAGCTGTTATAAAAATCCTATTTTCTTTCTCGTACATCACGGTACACAGAGCGACATAGTCATTACTAATGGGATGTCCTAAAGCAATGCCAAATGAGGGGGGGGGATACACCATATATAAGCTGAGCGCTATCAGACATGAGGATCTTTTGCGGCCTGCAACACACTGCGCCCAAAGGCGACATCCTCCTGACTTCTAACGTCCACCTGGTAGAACCTAGTAAACATGTGAACTGAAGACCATGTTGCGGCCTTACAGATTTGAGCCAGGGAGGCCTGGTGATGCACTGCCCATGAAGTTCCAACTGCTCTCGTGGAGTGCGCTCTAACTTTGAACGGAGGCGGTCTCCTTCTCAAGCCATAGGCTTGTATTATGACCTGTCGAATCCACCTGGCTAAAGTAGATTTTGACGCTGCCTGACCCTTTCTGGGGCCTTCCGGCAGAATAAACAAAGTATCCGTTCTGCGAATCTGAGCAGTGGCTTTTAGATAAGCTTTAACTGCTCTTACTACATCCAAAGAATGCAATAACTTTTCCTCTACCGAAGTAGGTTTGGGGAAAAAAGAAGGAAGAACCACATCTTGGTTCAAATGAAACCTCGATACCACCTTAGGAAGAAAGGCTGGCTGAGGACGTAATACTACTCTGTCCTTATGGATAACCAGATATGGCTCTTTACAGGACATAGCTGCTAATTCCGACACTCTTTTAGCCGAACAAATGGCTACTAGAAAAATCAATTTCCTGGTGAGAAGCACCAAGGAAATATGCTGTAATGGTTCAAATGGTTGTTTCTGTAAAACCGACAGAACCAAGTTTAGATCCCATGGACATATGGGAATATTAACCGGAGGACTAATACGCATCACTCCTTGTATAAAGGCTTTGACTAGTGAATGCGAAGCCAAGGGCCTTTGAAAAAATATTGACAAGGCCGAAATCTGACCCTTGATAGTACTCAAGGCAAGCTTCCTATCTACAGCCCATTGTAGGAAGTCCAGAATCCTACCTATTACGTATTTACGTGGATGCCATTTCTTGGCCTCACACCAGGCGATGTACGCCTTCCAGATTCTATAGTAGATCTGCCTGGATACCGGCTTCCTGGCATTGATCATGGTAGATACCACAGCATTAGAGAGCCCTCTCCTTTTTAGAATGTGGGCTTCAATAGCCAGGCCGTCAAACCTAGGGCTGGTAAGGAAGGGTGGTATATCGGTCCTTGCGAAAGCAGGTCCGGACGATGTGGGAGGGTCCAAGGACTCCCCACAGACATTTTTACAATCTCCGCGTACCATGCTCTTCGGGGCCACGCTGGAGCCACCAGAATCACTGGTTTCTTTTCTACCCTGATTCTGCGGAGTAATCGAGGTAACAATTGTGGCGGTGGGAATGCATATATCAGCTTGAACTGATCCCAAGGGAACACTAGGGCATCCGAGCCGCAAGCTAGGGGATCCCTTGTCCAAGAGACAAACCTGTCCACTTTTGTGTTGAATCTGGATGCTAGCAGATCTACATCCGGTGTTCCCCACCGCTGACATATTGTCCGGAAAACCTCGGGATGAAGGGACCATTCCCCTGGGCATAATTGTTGGCGACTTAGAAAGTCCGCCTTCCAATTCTCCACTCCTGGAATGAATACCGCAGATATGGCTGGGACATATCTTTCTGCCCATCTCAGGATGTAATTTACTTCCCTTTGGGCTGCACGACTCCTGGTGCCCCCCTGACGATTGATATATGCCACTGCTGTGGCATTGTCTGATTGAATTCTGACAGGGGACCCTTGGAGTTTGGATGTCCATGCTACTAGGGCATACCGGGCTGCTCGTATCTCTAAGAGATTGATGGGCAGGGCCTTTTCCGCATCCGACCATCTGCCCTGGAGAGACCATTGCTCCAGTACTGCTCCCCAGCCTATAAGGCTGGCATCTGTAGTGACCACCTTCCAGGAAATCGGACTGAAGGATTTCCCTCTTTCCAGATTCTGGGGAACCAACCACCAGCGGAGTCTCTTGCGAACGGAAGGGGACAAGGACATTGGTAAGTCCAGAGCCTGAACTTTTTTGTTCCAGGCTGACAGTATGGCCCTTTGCAACTTCCTTGAATGGAATTGACCGTAGGGTACTGCTTCGAATGATGCCACCATTTTTCCCAGCAGCCTCATGCACAGGCGTATGGATGGCTGTCTTTTTGAACCCACTAAGTGGATCAAATCTCTCAAAGACGACCCCTTTTCTTGAGGCAAGAAAATTTTTCTCTGGTCTGAATCCAGCCTTAGCCCCAAGTATTCCAGACTTTTGACTGGTTTTAGGGCTGACTTGTCTCGGTTGATAATCCAACCGTGATATTCCAGATACTTGATTGTCTCGTGAACAACCACTTCTAGTTTTTCCACTGAGTGGTCTATCAGCAACAAGTCGTCTAGATATGCCATTATCGTTACACCTCGTGTTCTTAGATTGGCCAATAATGGGGCCAGAATTTTTGTGAACACTCTTGGTGCTGTGGCCAGACCGAAGGGTAAGGCTCTGAACTGAAAATGGCGCCCTTCTACCGCAAAGCGTAGAAATTTTTGGTGGGCTGGAAAGATGGGAATGTGCAAATAAGCATCTTTGATGTCGATCGAGGCTAACCATTCCTCCCCTTGTAGGGCAGTGGCTACCGATCGGATCGACTCCATCCGGAAAGTCCTGATATGTAGGAATTTGTTTAGCCCTTTTAGATTTAATATGGGCCTCACGTCCCCGTTTGGCTTCGGGACTGTAAAGAGGTTTGAGTAAAACCCGAACCCCCATTCTTCCAGGGGAACCTCTATAATTACTGCTTGGAGCAATAATTGTTCTAGTGCCAACAGGAGGGATCCTCTCTTCTGGGGATCCCTTGGCACGTTTGACCTTATAAAGCGGGAAGGAGGGGAGTTTTTTAACTCCAATTTGTATCCCAGATTTACTGCGGAGAGCACCCATCTGTCTCGGATCGTGTCCCGCCAGGTCTCTGTGAACAACTGAAGTCTTCCCCCCACCCGATTGGGTGGGGGCAACCCTTCATGCATTTGACTTTGGGGGAGGTTTTGTACCTCTCCTGCTCCAGGGCTTCTTGTTACCCTGCAATTGTCCCTGATTTTTACCTCCGGGATTTGACCGAGGAGGCCGTCGGAACTGTTTCACAGCCGATGTCCTAGGGACTGGAGAAGCAGGCCTCTTAAAAGAGGGACCTCTAACTCTATTTTTAACCGGCAAAAGTGTACTTTTACCGCTGGAAATTCTCTGGATATATTTGTCCAGGTCTTCCCCGAATAAGCGTTCACCATGAAATGGGAAGCTGACCAGCAATTTTTTACAGGGAGCTTCAGCAGACCAGTTTTTGAGCCATAGAAGCCTGCGCATATGTACTACAGACAGCGTAAGGCGGGAGGCCTGATGGATTGAATCCTTTATAGCGTCCACCGCAAAGCATAAGGCTCTAGGTAGATCAGCTAGGGCAAGAGCCTGCTGATCTGGCAAGTCCCTTAAGACCTGTTTCAACTGATCCTTCACTGCTTGGCAGACCCCAATAGCTGCCACTGCTGGTTGTGTCACCAATCCTGCTGTAGAAAAAGCAGATTTTAATAAGGACTCCAATTTTTTATCTATTGGGTCCTTGAACATTTGGACATTATCCACTGGACATGTCAGTGATTTATTCACACAAGAGATGGCTGCGTCCACTGTAGGGACCCTCCATTTTCTGATGAACTTATCCTCCATGGGATAGACCACCGGAAATCTCTTGGGGGGAGTAAATATTTTGTCAGGATGCTCCCAATCCTGGTAAATGAGCCCTTCCAGTAAAGGATGGATCGGAAAGGAACAAACAGTCTGGGGAGCTTTTAGCGACCCCAACGAGGAGACAGAAGTGGATGATGGCTCCGCAAGTGGCATTTTAAATGCTCATCGGACCATATTAGTCAGGGACTGAACCCATAACCTTTCAGCATGTGATGCTGAGAACGGCTCTTCCACTGTTGATTCCTCTACAACCGAATCGACCTCATCCTGATCCCCTTCAGGTAGGTCGATCCCTGTATGGGACTGTTGCTCTGTTAACAGGCACTCTGAGGGAGGAGACGGAGATCGGGCGCTTTTCTCCTGTGACAGGGAAGCCGCGATCAATGCTGACAATCTCTCTTCCAGCCCTCCCAGAGCTGAGGAAAAAACCTCCTCTGTTACATACACAGGAGCAGGTGAACTGAGGACAGCCACAGTACCAGGTACTCCTGAGGGTGCTCTACGGTCACTAACCTCTGATTCTTCAGGGGAGACTGGTGCAGCCAAAGCATGCCCAAGATCCTCAGAGCCCGATGGAGACCCCCTATTCCTCCTGGAATTTCTAGTCCCGGAGTTTTTAGACGGCATATTCCTAAGCCACAAAGCTGAGGTATTCCAGCCGAAATACACCAGTTACTGACAATAGTCTAGCATAAATGCTGCTATAAGAAACAGTTGGTGTCTACTAATGTGCCTTTCTAGGGGATGCCTGTATCAACCGCTTGCTGTATGCCTTCTTTAAATGTTGCCAGCTCTGTCTCTGTACTTCATAGCCAGCTCACCACACAAAATTGTGGTTTTTAACATGCTGGGACGCCCGCACATGCGCAGAAGCGCTGCGGCGCGCACAGAGCGTCATCCCCCAGGCTCCGCCCCCTTTCCCGGCTCACCTCTATATATAGAGGCGCGTGCACGCGCACGCGCGCGGCCACGTGCGCCTTCGGCGCTAATTTCGAAGATGGAAACCAGGGACAAGAGCCAGGGCCCCTTTGCCGCAGGCCGGGGGATGGACGAGCATTGCAACATGGCAGAGGAAGCAGTTTCCCATAAGAGAACTCACCATCTGCCTGGACTCGCTCTGATGAGAAGAAACTAGTCCACATGACAAGAAACATTCCACAGCGGCTTCTAGTGGACAAACACAGGTACCGCAGTCTAATATATTAAATATATATATTGTGAGGGGGTTAGCTCGGCAGCGGGTGTGTGTGACCCCCGGGATGGGCTCCCCACACAAAACAGGCCCAGCAAACGGAGGTTGTGGTTTTCAAAATCAAAAAAGGTGCGGTTTATTTTCTATTTACAGTGACAAAACACAGCAAAGCAAAAGAAACATAACCAAAATAAATCCTGGTCAAGTTGACCTCTGACTAAACATACAGGTTTCCTAACTAACAACTGGGATCAGCCTAATGCTGTCCTAGTCCCTAAGTCCCTGGTTTTAAATGTCCAAGCAAATAGCCACACAGGCTTTTTCTCACCGCACAGGGGTTCACTCTCCCTAGACAGTCCACACAGGTCTGGTTCCAGGCATGAGCTAACATCTAATGAAGCTGGGAGTTCTTATAGAGGCCTAAATGAGCTGACAAGCTTCAGCTGGTCTCATCAACTCCCTGTCTGCACGACGCCCAGCCCTCTCCCTAGAGGTATGAGTCATCCATGAGCCCACTAGCCTTATACAACTCTCCACCTAGTTGTATAAGTCGGCGTAAAGCCTGAATCTGGGCGAAATATATCTACCCCCCTGGATGCAACCAGGTGACTTTACCTTCCTGCTGTCACATACCCCCCCCTCTTGTTTTAACCTCGGGGTTGGAACACCAGCAATCAGGCAATCATGTACTCGAGACAAAGCATCCACATTCCCCATTTGAACGCCAGGGCGATGCTTTACTGTGAAGTTGAATTCCTGGAGGGCCAGGAACCACCTATTCACTCTTCTATTTGTTTCCTTGTTTTGAGCCATCCACTTTAACGGAGCGTGATCCGTAACCATGTCAAAGTGCCTACCTAGTAGGTAGTACCGAAGGGAATCTAGAGCCCACTTCACCGCTAAACACTCCTTTTCAACGGTGGCGTAATTTACCTCATGGGACTTCAACTTCCTGCTGAGGTAAATGACTGGGTGCTCTTCCCCGTTCCAGACCTGGGACAATACTGCTCCTAACCCCACATCTGACGCATCACTTTGTACGACAAAGTCTTTAGAGAAGTCGGGTGAGTACAACACTGGCTGGCTACATAAGGCTTGTTTCAAGAATTGGAATGCTGCCTCAGCCTCGGGGGTCCATTTAATCATGACCGACCCTTTCCCCTTCGTCAGGTTGGTTAGGGGCACAGCCTTAGAAGCAAAGTGGGGAATGAATCGCCGATAATACCCAGCGATTCCCAGAAAGGCTCGTACCTGCTTCTTGCTGTTGGGACGTGGCCAACTCTGGATGGCCTCGACTTTGTTGAGTTGGGGTTTTATTACTCCCCTCCCAATGGTGTACCCAAGATATTTGGCCTCCTCCTGCCCAATGGTACACTTCTTGGGGTTAGCCGTAAACCCCGCTTCCCGAACAGAGTCCAGGACTGCTTGCACTTTTGGCAGATGTGAGGCCCAATCTGTGCTATGGACAATTACGTCATCCAGGTAAGCCGCAGCATACTTCCGATGGGGCCTCAGCATCTGGTCCATTTTCCGCTGGAATGTGGCCGGCGCATTCTGTAACCCGAACGGCATTCTTTTATATTGGAACGCCCCGTCTGGGGTTACAAATGCGGTTTTCTCTTTGGCCGACTTGGCCAGGGGGATTTGCCAATACCCTTTTGTGAGGTCAAGAGTCGTCATGTATCGGGCTGTTCCCAGCCGGTCGATCAACTCATCTATACGTGGCATGGGGTAGGTGTCAAATTTTGTAACTTTGTTCAACTGACGAAAATCGTTACAAAATCGCCAGCTCCCATCCGGTTTAGGCACCAACACGATGGGACTAGACCAATCACTTTGGGACTCCTCTATCACCCCTAAGTTCAGCATTTTCTGTACTTCCTCCCGTATTGCCTCCCGTCGAGCCTCTGGGATCCGATAGGGTTTTAACTTCACCCTTTCACCGGGCGGGGTAATGATGTCATGCTCTACCCCAGATGTTTGTCCCGGCAGCTCAGAGAATACCTCCTTGTTGCGAAGCACAAACTCCTTAACCTCCTGTTGTTGGGGTTGTGACAAGGTGGCTGCTATTCCAACCTCAGGAATCACGCAACCAGTTTGAGCTGGTGACCAAGTGTCTGCGACTAGGGACTCTCTATCCCTCCAGGCTTTCAACAGATTAACGTGATAGATCTGTTCGGGCTTTCGCCTTCCTGGTTGTCTGACCTTGTAATTCACTTCGCTCACTTTTTCCATTATCTCGTAGGGGCCTTGCCATTTGGCAAGGAATTTACTTTCAACCGTAGGGACAAGTACCAATATCCTATCCCCCGGGGAAAAGGTACGGGTCTTGGCTCCACGGTTGTACACTCTCTGCTGTGCCAACTGCGCTTGGGCCAAATGTTCCTTCACGATGGGCATTACCTGTGCAATTCGATCTTGCATCAGGGCGACATGCTCAATCACACTCCTGTGGGGAGAACTCTCACTTTCCCAAGTTTCCTTGGCAATATCCAACAGCCCTCTTGGGTGTCTCCCATACAGTAACTCAAAGGGGGAGAATCCCGTAGAGGATTGGGGCACCTCCCTAATAGCAAACATCAAATAAGGAAGTAAACAGTCCCAATCCTTTCCATCTCTATCCACCACTTTCTTCAACATTTGTTTTAGGGTTTTGTTGAATCTTTCAACCAGCCCATCGGTTTGGGGGTGATACACAGACGTACGCAATTGCGTCACTTTGAACAATTTACACAGCTCTTTCATAACCCGGGACATAAAGGGTGTACCTTGGTCCGTAAGCAGTTCTTTACAAATACCCACCCGGCTAAAAACAAGAGATAGCTCTTTGGCTATGGTTTTGGCCGAGGTATTTCGGAGAGGGATCGCTTCTGGATAACGGGTGGCATAGTCCATTATAACTAATATGTACTGGTGCCCCCTAGCGGACTTGATTATAGGACCTACCAAATCCATGGCGATCCTCTCAAACGGGACCTCAATGATGGGTAGAGGGACCAGCGGGCTACGGAAATGTGGCATCGGGGCCGACCTCTGACACACAGGGCAGGAGGAACAATAATTTTCTACGTCCTTCATCACCCCCGGCCAATAGAATCTCTGTAATACCCTCTCTCGGGTTTTCTCTGTCCCCAGATGACCTCCAAGAATGTGCCCATGGGCCAACTCCAACACCAACTTCCTGTAAGGTTTGGGCACCACAAGCTGCTCAACGGTTTCTTCTGCCCTTTTTGCCACCCGATACAGTAGGTCCTTCTCTACGCTGAAGTATGGGTAAGTGCAGGTATTATCTGGGTTCACTAACTCGCCATCTATTTTCACTACGTTTTCCCGTGCCTTTATTAGGGCGGGGTCTTTCAACTGTTCTGTGGCAAAGTTTTCCCTGTGAACCTCAAGATCAGAAAACTCCACAGACGGTAGGTTTTCGTCTGAGGAGGTGGGCTCCTCTCCAGTTTCTTGAGTCTCCCCTGCCAATACTGATAAGGGAAATTCCGGAGAGTCCTCACCACTCTCAGGGGAGTTCTGGCTATCACATTCCTGGTACATAGGGGCACCAGTGAGGGGCTCAGGATCATCCCACAGTTCCCAGAACTTCGGAAAATCCCTTCCCACAATGGCGTCATGCGGTAACTGAGATACTAAGCCCACTGGATGAGAGAGGGTACCTTTGGGGGTCTCGAAACACACTGTAGTCACTGGATACTCTCGGGTGTCCCCATGCACACAAATAACAGCTACCTTGCTATTCCCAGAGACCTCTGTTTTAACTAACTCAGCCTTTATCAGGGTCACAAGGCTACCCGCATTCTCCACCAACTGTGAGGGGGTTAGCTCGGCAGCGGGTGTGTGTGACCCCCGGGATGGGCTCCCCACACAAAACAGGCCCAGCAAACGGAGGTTGTGGTTTTCAAAATCAAAAAAGGTGCGGTTTATTTTCTATTTACAGTGACAAAACACAGCAAAGCAAAAGAAACATAACCAAAATAAATCCTGGTCAAGTTGACCTCTGACTAAACATACAGGTTTCCTAACTAACAACTGGGATCAGCCTAGTGCTGTCCTAGTCCCTAAGTCCCTGGTTTTAAATGTCCAAGCAAATAGCCACACAGGCTTTGTCTCACCGCACAGGGGTTCACTCTCCCTAGACAGTCCACACAGGTCTGGTTCCAGGCATGAGCTAACACCTAATGAATCTGGGAGTTCTTATAGAGGCCTAAATGAGCTGACAAGCTTCAGCTGGTCTCATCAACTCCCTGTCTGCACGACGCCCAGCACTCTCCCTAGAGGTATGAGTCATCCATGAGCCCACTAGCCTTATACAACTCTCCACCTAGTTGTATAAGTCGGCGTAAAGCCTGAATCTGGGCGAAATATATCTACCCCCCTGGATGCAACCAGGTGACTTTACCTTCCTGCTGTCACAATATATATATAAAAATTTTTTTTTTTTTTCTTGACCACCATTAAAAATTATTACATTTTTTTAGTAGTTACAGGCATGCACAGAATTTTGCGGGAATACCATTAGGTAACAGACAGAAAGACAAATTAGGCTTGGGGGTCCCCCAATAGAACCAAGTTCCTGGGGGCCCCCACTTACCTGTTCCCCGCCGCAGGACTTTGTTTGGTCCACAAAAGCCCAAACTTCACCTATCACGGCAGGCATTGTAATCAAACCTTCAGGGACCGGGTTCCCAAGGATTCCACTCCCCTGGACCTGTATAGCACCCTGCACAGAAAACATCTTGGTCGTGGGTATGACCAGAGCTCTGGATCCCAGGGTCCAGCTCTCCTAAGAGAAGCATTACAGGCAAAACCTTGCTCTTCTCTGCAAGGCCCGGGTACCGACCGTTTAGCTATGAAGCTTTTTTGGTCGGATCCGGAATAGCTTACTGAGGCCCAAAAGAACCTGTACGCAAGCTCAGTGAAAAACACATGTTTCTTCTTGGCCAACACCTTAGACACTGGCAAAAAACTGAGGTGCTCCCAGATGGGAGGGGCTTATATAGGGGAGGGTACTTCCGGTTTTGGAAGTTGCCAGTGCCAGCACCTGACGGTATCTATATAACCCATTAGTAATGACTATGTCGCTCTGTGTCCCGTGATGTACGAGAAAGAAAAGACCGTTTCAGATCCACCCCCACCCACCTCTTCCGTACCAGATTGAGTCTCCCTCCACTTTCTGTTGCCACATGACAACTCCCTCCATTTCAACCTCTCATTGCCCTACTCATCCCCCTCACTATATATTAAACCTGATTGAGTAATTACACACCCTCATTGGGTCATTGGCATTCCATGCCCACGCTCAGTGGACAGCACATGTCCCAACACGGGATCTTCTTTTGACCCTATAGTACCACACAAACCTGCCATTAATTGGCAGCTTTTCCCCCCCCACACTCCCCTGGCCCCTACCCACTCACAGTCTGCACCCTTTAGGGGTGAGTGGGTCCTAGTTTGTTGGCCTTCACTGGTACTAACTGACGTGCCTTTTGAGATTCCCCACCCACATGCCACCCCCACTCCCTAGGTTCCTGCTACTATCCCATCCTGATCTTCATTTTTGATTTTGTTCAGAATACTGGCTGAGGTCCTTTCCTCTTGAAACCATGCACAACGCCTAACTGACCTTTGACCACGTTCGTGGCTCCCACTCTTATGCATTGACTTGCTATTTTTGCATATGTTCACAAACTGTTGTAATAAGTGTAGGTATTATTGTGGAGCAATCTGCTCGATGACTTGTGATTCCTTGTATTCCTGTTAAAACCGAGAGACCGGGGGTTTAACGACCGGAGGAGAAGCCCACTTTTTCAAAAGGCTTTCCTTAAATGGGTAACAAACCGCCATGCACTGAGGGACCGCAAAGGACCTCTGTGGCCGTTCCCATTCCTTATCTATGAACTTGTCAAAGAAATCAACATAAGGAAAAACCTTGTAACGCCGAGCGCTCCGGGTGTCCCATCCGGCGTCTGTCCCCCTGCAGCGCTCTGGTCGGCTCCTCTGACCGTGAGCGCTGCTCTGATGCTGGCGGGGATGCGATCCTTGTGGCGGCACCTGTCCGCCCGCGGATCGCATCCCATTCTGCTCACCGGCCTCCTCCTCCTGCTCCGTCCCGGCGCGCGGTCCCGCTGCTCTCTAGGGCGCGCGCGTGCCGGTCTTCTTAAATTTAAAGGGCCAGTGCACCATTGATTGGTGCCTGGTCCAATTACTGTGTCACACTCCAAAACACTTAAAAACCCACTCCCCCTTTCTGTCCTTGCCGGATCTTGTTGCCTTAGTGCCCTGAGAAAGCGTTTTGTACTTGCCTTTCCAGTGTATCTGACCTTCTGCCGTTGCCCCTGATTACGTACCATTGCCGCCTGCCCTGACCTTCCACTACGTCTGACCTTGCCTCTGCCTAGTCCCAGTGTACCGTGCCTATCTCAGCTGCCAGAGAAGTCAAGCCACTACTGGGGGACACGACCTAGTTGCTACCGCCGCAGCAAGTCCATCCCGCCTTGCGGCGGGCTCTGGTGAAAACCGGTAGCTACTTAGAACCGGTCCTCCAGTGCGACCCGTGCCTTCGCCTCTCTGGCACAGAGGATCCACCTCCTGTGTCCTCACTAGCCGCCAGTCCGGGCCCTGACAGTAGATCCGGCCATGGATCCCGCTGAGGTACCGCTGCCAAATCTCGCTGACCTCACTACCGTGGTTGCCCAGCAGTCGCAACAGATCGCACAACAAGGACAGCAGCTGTCGCAGTTGACCGCCATGGTCCAGCAGCTTCTGCCGCCGCAGCCTCCAGCATCTTCCCCTCTCCGAGCTGCCGCTACTGCCTCGAGAATTTGCCTGTCTCTTCCGGAGAAATTTGACCTGGATTCTAGGATGTGCCGGGGATTCTTGCCCCAATGTTCCCTGCATCTTGAGATGATGTCTGACCAGTTTTCCACAGAACGGTCTAAAGTGGCATTCGTGGTCTCTCTGTTGTCTGGAAAGGCCTTGGCCTGGGCCACGCCACTCTGGGACCGCAACGACCCTGCTACAGCCACCGTTCAGTCCTTCTTTGCTGAGGTTCGCAGAGTTTTTGAGGAACCAGCCCGAGCCTCATCCGCTGAAACCGCCCTGCTTAACCTTGTCCAAGGAAACTCTTCTGTGGGCGAATATGCCATACAGTTCCGCACACTGGCCTCAGAGTTAGCTTGGAATAATGAGGCTCTCTGCGCGACCTTCAAGAAGGGTTTATCCAGCCACATCAAGGATTGTCTGGCCGCACGAGAGATACCCTCTTCCTTGACGGAACTCATCCATTTAGCTACCCGCATCGATATGCGTTACGTCGAAAGACGCCAAGAGCTTCGCCAGGAGAAAGATCTTGTTCGCACCAGGCGTTATCCGCGCCTGGCTCCTCTCTTTCTGAATCCAATGCATCCTGTTACCGTGTCTCCCGCCGAGGAGGCCATGCAAGTGGACCGGTCTCGCCTGACCCTACAAGAGAGGTCTCGCCGTAGGAACGAGAACTTATGCCTTTATTGTGCGAGCTCTGATCACTTCCTAAGAGACTGCCTTATTCGTCCTCCACGTCAGGGAAACGCCCGCACCTAGTGAACGTGGGAGAGGCGTTACTGGGTGTGAATTCTTCCTCTCCACGTCTGACTATTCCTGTGCGGATTTCTCCTTCTGCTGGCTCCCTCTTCCCTGCGGTGGCCTTCCTGGACTCTGGTTCTGCAGGAAACTTTATTGAAGCCTCTTTCATCAACAGGTTCAACATTCCTGTTACCCGTCTCATCAAACCCTTCTTCATTTCCTCTGTAAATGGAGAGAATTTGGATTGTACCGTGCGTTACCGCACCGAACCCCTGCTCATGTCCGTTGGTGTTCTTCACCAAGAAAAGATTGAATTCTTTGTTTTGCCGAACTGTACTTCTGACATCCTTCTTGGCCTACCATGGCTCCAGCGTCACACTCCTACCCTCGACTGGACCACTGGGGACATCAAATCCTGGGGTGACTCCTGTCACAAGCATTGCCTTAAGTCTGTACCGACCTGTCAAGTCCCCATCACTACTCCTTTGCCTGGCCTTCCAAAGGCCTATCAGGACTTTTCTGATGTCTTTTGCAAAAAACAGGCGGAGGTCTTACCACCACATAGACCCTACGACTGCCCCATTGACTTGCTCCCAGGTACTACACCACCCCGTGGCAGAATTTACCCTCTCTCCTCTCCTGAAACCAAGGCTATGACTGAATACATTCAGGAGAACCTCAAGAGAGGTTTTATTAGGAAATCATCTTCTCCAGCCGGAGCGGGCTTCTTCTTCGTGGCCAAGAAGGACGGATCTCTAGGCCCTTGCATAGACTATCGTGGTCTCAATAAAATCACTATTAAAAACCGCTACCCTCTGCCTCTCATCTCGGAGCTCTTTGACCGTCTGCGCGGAGCAAAAGTTTTTTCTAAATTGGACCTCAGGGGCGCTTATAACCTCATCAGAATACGTAAGGGAGATGAATGGAAAACCGCATTTAACACCAGAGACGGTCACTTTAAATATCTCGTCATGCCGTTCGGACTTTGCAACGCCCCTGCAGTCTTTCAAGATTTTGTCAACGAAATCTTCCGGGACCTACTGTATACCTGTGTGGTTATCTATCTTGACGACTTCCTAATCTTCTCTGCCAACCTTAAGGAACATCGGCTCCATGTCCGTCAAGTGCTCCAGCGCCTCCGCGTAAATCATCTTTACGCTAAATTAGAAAAATGCCTTTTTGAGCGCAGCAGTCTTCCTTTCCTAGGATATCTGGTCTCTGGACAAGGTCTTCAAATGGACCCTGACAAACTCTCCGCAGTCTTGGGTTGGCCACGCCCCTCTGGACTTCGTGCTATCCAACGCTTCCTTGGTTTCGCCAACTACTATCGTCAGTTCATACCCCACTTCTCCACCATCGTTGCTCCTATAGGGGCACTGACCAAAAAAGACGCGAATCCTAGGTCCTGGCCGCCTCAAGCGGAGGAAGCTTTTACTCGCCTTAAGACCGCCTTCTCCTCTGCACCTGTCCTGTCTCGGCCAGATCCTCTAAAGCCGTTCTTCCTTGAAGTCGACGCCTCCTCGGTAGGAGCCGGAGCTGTGCTTCTTCAAAAAAACGCTAAAGGGAAAAACGTCACTTGTGGTTTTTTCTCTAAAACTTTCTCCCCTCTGGAAAAAAACTATTCCATAGGTGACCGTGAACTGTTGGCCATCAAGTTGGCATTAGAAGAGTGGAGACATCTCCTGGAAGGATTCCTTCACCCTATCTCCATCTACACTGACCATAAAAATTTGTCCTACCTTCAGTCCGCTCAGCGCCTAAATCCTCGCCAGGCCAGGTGGTCATTGTTCTTTGCCCGCTTCAACTTCCAGATCCATTTTCGGCCCGCAGACAAAAATGTCAGGGCTGATGCTTTGTCCCGTCTCTCCGATACCTCTGAAACCGAGACTCCTCCTCAACACATCATACCCCCTGAGTGTCTGATTTCCTCTGCTCCCGCTTCTCTCGTGCCAATTCCTCCAGGAAAGACTTTCGTTCCTCCACGCCTTCGGCTTAAGATACTCAAGTGGGGCCATTCCTCCCATCTAGCCGGTCACGCTGGGATCAAAAAATCCATACAATTGATTGCCAGACACTATTGGTGGCCTACCCAGGAGGAAGATGTGACTGACTTTGTACGGGCCTGCACTATCTGTGCACGTGACAAGACGCCTCGCCAGAAGCCTGCAGGTCTTCTCCTTCCCCTACCTGTGCCTGAACAACCATGGTCCCACATCGCCATGGATTTCATCACGGACCTCCCTTTGTCACGTAGTAACACTGTCATCTGGGTGGTCGTTGACCGCTTTTCTAAAATGGCTCATTTTGTCCCGCTCCCTGGTCTGCCTACTGTACCTCAGTTGGCGAAGCATTTTTTTCTTCAAATTTTCCGCCTCCATGGGCTGCCCTCACATATTGTCTCGGATAGAGGTGTTCAATTCATTTCCAAATTTTGGAGAGCTCTCTGTACTCAACTAAAAATTAAGTTGAATTTTTCTTCCGCTTATCACCCGCAGTCCAATGGACAGGTGGAGAGAGTTAACCAGGTCCTTGGCGACTACCTACGACATTTTGTCTCCGCCCGTCAAGACGATTGGGTCGACCTATTGCCCTGGGCAGAATTCTCATACAATTTCAAGAACTCTGAATCTTCCTCCAAGTCGCCATTCTTTGTGGTCTACGGCCGTCACCCATTGCCCCCCCTCCCCATTCCCACATCTTCTGGAGTTCCGGCCGGGGATGAATTTACTCAGGACTTTGCCTCTATCTGGAAAGAGACTCAAAAGTCGCTCTCACTGGCCTCTGCCCGCATGAAGAGACATGCAGATAAAAAAAGAAGAATCCCTCCTGTCTATGCCCCTGGTGACAAAGTGTGGCTCTCCTCCAAATATATTCGGTTTCGGGTACCTAGCTACAAGCTGGGCCCTCGTTACCTCGGGCCATTTAAAATCAAAAACCAAATCAATTCTGTTTCTTACAAGCTCCACCTTCCTCCTTCTCTTCGTATTCCCAACTCTTTTCATGTGTCTCTTCTTAAACCCCTCATTCTTAACCGATTTTCCCCTAAGGTCACTGCTCCTGCTCCTGTCTCTGGTTCTTCTGATGTCTTCTCGGTGAAAGAGATCCTCGCCTCCAAGGTCATCCGAGGTAAAAGATGTTTTTTAGTGGATTGGGAGAACTGTGGTCCTGAGGAAAGGTCCTGGGAACCTGAGGCCAACATTTTAGATAAAGAGCTCATCCGAAGATTCTTGGGTTCCAAGAAGAGGGGGAGACCTAAGGGGGGGGTACTGTAACGCCGAGCGCTCCGGGTGTCCCATCCATCCCGGAGCGCCCGCGGCGTCTGTCTCCCTGCAGCGCTCCGGTCGGCTCCTCTGACCGTGTGCGCTGCTCTGATGCTGGTGGGGATGCGATCCTTGCGGCGGCACCTGTCCGCCCGCGGATCGCATCCCATTCTGCTCACCGGACTCCTCCTCCTGCTCCGCCCCGGCGCGCGCGGTCCCGCTGCTCTCTAGGGCACGCGCGCGCCGGTCTTCTTAAATTTAAAGGGCCAGTGCACCATTGATTGGTGCCTGGTCCAATTACTGTGTCACACTCCAAAACACTTAAAAACCCACTCCCCCTTCCTGTCCTTGCCGGATCTTGTTGCCTCACTGCCCTGAGAAAGCGTTTTGTAGTTGTCTTGCCAGTGTATCTGACCTTCTGCCGTTGCCCCTGATTACGTACCATTGCCGCCTGCCCTGACCTTCCGCTACGTCTGACCTTGCCTCTGCCTAGTCCCAGTGTACCGTGCCTATCTCAGCTGCCAGAGAAGTCGAGCCGCTACTGGGGGACACGACCTGGTTGCTACCGCCGCAGCAAGTCCATCCCGCCTTGCGGCGGGCTCTGGTGAAAACCGGTAGCTACTTAGAACCGGTCCTCCAGTGCGACCCGTGCCTTCGCCTCTCTGGCACAGAGGATCCACCTCCTGTGTCCTCACTAGCCGCCAGTCCGGGCCCTGACAAACCTTAACAGAGCGGGTCGGTTTGTGCGACCCAAAAGGGACAGACCCTGCTGTGGAAGTCCCAGCTGTATCTTCCAGCTTGAGAGTGTCCCTCACAGCATGGATAAGCGCACTTACAAGTGCCCTATCTTGAGCTGACCCGGACGAGGGGTCATCCTCACTGGGAAGGTCCTAGCGCACGTCGCTTCCACACCAGAACTGGGGTCCTGAGCTGCAGCCAGGCCCGAGTCTGAGTCAGAACGTTCCCCAGGAGATGGCGGGGGAAGGGGGCACTTAGTACCCCCCTTGTGCCCGCACGTCGCTTCCACAAATTATTTCAGGACTGCCGACAAAGCATCCATGGGAACCGCAGGACTTAGTCAAGACACCTGACAAAAATGTCCACCCTCCTTGCTGCACTGACTGGGGGGGTTACCCAGGGGACTCACCGCCCAGCAAGAGACTGTTCAGCGCCGCTGCCCGCTCTCTATCCACACACAGCTTGTGTCTGAGGAACTCTGTGAGGTGAATAGCGCCGTTCGCGCTGTTCAGGAAGCCATCCAGCACTAGAGGCCAAAACCCATTCCAAAATTGCCGCTGAGCGCCTCAGAAAAAGAGCGCGGACCACAAGAAAATTGCTGCCCGCAATGCAGACCTGCGTCACAGCGCGGCAACGGCAAAATGGCCGCCAATGGGATTTTGCTATGCTAAGCCCAGACACCTGAAAATGGCGCCGGCGCTTCCAAAATGTCGGCCAAACACGAGGTGGATGAGAAGGCCGCAGTGGAGGCTCCTGTGAGCAAACAACTACCACCCCACAGAGAGCGAGCCTGGACACCCCTACAGCCCCCAGCCGGGACCTGGAGCCCCCCTACAGGTATACCCTTGGTCGCAGCGAGCCCCGCAAGGGGAGGAGGAAAAAAAGGGGTGACAGAGGGAGAGAGGGGAGGGCAAGAGAACCCCCAAACGACCCCCTTAGAAATGCCCATCTGTTCCATCCTACCTAGGTAGGAAGAACTGTACTTACCCGTCCCTGCTGGTGCGTTCCTGACAGACCTACAACTGAGCAGTACGGAGCCACTGACGGCCCGGTCATATGTGAACCCTGGAGCAAAGCTCACGACCATCCCTGGAGCCATGGGGTATGTCGTGGCAAACCCTGCACGTAGCTAAGGCCTGCTCGATGGCCGGACTGGGGGGACTGCAAGGATCTATAATATCCAGCCTGTCACCCAGCTGGCAGTTGATAGAAGATTTCTCAAAAGAAAATCAAAAAATTTAAAATAAAAAATAAAATTTCTTCCGGACCCTTGGCCCAAAGGGAGCCAGGTCCTTCTCCACTACTAGGCAGAAAAAAACTGAGCTGCTGACTGCAGGGCGGAGGGTTATGTCTGGAGGGACCGCACCCTGGGCGGGGCTGTTCAACTCTGTTAAAGTAACATGTATTTAATATCTAACATGTTCTGATTAGTCCTCTCCTATAGAACAGGAACATAACCCAACTGTCAAGAATTAAGGAGCTGTGTCCGTCCATGGACGAAAAGAGAAAAATGTTTAGGCATCGGTATCCCCCATCACCCCTCCCTTTACTTACCTGAGCCCTCATTCGATCCAGCACTGTGCACACTGCAGGTGTTTTCTCCCATCACTTTCTAGTATCACAGGCTTTGCTGAGGGAGCGGAAGCCATTGGCTCCAGCTGCTGTCAATCAAAACCAGTGACAAGAGAGCGAGGGGGTGGGGCAAGTCCCTCTGTCTATATCTACAGACACAGACAGCAAAGCTCGAAAGCAACTTTCTATGGGGGCACTCAGGGGAGGGGAGGAGCCAGGAGCATCGGCGGGGAACTTGACTAGAGGAGGTTTGGGGCCACTGTGTACAATTCCATGCCTGTTTTTTATTTAAAAAAAATCAAAGCTCTACAGTCACTTTAAGCCTCATCTATTTTTCATGTTTCCCTCTAGATCAATTTTAATAGCTGCAGTTTATTTTTACCTTATTTTATTTCCAAAATAAATTTCTAATTTTTAAAAGATAATCACAGCTGCATAACTCTTTCTGTGCAGCTTCTCTGAACTTCTGGCCAGGGCGCACTATGTGCACATCACACATGTATGTAGGAGCAAAACCAGCTGTCAAAGTAAGATCTGGTGGGTGTAGCTGCATTACCGCAGTTCACAGAAAAGGCTGTCTGTGTCTTGATTGGCTTTATGTGCAGTGGTCCTGGGACCTTGTATGTGTGAGGATGGCTCCATGGAGACCCTGCAAAGCACTGGAACCACCCTATAGGACTAAGAATGTATTGTCCATAGCACATTTACTCAGGAGCTGGCCCTACCATCTCAGTGAAGCGTCAGATGTGATTAGCCTGTTAGGCAGACTCTGCGCTATGGAGAGCTGTGGTCAGATGTCCTGTAGAAAAGAATGATGTGAAGAAAGAAGAAGCAAAGAGAAAGAAGGAAGTAAAGAGAAGGAAGAGAGAGAGTTAAAAAAATTGGCCCTTGAAAGGGCACCACCATGCTATAGTAGGTTTACAATGGACAGGGTCCTGTAGCTATAATAATAGAGGTAGTATCATTTGTGTGCATCAGTCATGTAGGTTTTCTGGTATCTCTTCCTTTTGCTTCAGACATTGCATCCCACCCAGCCATTATTGTACAAATGGGGGTGTGGCAGCCATTGCCTAGGGATGACGGCCCTGATAAGTGTAAACAAGAACAGAAGGAGACTTTTCTTGGTGGATGCTATAGTGCCAGGGAAAACATAAAGAAGGACAAGTTTAGAGTATGTTGTATTGTGGGGACTGTTAGGTGTTTATAACTATCAAAAATGGAGGACCAGAATGGAGTAAACCATGGGCAAGTCTACCAGATATGTAACATTGTTTCTGGATGAGCATTGCATTTCCAGCCAAATCAAGTTTTTCTTCTTGGTTTTGCCGACCTTGGTTGCGAACTTCACTACTCTTAATACGCTGCAGATTTCTTATAACATAGAGGTCATATACAGTATATCCAGTAAGAAACCTGAGCACTTGGTTGCTGTGATACACGGAAGCCTGCACTGGAGTTGTAGTGTTTTTGCCACAGCACATTACTAGGAACAAGGACTGATTCCTTTTACTAAGAACTTTTATTCATATGATTTCCCTTTAAATGGATACACACTTTTTGTTAGCACTACTTCAAATGATGATGAATGTTTTCACTTTATATATTGTATTGAATGTTGTTTCTTCATGCTTATTGAGGTTCACTGTTTTTTTTTTTTGGTCTTAAAGGAATAACTTAGCAATTTTATAAGTTTATATGTTTGTTTGTGTCCTATATTCAGAATGTTAGTGTGCTGCTTTTCCACTTAAGTAATATTTTTGTATTAAGTGCAAGAATCTTTTCGTTGTATTGCTTTATAAAGATACTTCTACAGTAAGTGTTGTAAGTACTAAGCTCACCTGAAAAAAATGACCACTTCCAGTGTTCAACACATAAAAATAAACTCCATGTAAGCTAAGAAAAATACAACAAACTCTCCGTTGGCCTTTGATAAACAATTCCCATATAATAGCTCTTGTACATAGCCATAATAGCACAGATAATCGAAATTTTAAGGAAGCCTGTTTTTTTCTTGGCTTTTCTCCAGTATATGAAATTACTTCTGCTGAAGATCTGTTCTTCAGAACAAAACATAATATACAGTTTTAAAGGTTTCCATGCCTAATGTACAATTTCCTGTTATAACATCATGTGCTTTGCATTCATTAGGCCAATGGCAGTTATGTATTAAAAGGAATAGCAGCAATAGCATTAGCAAAATTGAACCCAAGTGCCCTTTGGCTAAGCCATTGTTTCTGAAAGGGAAGTACAGGCTTTTACTGTTTTTTTTTTTGTTTGTTTTTTGGCAGCTGAATCTTAAAAACAGTAATGTACACATCATAGCTATCTATTACATAGCTGCCAGTTTTCTTCTGTTCATTGGTTCTAAGCATTTGCCTATTTCCCTGTACAAATTGTGCAGGAGGGTGTTTTGAAGACTGGACAGCAACAATGCTGAGTGAACTTGAAAAGTATCTGTCACACTGAAGAATCTTTATTGACAATCAATTTAAAGCAAGTTATAAAATGAAGACATGATAGCTGACTTTCAGCTAAAAACATTTCATACTATGTCCATTTTAAAATATCTCTTCAACATGATAAAGGGGAGGAGTGTGGAGTAGGTTAAAGGAGAAGTCCAAAAAAAAAAACATAGATAGTCACCTCCATGCTACAGCATCAGTGCGATGCTGCAGCTGGCTCTAAGCCCAAGAACTGAGCTCAGGTCACATGACCACTGATTACTCAGTTCTCGGTCTACTCTCAGCAGTGAGCGGGGACTGTCGGTCGCTTCTATCTGCTCTGCCCCTCCAGACTTCACTGCAGCGTTGGGATGGAGAGGGGACAGGAGCAGCTGGGCTGCTAATCAGGCATCTGGGTGGATCCCGACAATATGGTCAGGATCCTTCCAGAGCCTGGAGCGATCTGTGACATCCACTGACAGTGGACTTTAGCCCTCTGTTGGCTGGTTAAGGGTCACAGAAAGGTACAAGTAAGTGCACTACTGTGACCCAGAAGAGAAGTATGGGCAACAAAAAATATCATGTTTGTATAATTGGTAAGATAACTTTACAAGGATTAGAACAATTTAAAAGAAAACTGAAGTACAAGAGGGGGATGTAGGAGAGATTTGCTAAAGTGAGTTGTATAGAGCCAATTACGAGCTAAGAATCAAGTCAAGAGAAAGTGGCACTGCCCTGAAAACAGACCCTTTTGGAAAAACTATGTCAGAACATTTTATAATCTTCATCAAATATACAGGCAGTCCCCGGGTTGCAAACAGGATAGGTTTTGTAGGTTTATTCGTAAAGCGGAGCTCCACCCTAAAGTGGAACTTCCGCTCATCTGATTCCTCCCCCCCCACCGGTGCCACAATTGGCACCTTTCAGGGGGAGGGGGGTGCAGATACCTGTCTAAGACAGGTATTTGCACCCACTTCTGGCCATAGACTCTGCGGGGACCTGCGGGCAGTACGCCACTTCTCGTCCCATCCCCCCCCCCGTTGTGTTCTGGGAAACACACGGCTCCCAGAACACAGTGGGGAGCAGTGAGGATGGCGCAGCACGACTCGCACATGCACAGTAGGGAACCGGGCAGTGAAGCCGCAATGCTTCACTTCCTGATTCCTTCACCGATGATAGTGGTGGGGGCAGCCGAAAGACGAGCGATTACTTGTCTTCTATTGCCGACGGGGCTGGATTCCAGGACAGGTAAGTGTCCATTTATTAAAAGTCAGCAGCTGCAGTCTAAAATTAAAAATTTATAAAATAAAGATTATATAAAAATAAAAAAAAACATTCCTGGACTTCTGCTTTAATGCCTAATGCCTATAAATACATCTATTTGTCCATGGTGAGTCTTTTAACCATCAAGCCTTTACAATGCAAAATGTGTCCCCATACAATCTGGGGCCTCCATTTCAAGTATAAACCATCATCATCTGATATCATCGCAGGTTATGTACCTAGAAGTTCCAATAGCAGACATTTGTCTTTGTCCTCACCAAAATCTTGCAGTTAACTACTATATTGAAACAGTGCTTGGAATTATCAAATGATTGATTTTACAAGGTATGGAACTGCAATATTCAATTACCAATGTTGTAACTGGCTGTGGATGCGGTGGAGCTATTAACAATTACTCTACATGGGGTAAAGGTAAGGGGGCAACTGGATTTTTCTCAGTACCAACAAGGACATTACAACAAAATTAAAAACATGTAATCTTTATTACAAATATCATAATAAAAAAAATGTATATATAAAAAAAGAGACATATGAATACAAATTCCCTCTTAATTGGCTGTACTATAACCACAGTAATGCTGCCAACTCGCACCAAAATGATGTTATTACTCTCAAATCTATGTAAAAATGGTAACACTGACAAGCAAACATTATTTACCTGATTGAAATAGCCAGTATGGAAATGCCTGCCACTGCGGGCAATGGTGCCCGATTAATCAGCATTTCCAGCAATTGTATATCTATATCCTCTCTTTTAAACTATGTTTATACACTAAAGCCCTGCACACACGATCGGATTTCCTATGTATTTTTCCATCGGAAATCCGATGAAGCTGACTTCCATCAGTCTTGCCTACATACCATCAGTCAAAAATCCAACCGTCCCAAACGCTGTGACGTAAAACACTCCGACGAGTCGAGAGAAATTAAGTTCAATGCTTCTGAGCATTCGTCGACTTGATTCTGAGCATGCGTGGGTTTTTTCTCCGATGGAGTTCCACACAGACGATCGGAATTTGCTATCGTTTTTTTTTCCATCGGATAAATTTAAAACATGTTCTATTTTTAATCACCAATGGAAAAAAGACCGATGGGGCCCATACACGATCGGTTTGTCCGATGAAAAAAGTCCATCGGACTGTTTTCATCGGTAAAACCGATCGCGTGTACAGGGCATAAGAGTTGTTATTATTATTATTTTGTTCTTTGTTTTTGTTACAGAAATGTATTCCCTTATTGTTCTCCTGAAGAAGCGGGCAATCCGCAAAACATGTAGAGAACTGTCTGACTGTCCTTTTCATCCTGTAATAACATCATTTTTGTGCGAGCTGGCATCACCACTGTGGTTATGGTACAGCCAATTAAAAGGGAATTTTTATTTACGTCTCTTTTTTTATATAAAACATTTTTTTCTCATATATTTGTAATAAGGATTACATGGTTTTAATTTTGTTGTAATGTCCTTGTTGGTATTAAGAAAAATCCAGTTGCCCCCTTTACCCCTTAGACTTATATTTTAGGATGTAAGGTACCATCGTACTATGTCAATTCATACTAATATGGAGCACTTGTCTTCTGTATAATTACTCTACATACAGTCATGATTTACACCTAATATATCATCTATAAATAAATAAATAATTCTTTTATATGAAGGTTGTTAAGATATATATTTGATCACAGTGAGTGGTTCTCAGCGTGGTTTTCTATGTCTTTATATAGCTGATTGATATATATTTACCACACTAATTTTATATATTAGTTTATGTTTTGGGGGCTTTGTAGGTTTGGTGTGGGAACTGCATGAATTGCTGACCTGTCTATCTTACTCTTTTATATGAGTAATCAATAAAGCCTTTTAATGTTTTAATACGTTTAGGTGGATGAATATATGCCTTTTTTTATTTATTCCCTACAAATAGTATTTTACAAAGACATTAGTCTCCATCATGTTTTGTTGAAATTATTACATACTGATAGATTTGTATCCTGTATATAGGGAGTCATATACGGTACTTATATAAACTTTGAAAAATGTACAGCTAGAAACAGCTACATTTATTACATACTCCAATCAAATACTTTGTGCGCTATCCAAATTAAGCCTCTGATCAGAATAAACGGTCTGGACCCTTTGGATATATCAACTCTGGGATAGATGCTCTTTAATATTCCACTGCTCCATAAAATACTTAATATTTGCACTACGTTTCTTTCTGGTGTATGTATGGCCGTGTTGATGAGGTTTGTTCACATCAGAAATGCCTTTCTCCACATACCAGTCAATAAGACTGCAAAAGCAGCTTCAAGCAGGTTGATGCAGCTTAGAATAAGGTCAAATGCAGGTTAGAGAGAGGTCAACTGTCAACCACATGCAGCGTGGATAAACTATAAATGATCTCAGAAGCTTCTCAAACTGGTGTCAAGATAAATAAACCTGAATGCAAGCTGCATTTGCCAGTTATAACTGATATAGGTGTAGCAGCGCTGTATAACTTTGTATTCAGCCCCCTGAGTCAATACTTTGTAGAACCACCTTTCTCTGCAATTACAGCTGCAAGTCTTTTTGGGGATGTCTCTACCAGCTTTGCACATCCAGAGAGTGAAATTTTTTTTTCGCATTTGTCTTTGCAAAATAGCTCAAGCTCTGTCAGATTGACTGGAGAGCTTCTGTGAACAGCAATTTTAAAGTCTTGCCACAGATTCTCAATTGGATTTAGGTCTGGACTTTGACTGAGCCATTCTCCCGTTCCCCTGCTCTCCACGGGTCTCCGCGGTGGCTTCCGTTTCCGCCCTCCTTCTCAGCGACCAATCGGGAGTCTTCTCTTTTTGGCCAATCAGAAAACGGGTCTCACATCCGCTTCTGATTGGCCTGATTGAAGATCAATGTTAAAACAGCAAATATTCATTCACTGTTGTAACACTTGGGTGGGCTCATGGCGCAATGTTCTGCGCCACAAGCCACCCTATTTCAAAACCTATTAGAGCCTATAGCTCTACTCAGGTGCTTAAAAAAAAAAACCCCGCCGCTGTAATTCAGGTGTCGGCATCCTGAAAGGGGCCTGACACCTGAATAGAGGGTGGCCATGAATAAATTCATGCTATGCATAAATCTATCCATTATTCATAGGGGGTGGCAGAGATAGAGGGGGCGGCGCCCCTAATGGCCCCTGGTCCCTGCTGAAGAAAAGCAGCTCCACAACATGATGCTGCCACCACCATATTTCACTGTGATGTTCAGGGTGATGTGCAGTGCTAGTTTTCCCGCCACACATAGCGTTTTGCTTTTAGGCCAAAAAGTTAAATTTTGGTATCATCTGACCAGAACACCTTCTTTCACATGTTTGCTGTGTCCCCCACAAAGCTTTTTGCAAACTGCAAATTTTACTTCTTATGGCTTTCTTTCAACAATGGCTTTCTTCTTGCCATTCTTCCATAAAGGCCAGATGTGTGGAGTGCACGACTAATGCCGCGTACACACGGTCGGATTTTCCATTGGAAAAAAATCGGATGGTTTTTCCGACGAAATTCCGCTCAAGCTTGGCTTGCATACACACAGTCACACCAAATTCCAACCATCAAGAACGTGGGGACGTACAACACTACGACGAGCCAAGAAAATTAAGTTCAATGCTTCCGAGCAGGCGTCGACTTGATTCTGAGCATGCGTGGTTTTTAGTGTGTCGGAATTGCATACAGAAGAACGGATTTTCCGATAGAAATTTTTTCCATCGGAAAAATAGAGAACCTGCTCTCTAAGTCCGTCGGAAATTCCGACAGAAAAAGTCCGATGGGGCATACACACGGTGGGAATATCAGACGAAAAGCTCACATCTGACTTTTTCCATCGGAAATTCCGACTGTGTGTACGCGGCATTGAAGTTGTCCTGTTGCCAGATTCTCCCACCTGAGCTGTGGATCTCTGCAGCTCCTCCAGAGTTACCATGGGCCTCTTGGCAGCTTCTCTGATTAATGCTCTCCTTGCCCTGCCTGTCAGTTTAGGTGGACGGCCATGTCTTGGTAGGTGTGCAGTTGTACCATATTCTTTCCATTTTCAGGTGATGGACAGTGCTCCGTGAGATGTTAAAAGCTTGGGGTTTTTTGTTTTGTTTTTGGTGATATAACCTAACCCTGCTTTAAAAGTCTCCACAACTTTATCCATGACCTGTCTGGTGTGTTCCGTGGCCATCATGATGCGGTTTGTTCTCCAAGGTTCTCTAAAAAACCTCTGAGGGCTTCACAGAACAGCTGTATTTATACTGAGATTAAATCACACACAGGTGGACTCTATTTACTAATTAGGTGACTTCTGAAGACAATTGGTTCCATTGGATTTTAGTTTGGGGTATCAGAGTAAAGGGGATTGAATACAAATGCACGCCATACTTTTCAGATATTTATTTGTAAAAAAAAATTGAAAACCATTATCATTTTCCTTCCACTTCACAATTATGTGCCACTTTGTGTTGGTCTATCACATTAAATCCCAATAAAATACATTTATGTTTTTGGTTGTAACATGACAAATTTGGAAAATTTCAATGGGTATGAATACTTTTTCAAGGCACTGTACACTTAGCCAACACTCAATCACATGCAGATGAGTTTAGGAAGCAGGAACCTCCTTTGCACATGATTGGTTGATGGAAGTAAACACAGCTTCCCTGAGCTTGGAGAAAATGTACTTCTGTAATAAACAAGCCCCACTGAAAGCAAATGAAAAGAAACCTAGTCATCTGTAAATAAAAACTGTATATATCATTCTGAGAAATGTAATATCGGAAAGAAGGTTCGCTATGAATCTTGAAATTCTGCTTCATTTATTCTTATTTCCTTGCTTACTTCATAGTCATAGGAAATAATAACCTGTGTTTTTTATGTTTGGTCCTCTGCCTAGCAGAATGCCATTAATCATATTGTGGCTTTTAGACTGTTGTGTCCAAAATGCATTATTTTGCACATGGTTGAGTGGAACTTCAATTTAAAGTTCTGTAAATTGCTCTAATTCTCACTAATGTTCCCACATCATGCTTAGAAGTTTTGGAGGATAAAGTAATGGGTCATCTATAAAGCATTCCATTGTGATCTCTGACTGAGGTATTTCCTATAAGGAATAAATATTTCCATTTCTCAGTTCTTTGTATACATTAGTATGAAGGATGAAGAAAAAATAGAAATATTGAGTTACAAGAAAAATCCTTATCTTAGTGTAAAGTACAGGATACAGGACTTGTATAGATCATGGGTTATATGCAGCTACCTTAAGGTGATTGGACACTGGCAAGAAAACTTGGTAGGGCCGCCCCCAGAGCGCACAAACAAACGTTGATGTGATGGGAAAATGAGAATGTGTAGATCTTGTATGTCTTATAAATCCAAAAATCTGTTTAACAAACCCAACCATGTTAGTGACCCTTCCCTCAATAGAAAGCATGTGTTTTTTGAGGCATCGTGGAATTTGTAGGCACTACAGTAAACATTTTTTACTATAAAGAAAACATCAATAAAATAGCAATTGGTTAAAACCAAAAAAGCTGACACAGCTTCATACACAGATCACTCTGCTCTATACATACTGTATATCCACTTTCTATTCCTCCATTCACATATATATATCTGAAAATATACCATTAGATGCCACAATCCAAAGGTCAATTGTATATGTAGAACCCCACTTTATAAGACCCAACAAATTTCCATCAAGAGATCTTTTTCAAGGATGAAGTGGTACCCCGCATCCTACTGTATAATAAATATATATTTTTACGTTATAATACAGAGTTCTAATATGTTTAATATGTTCCACTCATAAAAACCCATCTGATGCCGCAAAAAAAAACATTAATCTTGTATGCCTTCTGATGCCAGAAATTCCATTTGTTTTGGAGAAATAATGACAGATCACGTTGATTTCACCTGCAGTTTTGGTGCCTGAAGAAATTGGTTCAGAGATTTAAAGTCCAGTATTGGTTGCATTCCCTCATTTCGTTTTGGGACAGTGACAAGGTTTGAAGAGAAAACTTGAAAACAATCTTTGAAATGAACTGGTACAACCACTTCTTGTGCCTAAAGTTGGTGTAAGGCAGTCATTAAGTCTGCCTTCTTTTGGTCTGAAGTTGGCAGATTAAAAGGCAATATAAGAGGAGGGCAGAAATTGAAACGCTAGTTTGTACTCCTTTGAAATAACAGATTGAATCCAGAGGTCCAGGACATCTCAGATCCAAATTGGTGCAAGTATCAATGCCTAAAGGTGGGGTTGTTGCTCCACTGGAAAGAGAACTTCTGGGCAGGCTTGGTGTGCTTGGGAGTCCAGAGCTTGCAGCGAAAGGAGGTGCCAAGCCTTGGGTTTGAAGTAGAAGCCTGTGGAAAGTGAAAATAACTCTGATGCCGCGTACACACGATCGGATTTTCCGGCGGAAAAACCTTGGATGGTTTTTCCGACGGAATTCCGCTCAAGCTTGGCTTGCATACACACGGTCACACAAAAGTTCTCTGAACTTTCGACCGTCAAGAACGCAGTGACGTACAACACTACGACGAGCCGAGAAAATTAAGTTCAATGATTCCGAGCATGAGTCGAATTGTTTCCGAGCATGCGTCGGAATTTTGCGCGTCAGAATTGCTACAGACAATCGGATTTTCCAATAGGAATTTTTTCCGTCGGAAAATTTGAGAACCAGCTCTCAATCTTTTGCTGGCGGAAATTCCGACAGCAAAAGTCTGATGGAGCATACACACGGTCGGATTTTCCGACCAAAAGCTCACAACACTGTACCCAAATTATTTTTTTTATCTTTTTCTTTATCCAAATAAAGCTTTAAAAAAAAGACCGAACATTTTGGAAAAAAAAAGTTTTTCTTAGTTTCTGTTGGTAAATTTTGTAAATAAGTAATTTTTCTCCTTCACTGATGTGCGCTGATGAGGCTGCACTGATGGGCACTGATAGGCTGCACTGCTTGGTGGCACTGGTGGGCACTGATAAGTGGCAGTGGTGGGCGCTGATAGGCGGCATGGATAGACAGCGCAGATGGGCACTGATGGGCATTACGGATCGGCACTGATGGGCAGCACTGATGAGCAGGCACTAAAAGGCTGCACTGACTGGCATCACTTACAGGCACTGATTAGTGGCACTTATGGGCACTGATTGGTGGCACTGATGGACACTGATGGGACTTTCCTATAATCAGGGCACTGATGATCACTGCCCTGAGTTCCTGGACCAGGTCTCCCCTGCGAGGAGATGCCGCTGATCGGCACTCCTCCCCACACACTCTGTCAGTGTGAGACGAGGAAAGCCGATTCACGCACTTCTGTACTTACATGTGACCGGCCGGGGCTCTTTACATAGATCGGGGTCGCGCCGTGTCCTAGCAACACGGTGTAGCCACGATTGCTAACTGGCATATCATTATGGATATCACACAATGTCCTAAAACTCACTCTTTACAAATCCAAGCTCATAATTTTTCCTCACCCCTTCTGTCAACAGGCGGAACTATGTTAAAGCAGAGCTGGCAATTGGCTGCCTCTGCCTAAACATCACCCTTTCCCAGTAACAATATTTTTCATAGTAACACTGGCAAGCAAAAAACAAAGTATGCTGGCTCACTGAATCCAATGCCCTGACCCTTTCCAAGTATTATACAGTAAAACCTTGGATTGCGAGTAACTTGGCCTGCGAGTGTTTTACAAGACAAGCAAATTTTTTTTATAAAATTTGAACTTGATAAACGAGCAAGGTCTTGCAATACGAGTAGCATCACGTCACAACTTAGTATAAAGCTTGGTTCACACTGCCGCAACTTGGGATCTGACTTGTGAGACTCCAAGTCATGTGACATGTGAAATCCCATGTTAGTCAATGAGATCTGTCTTAATTAGCATTACTGAAGTCGATCCAACTTTAGAAAAGGTTCCTGTACTACTTTAAGGCGACTTCCCAGGCATTCTCTGAAGTTGCTTCGAAGTTGTCTCGAAGTTCCCTGGCAAAGTCATACCAACTTTCAGGTCATGGCAGTGTGAATCGCCTCTCTTCTCTTTTATACTCTGTAGCTCCTGAAGTGCAGGTTAATTTGTTTTATTTTTACAGTACACTTTATACTGTATTTTGTATTGCTGTAATCATTTTATATGAATAAATGGTTGTGACACGAATCATTTCAGTTTCCATTATTTCTTATGGGGAAATTTGCTTTGATATACGCTTCTGGAACTAATTATGCTCACAATCCAAGGTTTTACTGTACTTACCTGTCCCTGCTCTGCTGGGGTATTAGATGTGCACCCTTCTTGGCACTGCAATGCCTCTTCTTTAAAAATCTTTACAGTTGGGCCTGGCTTCTCCCACGCAAGCATATTGTCAATTTCATTATAAAGTATGACAAAAAACTTATCAGGACTTTCTATATGCAGCCTTCAACTAGTAACACTAAGGCTGGGTTCACACTTGTGCGTTGCGTTTTTGAGCTTGGAGTCTTTGCCAAGTTCGCAATCAGTCGTTCAGCGGTTCCTTTGTGTTTTTAGCTGCGGACTTGCCAACCTTGGAAGTCTCGCCGCTGTTATCATGAGGGGGAACTCCACGCCACATTTTAAATAAAAAACCGGCATGGGTTCCCCTCCAGGAGCATACCAGGTCCTTATGTCTGGTATGGACTTTAACGGGAACCCCTACACCAACCAAAAACGGCGTGGGGATCCCCCCAAAATCCATAGCAGACCCTTATCCGAGCACGCAGCCCGGCCAGTCAGGAAAGGGGGTGGGGACGAGCGAGCGCCCCCCCTCCTGAACCGTACCAGGCCGCATGCCCTCAACATGGGGGGGTGGGTGCTTTGGGGCAGGGGGGCGCCCTGCAGCCCCCCCACCCCAAAGCACCCTGACCCCATGTTGATGAGGACAGGGTCTCTTCCCGACAACCCTGGCCGTTGGTTGTCGGGGTATGCGGGCGGGGGCTTATCGGAATCCGGGAGCCCCCTTTAATAAGGGGGCCCCCAGATCCCGGTCCCCCACCCTATGTGAATGAGTATGGGGTACATCATACCCCTACCCATTCACCTGGTGGAAAAAAAATGTCAATAAAAACACTACACAGGTTTTTAAAGTAATTTATTAGGCAGCTCCGGGGGTCTTCTTCCTACTTCGGGGGTCTTCTTCCAACTTCGGGGGTCTCTTACGACTTCGGGGGTCTCCGGTGTCGTCTCCGTGCTCTCCGGTTCTTATCTCACTCTCCGGTTCTTTCTTCCTTCTGGCGGGCCTCCGCTATCTTCTTCCAGCTCTTTTGCTAGTGGGGGCCCGGTCTTCTTCGTCGCCTTCTTCCCTCTTCTCTCCTGGAGATGTTGACTCGTCGCTGTCTCCGGCTGTAATGCCGTGTGCGTGGAGCGCATTCACTTATATAGGCATGGGCGTGGTCACCGGGTGATGCCACCCGGTGACCCCGCCCCCATATGACGTGACAGTCCCGGGGAATGATGGGACTGTCACGTCATATGGGGGCGGGGTCACCAGGTGGCATCACCCGGTGACCACGCCCATGCCTATATAAGTGAATGCGCTCTGCGCACAGGGCATTACAGCCGGAGATAGCGACGAGTCAACATCGATCGGATTTACGATGGAATAAAATGCGATGGATATTTCCATCGGATTTCCGATGAAGCTGACTTCCATCAGTCTTGCCTACACACCATCAGTCAAAAATCCGACCGCCCCAAACATCGTGACGTAAAACACTCTGACGAGCCGAGAAATATTAAGTTAAATGCTTCTGAGCATGTGTCGACTTGATTCTGAGCATGCGTGGGTTTTTTCTCCGATGGAGTTCCACACAGACGATCGGAATTTGCTATTGTTTTTTTTCCATCGGATAAATTTAAAACATGTTCTATTTTTAATCACTGATGGAAAAAAGACCGATGGGGCCCATACACGATCAGTTTGTCCGATGAAAAGTCCATCGGACTGTTTTCATCAGTAAAAACGATCGTGTGTACAGGGCTTAACTTTCATTTTCTGGGATGAGAAAGAGGGACACCTTCCAATGGGCAATATACACCCACCGACCACTTTATTAGGTACATCTTGCTAGTACAGGGTTGGACCCCCTTTTGCCTTCATAACTGCCTTAATTCTTCCTGGCATAGATTGAACAAGGTGTTGGAAACATTCCTGAGAGATTTTTGTTCATATTGACATAATAGCATGAAGCAGTTGCTAAAGATGTGTCGTCTCCCGTTCCACCACATCCCAAAAGTGCTCTATTGGATGAGATCTGGTGACTGTGGAGGCCACTGGAGTACAGTGAACTCATTGTCATGCTCTAGAAACCAGTGGTGAGATGATTTGAGCTTTGTGACATGGTGCATTATCCTGCTGGAAGGAGCCATCAGAAGATGGGGACACTGTAGTCATAAAGGGATGGACATGGTCAGCAACAATACTCAGGTGGGCCGTGGTATTTAAACAATGTTCAGTTGGTACTAAGAGGCCCAAAGTGTGCCAAGAAAATATCCCCCACATCAATACACCACCACCAGCCTGAACTGTGGAAACAATCCATGCTTTCATTTTGTTTACACCAAATTCTGACCCTACCATCTGAATGTCGTAACTGAAATCGAGACTCATCTATCAATCTTCTATTGTCCAATTTTAGGGAGCCTGTGCGAAATGTAGCCTCAGTTTCCTGTTTTTAGCTGACAGGAGTAGCACCCGGTGTGGTCTTCTGCTGCTGTAGCCCATCTACTTCAAGGTTTGATGTGCATTCAGGGATGGTATTCTGCATACCTTGGTTGTACCGAGTGATTATTTGAGTTTCTGTTGCCCTTCTATCATCTTAAACCAGTCTGTCCATTCTCCTTTGACATCAACAAGGTATTTTTGTTCACACAACTGCCACTCACTGGTTATTTTCTCTTTTTCACACCATTCTTTGTAAACCCTAGAGATGGTTGTGCGTGAAATCCCTGTAGATCAGCAGTTTTTGAAATACTCAGACCAGTTTAATTAGTGAAATTACTGTTTATATTTTTCATCATTAATAGACTATGATTTCCTCTTTTGAGGCATATCTTAACCACTTCAGCCCCAGAAGATTTGGCTGCTCAATGACCAGGCCATTTTCTGCGATAGGGCACTGCGTTGCTCTAACTGACAATTGCGTGGTCGTGCGACGTTGTACCCAAACAAAATTTACGTCCTTTTTTTCCCACAAATAGAGCTTTCTTCTGCTGGTATTTGATCACCTCTGTGGTTTTTATTTTTTGTGCTATAAACAAAAAAAGAGCGTCAATTTTGAAAAAACACAATATTTTGTACTTTTTGCTATAATAAATATCCCCATTTAAAAAAAAAAAAAAGCTAGTTTTTTCCTCCGTTTAGGCCAATATGTATTCTTATACATATTTTTGGTAATAAAAACCGCAATAAGCATATATTGATTGGTTTGCGCAAAAGTTATAGCGTCTACAAAATAGGGGATAGATTTATGGCATTTTTATTATTATTTTATTTTTTTACTAGTAATGGCGGCGATCAGCGATTTTTATCTGTACTGCGACACTAATGGCGGAACACATCGGACACTTTTGACACATTTTTGGGACCATTGTCCATTAGTGCTATAAAAGGCACTTATTACTGTGTAAATGTCATTGGCAGGGAAGGGGTTAACACTAGGGGGCGATCAAGGGGTTGACTGTGTTCCCTAGTGTGTGTTCTAACTGTGGGGGGGAGGGGACTCACTATAGGAGATGACAGATCGTGGTTCCCAGCTTGTAGAAACTCATGATCTGCATCTCCTCTCCTCACAGAACAGGGATGTGTGCGCCCGCTATCCCGCTTAAAGGGACAGACGTACAGCTACGGCGGTTCGGTGGATAGTGCTGACCTGCCGCAGTATAATGACGGCGGCAGGTCGGCAAGTGGTTAAAGATTGTATGTTGTACTACTGAACAGTCCTAAAGGCAGGTACATGCAATTTCTCTGTATTCATGAAACACTGTACACAGAATTTGTAATCTCCGTTTTATTACAACTGTCATTGTTCTGTTATGAACTTTCTATTGTACTTTGAAAATCGAATAAATAACTTGAACGAGAAATACTCAGACCAGCCCATCTAGCACCAACAACCATACCACGTTCAAAGTCACTTAAATCTCCTTTCTTCCCCATTCTGATTCTCAGTTTGAACCACGTCTAGATGCCTAAATGCATTGAGTTGCTGCCATGTAATTGGCTGATTAGCAATTTGTGTTACCAAGCAATTGAACAGGTGTACCTAATAAAGTGGCCAGTGAGTGTACAGTATATAGACATGTATAGGCAATGGACTAACCCTTGCCACGTCCTTAGTTATGCAGATCAATAAGTATGTACTGTATATTCCAAAAGTAATTGGTTATACCCAAAATAAAAAGTTTTCCCACCATAACGTTTGCTTTAAACTGGCTTTACAGCAAACAAGTTAATTAAGTGATATGATGAAGGTTTAGCGCAGAACAACACTTTTAGTAGTTAAATAGTACATTTTCATAGATATCTGTACATCAGACCAAAAAGAGCAACAATTGAGGAGAGATAAGGGACAGAAAATTTTGATTCCAAAAGAGAGACAGTCCCTCCTTCTGTTAAAAAAGACCCTCCAAATGTTGGTGAGTTATTAATAGTATATTAATAGAAGACCATTAAATAACATATGGACATTCTAGGCACTCAAAGTATGTTAAAATACAGACACTGCCTGTGTACGCTTCTACTTGGTTGCGATTATCAAAGGAACAAATGGACATAATGGAAATGCGCAATTACATTCTTCTGTATTCACATGATTCTTGTTTGTATCTAGTTTAACAATCCACTCTGCACCGAAGAATCTCCTGAAGAATCAGTTTCCAGTGAAACATGTCGGGGCATGGTGTTTAAAGGACGATGGAACCCCCATATTTCATCATAAAGTTGTAACAGTTGTAAATCACTGCTTTACTGGGGTGTCCTCCCTGAGTAATTGTTGTGCCAATGTTTTGATCAAATGTTTATGATAGAACAAAAATGTTGCTGTTTTAATCAACAAAACTTTTTAAGCTCATACAATTTGTCTGTATTTAAATTTACTTTGAGTACCTTGAAAGTCCATGTGTTGTTTAATGGTGTTCAATTAAAATTCTATTAATAGGACGTGGCATTAGTTATATATTCAAGGTTTTCCACAGTTCCACCCAGTGGTTATAGTTGTGCTCAAAAGTTTGCATACCCTTGGAGAACTGGTAATATACAGTATACCATTTTTAAAGAAAACATGAGTGAGCAGACAAAACACATTTATTTCATAACAGAATGGCAAAATCATAAAACAAAACATGGCAAGAAGTAAATAAATGTTCAACCCCTGTTCAAAAGTCTGCATACTCTTTGTTCTCAATACTGTGTATTGCCCCATTTAGCATCAATGACAGCATGCAGTCTTTAGTAATAGTTGTCTATGAGGCCCTGAATTCTTGCAGGTGGTATAGCTGCCCATTCGTCTTGGCAAAATGCCTCCAGGTCATGCAAAGTCTTGGGTTGTCTTGCGTGAACCGCACATTTGAGATGACCCAGAGTGGATCGATGATATTAAGGTCAGGAGACTGATGGCCACTCCAGAGTCTTCACCTTTTTCTGCTGAAACCACTGTAGGCTCAACTTGGCCTTGTGCTTAGGGTCATTGTTGTGCTGGAAAACCTAAGAGCATCCCATGCGCAGCTTTCATGCAGAAGAATGCAAATTGTCTGCCAGTATTTTCTGATAACATGGTGCATTCATCTTGCCAGCAATTTTCACAAGATTCCCCTTGCCTTTAGAGCTCACACACCCCCAAAATATCAGCGAGCCACCACCATGCTTCACAGTAGGGATGGTATTCTTGTTGCTATAGGCCTTGTTGACCCTTCTCCAAACATAGCTCTTGGTTGTGATCTTAAAGCTCTATTTTGGTCTCGTCAATCCAGATTACATAGTTATATAGTTAGGCTGGTTGAAAAAAAGACATAAGTCCATCTAGTTCAACCAATAAAGGGAGAACAAAAAGAAAATCATACAATCCTATATACACAATCCCATACCCACAGTTGATCCAGAGGAAGGCAAAAAAAAAAACACTAAAGCATGATTCAGTTTGCTCCAGTGGGGGAAAGAAATTCATTCCTGATCCCCCAAGAGGCAATCAGATATTCCTTGAGATCAACTTTACCTATAAATGTTAGTATCCAGTTATATTATGTACATTTAGGAAATAATCCTGGCTCTTGATGAAGTCTATTCCACATTTTCACAGCTCTTACTGTGAAGAAACCTTTCTATATTTGGAGATTAAAGCTGGCCATACATGTTCAATTTTCTTAAACAATTTTCCTTTAGATTTACCATAAACTATGTAGTGCAAGGGCCTGCCTAATTGGATACAATTGAAAGTTGTTTCGTTTTGACCTCTTATTATATGGTGTTTGGTTAATCTAAAGGAAAATAGTACAACAAAAATTCAACATTTATGGCCAGCCTAAATCTCCTTTCCTCCAGACATAAAGACTGCCCCATTGTCTTCTGTAATGACCTTAAAGTGAATAACTAAACACCAAGTTCACTGTATGGACCACTTACCTGTATGTATTTATACATGCTGATCATATTTCCCCTCAATCTCCTCTTCTATAGAGAGAATAAATCCAGTTCCTCTAATCTTTCCACATAGCTGAGCTCCTCCATTCCTCTTATCAGTTTGGTTGCTCTTCTCTGCACTTTCTCCAGTTCCATTGATATCCTTTTTGTGAACTGGTGCCCAAAACTGAACTGCGTATTCCAGATGAGGTCTTACTAATGATTTGAACAGGGGTAAAATGATATCTCTCTTTCTTGAGTCCATACCTCTCTTAATACAAGAAAGAACTTTGCTCACTTTGGAAACCGCAGCTTGGCATTGTATGCTATTATTAATCTTATGATCTATCAGAACACTCAGATCCTTCTCCACCATTAATTTCTTGTGCCATTGATACCTTGTGCATTTACAACCACTTTAAGCCACCAGTAAAAGCAGTGAGGAGGTAGATCCTGGGGAGCATTGGGTTGCTGAAATAAGGGGCCACCGGGGTATGGATAGACTGGAGCGCGTGTGCTTTACGGTGTCGGGCAAAGTATTACAGATCTATGGGGAGATGGAGACCAGCTTGAGCTTCTAACTTGACCCAATCGGGTTCGTGTGACACCCCTTACATATTAAGCCTGTTCAACCAATAGCCACAATTTTGCTAGTGCATTTCTAAAAATGCACCTACAGTGCCTTGCAAAAGTATTCACCCCCCTTGGCATTTTTCGTGTTTTGTTGCCTCACAACCTGGAATTAACATGGATTGTTTGAGGATTTGCATAATTTAATTTACAGAACATGCCCACAACTTTGAAGATGTTTTTTTTTTATTATTGTGAAGCAAACAACAAATAGGACAAAATAACAAAAAAAGTCAATGTGCATAACTATTCACCTTCCTAAAGTCAATTCTTTGTAGAGCCACCTTTTGCGGCTATCACAGCTCCAAGTCACTTTGGATAAGTCTCTATGAGCTTGCCACATCTTACCACTGGGATTTTTGCCCATACCTCCTTGCAAAATTTCTCCAGCTCCTTCAAGTTGGATGGTTTGCGCTTGTGAACAGCAATCTTTAAGTCTGTAAAAAAAAAAAAAAAAAATTGGAAGAAGTCTTACGACGAAACTAGTCTGGGAGGAGCTACACGACAGTCACCTGGTGTGCAGCGTTCGGATCTTTCGACCACTCGTCGAATATACAGTTTGGTGTTTGGACGGGAGTCTGCGGTGATTCGATTGCAGTGGAGAGGCAAGCGTACATGAAGGAGGGTGAGACATACATGCTTATATGGTCCGCCGAGACCGCAATACATCGCGGCAGCCTACTATAAACTTGCCTGGCGTTTGGAAATGTTTGCTTTGAAGTGCCCAATTTGATCTGTCTAAATGTGAGTGTAACCATTGATGGTCACTTGTGCTGCGTTATTTTAATTAAAAGTTTTGATATACTTCACTATTGGAAGCATTTGTTTTTTCATGTGGGAGACTTGACTGACCTAATTTCATCATTTTGGAATTGTTTGTTATACCCTGGGGGGTAATCAAGCTGATTAGCCAAGCATGAGAGTGCGAGGCATATTCTTGTGGTGAGTGCAAGTCCTTAGGGAGTGGAATCACTGAGCACATTGGTGTGGTGAAGGTTTGAAGAAAACACAAGAAAGTTTTATTTGTCATCATCTTCATTTGAAGTCACTTTTGGATGCACTTTTTATGGACTTATTTTGTGCACTTTTTTATGGACTAATTTTCAGTTAAACACTTTATATCAATTGTTTTAAATCACTGTCATGAACGTTATGGACACTTGATGAGTTTATTGTATGCACATTTCTTTACAGGGTGTATATTTATGAACATTCGCATTTATGCACTATCTCACGGAGTGTATATGGTTTATATTTAGATTTGTGTTGTAAGACACTGAGCGCTACTATTTTGGTTATTCAAAATTATTTTTCACTTTCAATCTTTAAGTCTGACCACAGATTTTCTATTGGATTGAGGTCTGGGCTTTGACTAGGCCATTCCAACACATTTACATGTTTTCCCTTAAACCACTCAAGTGTTTGGGGTCATTGACTTGCTGGAAGGTGAACCTCCGTCCTAGCCTCAAATTACACACAGAGTTGTACAGGTTTTTCTCCAGAATATCCCTGTATTTAGCACCATCCATCTTTCCATCTTTCCCAGTTTCCCAGTCCTGACTGCTGAAAAACATCCCCACAGTATGATGCTGCCACCACCATGTTTCACTGTGGGGATGGTGTTCTTTGGGTGATGTGATGTGTTGGGTTTGCGCGAGACATAGCCTTTTTACTTTGATGGCCAAAAAGTTCAATTTTAGTCTCATCAGACCAGAGCACCTTCCTCCATACATTTTGGGAGTCTCCCACATGCCTTTTCGCAAACTCAATACGTGCCATTTTGTTTTTTGCTGAATGTAATGGCTTTCTTCTGGCCACTCTGCCATAAAGCCCAGCTCTATGGAGCGTATGGCTTATTGTCGTCCTCTGTACAGATACTCTCTGTTGTGGAACTCGGCAGCTCCTCCAGGGTTACCTTAAGTCTCCGTGCTGCCTCTCTGATTAATGTCCTCCTTGACCGGTCTGTGAGTTTTGGTGTGCGGCTGTCTCTTGGCAGGTTTGCTTTTGTGCCATGTTCTCTCCATTTGGTTATGATAGATTTGATGGTGCTCCTAGGGATCATCAAAGATTTGGATATTTTTTTATAACCTAACCCTGACTTGTACTTCTCAACAACATTGTCCTTGTCCCTTACTTGTTTGGAGAGTTCCTTGGTCTTCATGGCTGTGTTTGGTTAGTGGTGCCTCTTGCTTAGGTGTTGCAGCCTCTGGGGCCTTTCACAAAGGTGTGTATATGTAATGACAGATCATGTGACATTTAGATTGCACACAGGTGGACATCATTTTACTAATTATGTGACTTCTGAAGGTAATTGGTTGCACCAGAGCTTTTTATGGGCTTCATAACAATGAATTTCAGGCAAACAAACGCAATAAACTACCCACATTTTTGGTAAAATATAAAAGACGAGGTTGCACCGAGTAAATAGATATCCAACATGACAAACCTTAAATTTTTGTGCGCCTGTGAAATGGTGTCAAACTTCAGTACCCTATATTTTTATGGCAATGCTTCAAAAAGCCCCCTATAGGTATCAGTTTAGTGTTACGGAGAAGGTCATGTGTTAGAATTATTGCTCTCTCTCCGGCGTGCGTGGCGCTATGTAACATGTGTATCACAATCAACGTTTTCACGCGTAGGCGCCCCGAAGCATGCGTTTACGTTCGTGCGTGTGTATATGTGGGGGTGGGGGGCCTCAAAGTTTTTTGGGAGGGGGGATTTTATGTGCTTAGGTGTAACTTTTTGTTACTTAACTTTTTTTTTCATCACAAAGGGGACAAAGAGTCCCCTATGTGATGTTTTTTTGGTGACAGGTTCACCTTTTCTTTTAGGTATGCAAAAAAAAGACCCTGCATGTCTTCCCTGTGCCCCCCGCTGTCAGGTCTATAGACCCGGCGGCGAAAGGGGATAAATCAGGTAGTATTTTTCTTTACGTCTTTTAGCATGGTTTACAAAACAAAAAGAAGAATCAACATCAAAATAAAATATACAAAATAGCAGAAATACATGTACCAATTCTTGTACAGGTCAACAGCATGCTTAAAGGCTAAGTTCACCTTTTTTCCCCCCTAAATGCCAGCTCCCCTATGTACCAATATAGCATTAATGTACTTCTTTTGCAAAAATAAAACACCTTTCCACTAATTCTACACAGGATTACCTTACTCTCTTCATATCTGTTTAAAAACACTGCTTGATTACTTCTGCAGTGTTTTTAAACAGCTATGAAGAGAGTGAGGTAAGCCTGTGTAGAATTAATGGAAAGCTGTTTTCTTTTTGCAAAATAAGTACATTAATGCTATATTGGTACATAGGGGAGCTGGAATTTAGGGGGGGGGGGGTGAACTTAGCCTTTAAGCATACTGTTGACCTGTACAAGAATTGGTACATGTATTTCTGCTATTTTGTATATTTTATTTTGATGTTGATTCTTCTGGATTTAGAAAAAAAAAAAGGTGAACTTAGCCTTTAAGCATCTTGATACACCTAATTAGTACAATATACAGTAGCTGGGATAAGAGTGTACATTACAGTATATACACAGTAGATCCGCAAGCTTGGATATTGACAGAGGTGAGCTCCCAGAGGGCAAATAAAAATACAGAGATGTTTAATCAACAAGGAACAACATCCAGTTGAGTATGTGTAAGAGAGGATAAAGCAGGCCCACTAACTGCTAAACAGCATTTTTAACAACGCAGTTCACCCCCCCCCCCCCCCATCTGTTTTGGTGCAGGGTGTTTCCCAAAGCTCCAGCATGCTGCAATTAATCATGTTTTCCTGTTGAAATTAAGCATAAAATCTGATTGGTTGCGTAAGTAATTGAAAATTACTTTTCTCGTATTTGTTATTCAGACCCAATGTGTTGTATGAACTTAAGAATATCTGAATTTCTCTCCCTTTTTCACCATAGGGCCTGTGTACATTTGCAAACCATTAGCATATGATAATTGCCTTTAGTGCAGGAGATAATACAGTTCCAGAATTTTTACCTCCTTCCACTGTCCCAGAATCTGTCAGATAACAAATACATGCAGAGGCCTCCCTCCTTTGTCTGCCTTTATATTCTCATCTTCACTGAGGCAAAGAAAAGCTTGCTTAGCTGGCATACTCTTAAAGTGCTATCTTTATAATTTAACAACCTTTCGGATGTGTTCTAAAGCCTTTTCTGCCACCAAGCTTTCTATGTCTGAAAGGGAAAATAGTTGAATGTTCATTTTTGTTTATAGGAAAGAGAAGTGTTTCCTTTTATACTGTACCTCAGCTTCTTTTGTGAACAAGTAATAGCCACACCGGGGCTATTTCAGGGTTAAAGACAGTGAGGCATCAGACTGGGCCACAAGCTGAACGAACAAAGGATCCTAATACAGCTGACACAAGCTTAGGTCAGGTTTATAGGTTTTGCTGTTTGCAGGTATTCAAGCTGCACATTCTGTTTTGGAATTAGGCCCCCCCATTGTGTTGAAAAGGTCCTGTGCCATATAGGAAGTCTGGATTTTGTGCAAGTCACGTCTATCCAAAATGTGTGCACAAAATTACTTTGGTTTGAAGCCTTTGAATACAGTTTTAAGTCGTCAATCAGGCATAAGATTTAACAATTGCGGCCCTAAATCCATATAAGTAGATGAAAACCAATCATGAATTTAATAGATGAATGTATTAAAATGGATGAATAAATAAGGGTGACGTAAATTTGTACAAATATAACAGTCTAACAATTTGCATGCTGAATAGAGAGATGAACAAAAATCAGGTCCGGAAGCTGGGCTGCAGGGTTTGCACAGAATTAGAATTAGGTCCATGATGATGATATAACTACTTTTTTATAATATTGTCACTAATAAAAGCAAATAAAACAAAAAAAGTTAGACAAAAAGGTTAAAAAGCAAAGCTCTAAGGGTCAATAGAAAAGAAGCAGAAGCTAGCATCAGAGAAGTTACATGTAAATATTCCTTCTGTATTGAATTGTATTGTATTCATACTGTCCCCTTTATATTGTAACGCGCTGCATAAATGGTTGGCGCTATATAAATCCTGTATAATAATAATAATAATAGATCTCTTCCCCGATGAAGTAGCTTCCAATGCGCTCTTCTGCAGTTAAAGTGGAGGTCCACCCAAAAATGGAACTTCCACTTTTTGGATTCCCCCCCCCTCTGCTGTCACATTTGGCACCTTTCAGGGAGGACGGGGGGGAGCAGATACCTGTATAATACAGGTATTTGCTCCCACTTCCTGGCATAGATCACTGCGGTGATCGCGGTGACCTACGTCATTTCCGGTGCCTACACTGTCCTCCCCTGCTATCTTCTGGGAAACACACAGGTCCCAGAAGATAGCGGGGACCAGTGAGGACACGCAGCGCGACTCGTGCATGCGCAGTAGGGAACCAGGAAGTGAAGCCGCAAGGCTTCTCCTGATTCCCTCACCAAGGATGGCGGCGGGGGAAGCCGAGAGCTGAGCGATTGATTGGCTTCAGCTGCCGACATCGCGGGCACCCTGGACAGGTAAGTATCCATTTATTAAAAGTCAGCAGCTGCAGTATTTGTAGCTGCTGGCTTTTAATAATTTTTTTTTAGGCGGACCTCCACTTTAAGTGAGAAATGTATTGGCAATAGAGACTTACCTGGTGACTTTAATTCTTTTTTTTTTGTCACAGTATCAGAGTATGAGGAGACACCAACTACCAGATCACAAAATATAACCACCAAATATAAAAAATGCTAAATTATTAAGTAATATATGAAGGTAAAAAAAAACAGTAATACAGTATTGTGTCACATCAAAATCTCCCTCCCCTTTTCCCTCTACTCCCCGTTTACACACATCCCCTCCCAAAGACCCTATCCAATCCCTACCTACAACTACCCTGCTAACCCCATTACATATGCCGCACCTCAGCCATTGAGGGTGTAGTATAATGAGGAACTGCTGACCTGAGTGTATGTGTTGTGCCTCCTATAAGCGGTGTAAATCACAGACACTGTGTGAAACAAAACATTCTGCAACGGGCATGCATACATCAGGTTAGAAATGTCTGAAAAGTCAGAAAAATACAATACCAGCAAAACAGTTGGACCGTATCACACATGTTCACTTGTAATGGCAGCAGTAAGACATATATCTGTGTATCAACATAAACATATGCGTTAACCCAAATTATACTTTGAAACTGTCTGTAGGTTTTCACTCCTGCTCCCTTTATTGCTTTGGGGTTTGGTAAAATCTCAAGTGCAAATTATGCGTGGCCATACATGGATCAAAGTTTGTCCGGTTCAGCAGGGACCAGCCAAATTTTCAAACCATGTATGGAAGATTTGGACAGTGACTCAATTTGGGTCTGAAAGGAAGCGGTGTGACATCCATATCTATGTTCAAAGTAAAATATATGTCACCAGCACACCAAGGATTCATCCAATGGGTCCAAAGCTTTATTCAGTTGACACGATCATCACTTGCCTGATGAAGAGGCTCTGCATGGTTCCAAAATGTTGCCTTTGTAAATATCATGTAATCACTGAATAAAGCTTTGGACCCATTGGAGGAATCCTTGGTGTGCTGGTGACATACAGTATTTTTTGCTTTGAATGTCTACGGTTTCCAGCCAGTGGTCATTGCAGCACCCACCAACACTGCATAGCCATTTTCAGAAATGTGTGCATTGGGAATATTGTGATTGGATTTATCCATACCAATATGTCCATTTCGTAGGGATGACTAAGGCTGAAACGTGTCAACTGTTCTCATTTGCGTTTGTTCACTGTGGCTTGTCAGTAAAAACAAAGATTTTTTAAAGAGCAACAACCGGAGTACGTTGCTATAGGTGCCTCTGCTGTTCGAGTAGTCAACAAGATTTTTCTCCTCTATGAACCAGTTTACCACCCCCCTGATGTCTCCTATGAAGACCTAGGACTGAGATCCCTTCATGGAGACAGACGTATTCTCTACACACACATGAACCATAGGCCGCCACAGTGAAGCTGAGATTTTCGAGCTGATGTAACTGTCATAGGATGTACATGTGCTTGCTAGTAGTCCTTTTTATTAAGGGGCCCTATGTATGAAAACCGAGATGGGCAAAGGTTTTGAGCTCCTGTATAGTAAAGGGTCTTGAGGCATGAGGCTGTAGTTCCGCACAGAAGCAACTGCAAAAATTTTAGTGAAATAGAATATATACAGTTCAGATTAAAGGCAATCTATCTAGACTTTCTGACTATACAATGTTTCCTGGATTTTACTTGTCACCCTGTTTCTTTAACATGGGGTTGTTTGCACTACAAGGGTGATAATCTAGTGGAAAATGATTGATCCTCTCTGTGCACGATTCACATAAACCAGGGGTGTCCAAAAAATTTTCAAAAAGGGCCAGATTTGATGAAGTGAACATGCGTGAGGGCCGACCATTTTATCTCACATTCTTTGAACCATTATAATTCGGCCTAATGCCGCGTACACACGATCGTGATTCACGGCGGTGAAAACACCGCCGTGAATCACGGCATGAAAAAAAATGAAAAACGAGGGAACGGCATGTTCCCCCACACACGACCGTTTTTCCCGTCATTTTTTTCTTTGACGAGAAAAACGACCGTCTGTGGGCTCCGCGGCAGTGTCTTCCTATGGGAAAACTGCCGCGGAAAAAAATGATGGAAAAAACGATGAGAAAATTTAGAACATGTTCTAATTTTTCTCGTCGTTTTTCCTGCCGTTTTTCTCAACGAGAAAAACGGCATAAAGCCCACAGACGATCGTTTTTCTCGGCGAAAAAAAAAAATTTAATTTTTCCCGACGGGAAAAATGATCGTGTGTACGTGGCATAAGTGTGTTAGTTCGAGCACTAATATACTGCCCAACAAGAATTCTCTTGCCTTTGTGGCTGTGTGTGAGTAAAGAGATGAGCTCAGGCGTATTATTTGGATATACCGTATTAATTATTATTTTTTTAAATAAAGAACTGTGAAGCAAAATAAGGGTCAGTGCCCATCTGCAGCCTCACGAGTGCCCATCTGCAGACCCACCATTGCCATGAATGCAGCACCCACCATTGCCAGGAATGCACCCACCATTGCCAGAAATGCACTCACCATTGCCAGGAATGCACCCACCATTGCCATGTACTCACCATTGCCAGGAATGCACCCACCATTGCCATGTACTCACCATTGCCAGGAATGCACCCACCATTGCCAGGAATGCACTCACGAGCGCCAAAGATTACCTACAGGAGAATCTCCTGTTTACAGTGGCCTCTTTAATAGAAAGTCCCACCTCCTTTGATGGCCAGAACAGTCATTCAAAGGCAGCGCAGGAGACGAGACTTCCTATTACAGAGGCCACCCGTAAACAGGAAATTCTCCTTTATGTGTACAGCACTCGTCCCGCCTCCTCCCTGTCCCCTCCAAGGCAGCCAGCAAATACATATTTTGTGGCCCCGGCGCTGGGAGAAGATCGTCGGGGCCACAAAAATATATATCCAAATAACCAGGCGGGCCATTGAAAACCGGAATGCGGGCCGTGATTGGCCGGCGGGCCGGACTTTGGACATGCCTGACATAAACTGATTAATAAGCAAAAGCCTCATTATAGATTAAATTATCTCACTTAAAACTTCCCTTTAATTTTACAGGGAAAAAAAGCCAAAGATGCATTTTATTCCCCATGTTTAATGAGACTGCAGCTCTGTGATCTATAGAAAAGATGGAATCACTAGGGGAATCCGTAATCAAAAATTCAGAAGACAATGGACTTTGTAAGGGAGCTATTATATCAGACAGCAGATGCCCAGAGTGTTATTTTATATAGGGCATGAAAAATATATAATTTTAACTCTTTAATCATTCCTGGCATATTCGTTCATTTTATTAATGCAGTTGGCTAAAGCATCTGTTCATAAAAATGTTCCATGTAAATTAACCACTAGCTGACCAGCTCACGCAGATATACTGCGGCAGGTCGGCTCTCCTACCTGTACGTCAGTCCGTGAAAGGAGGATAGTGTGCCTCGATGTTCGCCGGCGACCCCGATGTCCGTCGGCGACCCGCGATCGCGGTGAGGAGAGGCAGAATGGGGAACTGCCTATGTAAACAAGGTGATTCCCCATTCTGCCAGATGACATGACAGAGATCTACTGTTCCCAGTGCTCGGGAACAGTGATCTCTGTCATGTTCCAGTAAGTCCACCCCCCCTACAGTTAGAACACGCTGAGGAAACACACTTAACCCCTTGATCGCCCCATGGTGTTAACCCCTTCCCTGCTAGTGACATTTTTACATTGATCAGTGCATTTTTATAGCACTGATCAATATAATAATGTCACTGGTCCCCAAAAAAGTGTCATTTGGGGTCAGATTTGTCCGCCGCAATGTCGCCGCCCCGCTAAAAATTGCAGATCGCAACCATTACCAGTAAAAACAATAAAAAAAGTCCCTAAATCTATCCCGTAGTTTGTAGACGTGATAACTTTTGTGCAAAACCAATCAATATTTTTTAAAGGCGCAACGTCATATGACGTCTAGTCAGAACAATAGAGTCTTCCGCCCGCCGTCATTTGACGGTTGGCGGTGGACAACTGGTTAAAGTGATTCTAAAGGTTGTAATAAAAAAAAAAAGAAGATAAACATGTTATGCTTACCTGCTCTTTGTGATGGTTTCGCACAGAGCAGCCCCGATCCCCTTTTTTTGGGGTCCCCCACAGGGGGCCCCTGGCTCCTCCCCCCTGCCGAGTGCCCCCATGGCAAGCCTCTTGCTATGGGGGCACTCGAGTAGGTGCGCTCCTATGAATGGATATTGTCCATTAACACACAGAGCATGTGTCACGAGCCGGACTGACGGCTAGTGGGGATACAGGAGGTGGATCCTCTGTACCAGAGAGGGGATGGCACGGGTCATACTGAGGGACCGATTCTAAGCAACTACCGGTTTTCACCAGAGCCCGCCGCAAAGCGGGATGGACTTGCTGCGGCGGTAGCAACCAGGTCGTGTCCTCCAGTAGCGACTCCACCTCTCTGGCGGCTGAGATAGGCACGGTACAAAAGGACTAGGCAGAGGCGAGGTCAGACGTAGCAGAGGGTCAGGGCAGGCGGCAATGGTTCGTAGTCTGAGACAATGGCAGCAGGTCAGATACACAGGCAAGGCAACTCACAAAACGCTTCCACAGGGTACTAAGACAACAAGATCTGGCAAGGACAGGAAGGGGAAGTGGGTTTATATCAGATTTGGGTGTGCACACAGTAATTGGGCCAGGCACCAATCAATGGTGCGCTGGCCCTTTAAATCTCAGAAGGCCGGCGCGCGCGCGCCCTAGAGCGCAGCGGGGCCGCGCGCGCCGGGAAGGAGCAGGAGGGGGATGGTGAGTAGGATGGGATGCGATCCGTGGACGGAGATGTGCCGCCGCGTGGATCGCATCCCAGCCGGTAACAGAGCAGCGCCCACGGCCAGGGGGGCTGACCGGAGCGCTGCAGGGGGACCGACGCCGCGAGCGCTCCGGGAAGGATGGGACACCCGGAGCGCTCGGCGTTACAGTACCCCCCCTTAGGTCTCCCCCTTTTCTTGGAACCCAAGAATCTACGGATGAGCTCCTTGTCTAAAATGTTGGTCTCAGGCTCCCAGGATCTCTCTTCAGGACCACAGTTTTCCCAATCAATTAAAAAAAATATTTTACCTCGGATGACCTTGGAGGCGAGGATTTCTTTCACCGAGAAGACATCGGAAGAACCAGAGACAGGAGCAGGAGCAGTGACCTTGGGGGAAAATCGGTTAAGAATGAGGGGTTTGAGAAGAGACACATGAAAAGAATTGGGGATACGAAGAGAAGGAGGAAGATGGAGTTTGTAAGAGACAGAATTGATTTGGTTTTTGATTTTAAAAGGTCCGAGGTAACGAGGGCCCAGCTTGTAGCTAGGTACCCGAAACCGAACATATTTGGAGGAGAGCCACACTTTGTCACCAGGGACATAGACAGGAGGAATTCTTCTTTTTTTATCTGCATGTCTCTTCATGCGGGCAGAGGCCAGTGATAGCGACTTTTGAGTCTCTTTCCAGATAGAGGTGAAGTCTTGAGTTAATTCATCCACGGCAGGAACTCCAGAAGAAGTGGGGATGGGGAGGGGGGGCAATGGGTGACGGCCGTAGACCACAAAGAAAGGTGATTTGGAGGACGATTCAGAGTTCTTGAAATTGTATGAGAATTCTGCCCAGGGCAATAGGTCGACCCAATCGTCTTGACGGGCGGAGACAAAATGTCGTAAGTAGTCACCAAGGACCTGGTTAACTCTCTCCACCTGTCCATTGGATTGCGGGTGATAAGCGGAAGAAAAATTCAACTTAATCTTTAGTTCAGTACAGAGAGCTCTCCAAAATTTTGAGATGAATTGAACGCCTCTATCAGAGACGATATGTGAGGGTAGCCCATGGAGACGGAAAATTTGAAGAAAAAAATGCTTCGCCAACTGAGGTGCAGTAGGCAGACCAGGAAGCGGGACAAAATGAGCCATTTTCGAAAAGCGGTCAACGACCACCCAGATGACAGTGTTACTATGAGACAAAGGAAGGTCCGTGATGAAATCCATGGCAATGTGGGACCATGGTTGTTCAGGCACAGGTAGAGGAAGGAGAAGACCTGCAGGCTTCTGGCGTGGAGTCTTGTCACGTGCACAGATAGTGCAGGCCCGTACAAAGTTAGTCATATCTTTTTCCTGGGTAGGCCACCAATAGTGTCTGGCCATCAATTGTATGATTTTTTGATCCCAGCGTGACCGGCTAGATGGGAGGAATGGCCCCACCTGAGTATCTGGAGACGAAGACATGGAGGAACGAAAGTTTTTCCTGGAGGAACTGGCACCAGAGAAGCAGGAGCAGAGGAAATCAGACACTCAGGGGGTACGATGTGTTGAGGGGGATTCCCGGTTTCAGAGGCATCGGAGGAACGGGACAAGGCATCAGCCCTGACATTCTTGTCTGCGGGACAAAAATGGATCTGGAAATTGAACCGGGCAAAGAACAATGACCACCTGGCCTGGCGAGGATTTAAGCGCTGAGCGGACTGAAGGTAGGACAAATTTTTATGGTCAGTGTAGATGGAGATAGGGTGAAGGGATCCTTCCAGGAGATGTCTCCACTCTTCTAATGCCAGCTTGATGGCCAACAGTTCACGGTCACCTATGGAATAGTTTTTTTCAGGAGGGGAGAAGGTTTTAGAGAAAAAACCACACGTGACGTTTCCTCCTTTAGCGTTTTTTTGAAGAAGAACAGCTCCGGCTCCTACCGAGGAGGCGTCAACTTCAAGGAAGAACGGCTTTATGGGGTCTGGTCGAGACAGGACAGGTGCAGAGGAGAAGGCGGTCTTAAGGCGAGTAAAGGCTTCTTCCGCTTGAGGCGGCCAGGACCTTGGATTCGCGTTTTTCTTAGTCAGTGCCCCTATAGGAGCAACGATGGTGGAGAAGTGGGGTATGAACTGACGATAGTAGTTGGCGAATCCAAGGAAGCGTTGGATAGCACGGAGTCCAGAGGGGCGTGGCCAATCCAAGACTGCGGAGAGCTTGTCAGGGTCCATTTGAAGGCCTTGTCCTGAGACCAGATAAACTAGGAAAGGAAGGCTGCTGCGCTCAAAAAGGCATTTTTCAAATTTAGCGTAAAGATGATTTACGCGGAGGCGCTGGAGCACTTGACGGACATGGAGCCGATGTTCCTCAAGGTTGGTAGAGAAGATTAGGATGTCGTCAAGACCACACAGGTATACAGTACGTCCCGAAAGATTTCATTGACAAAATCCTGAAAGACTGCAGGAGCGTTGCAAAGTCCAAATGGCATGACGAGATATTCAAAGTGACCATCTCTGGTGTTAAATGCGGTTTTCCATTCATCTCCTTCACGGATTCTGATGAGGTTATAAGCGCCCCTGAGGTCCAATTTCGAAAAAACGTTTGCTCCGCGCAGACGGTCAAAGAGCTCCGAGATGAGAGGCAGAGGGTAGCGATTTTTAATAGTGATTTTATTGAGACCACGATAGTCTATGCAAGGGCGTAGTGATCCGTCCTTCTTGGCAACGAAGAAGAACCCCGCTCCGGCTGGAGAAGATGATTTCCTAATAAAACCTCTCTTGAGGTTCTCCTGTATGTAATCAGTCATGGCCTTGGTTTCAGGAGAGGAGAGAGGGTAAATTCTGCCACGGGGTGGTGTAGTACCTGGGAGCAAGTCAATGGGGCAGTCGTAGGGTCTATGTGGTGGTAAGACCTCCACCTGTTTTTTGCAAAAGACATCAGAAAAGTCCTGATAGGCCTTGGGAAGGCCGGGCAAAGGAGTAGCGATGGGAACTTGACTGGTGGGTACAGACTTAAGACAATGCTTGTGGCAGGAGGAGCCCCAGGATTTGATGTCCCCAGTGGTCCAGTCGAGGGTAGGAGAATGGCGCTGGAGCCAGGGTAGGCCAAGAAGGATGTCAGAAGTACAGTTCGGCAAAACAAAGAATTCAATTTTTTCTTGGTGAAGAACACCAACGGACATGAGCAGGGGTTCGGTGCGATAACGCACGGTACAATCCAGATTCTCTCCATTTACAGAGGAAATTAAGAAGGGTTTGATGAGACGGATAACAGGAACGTTGAACCTGTTGATGAAAGAGGCTTCAATAAAGTTTCCTGCAGAACCAGAGTCCAGGAAGGCCACCGCAGAGAAGGGGGAGCCAGCAGAAGGGGAAATCCGCACAGGAATAGTCAGACGTGGAGAGGAAGAATTCACACCTAGTAACGCCTCTCCCACGTTCACTAGGTGCGGGCGTTTCCCTGACGTAGAGGACGAATAGGGCAGTCCTTTAGGAAATGTTCAGAGCTCGCACAATAAAGGCATAAGTTCTCATTCCTACGGTTGAGTCCTCTCTTGTAGGGTCAGGCGAGATCGGTCCACCTGCATGGCCTCCTCGACGGAAGGCATAGTATCAGGATGCGTTGGATTCAGGAAGAGAGGAGTCAGGCGCGGATAACGCCTGGTGCGAACAAGATCTTTCTCCTGGCGAAGCTCTTGGCGTCTTTCAACGTAGCGTATGTCAATGCGGGTAGCTAAGTGGATGAGCTCCGTCAGGGAGGAGGGTATCTCTCGTGCGGCCAGACAATCCTTGATGTGGCTGGATAAACCTTTCTTGAAGGTCGCGCAGAGAGCCTCATTATTCCAGGCTAGCTCTGAGGCCAGTGTGCGGAACTGTATGGCATATTCGCCCACAGAGGAGTTTCCTTGGACAAGGTTAAGCAGGGCGGTTTCAGCAGATGAGGCTCGGGCTGGTTCCTCAAAAACGCTATGAACCTCAGCAAGGAAGGACTGAACGGTGGCTGTAGCAGGGTCATTGTGGTCCCAGAGTGGCGTGGCCCAGGCCAAGGCCTTCCCAGACAACAGACAGACCACGAATGCCACCTTAGACCGTTCTGTGGAAAACTGGTCTGACATCATCTCAAGATGCAGGGAACATTGGGACAAGAATCCCTGGCACATCCTAGGATCCCCGTCAAATTTCTCTGGAAGAGACAAGCGGATCTTCGAAGTAGTAGCGGCAGCTCGGAGAGGGGAAGATGCTGGAGCTTGTGGCGGCAGACGCTGCTGGATCATGGCGGTCAACTGCGACAGCTGCTGTCCTTGTTGGGCAATCAATTGCGACTGCTGGGCAACCACGGTAGTGAGATCAGCGAGACTAGGCAGCGGCACGTCAGCGGGATCCATGGCCGGATCTACTGTCACGAGCCGCACTGACGGCTAGTGGGGATACAGGAGGTGGATCCTCTGTACCAGAGAGGGGATGGCACGGGTCGTACTGAGGGACCGGTTCTAAGCAACTACCGGTTTTCACCAGAGCCCGCCGCAAAGCGGGATGGACTTGCTGCGGCGGTAGCAACCAGGTCGTGTCCTCCAGTAGCGACTCCACCTCTCTGGCGGCTGAGATAGGCGCGGTACAAAAGGACTAGGCAGAGGCAAGGTCAGACGTAGCAGAGGGTCAGGGCAGGCGGCAATGGTTCGTAGTCTGAGACAATGGCAGCAGGTCAGATACACAGGCAAGGCAACTCACAAAACGCTTCCACAGGGTACTAAGACAACAAGATCCGGCAAGGACAGGAAGGGGAAGTGGGTTTATATCAGATTTGGGTGTGCACACAGTAATTGGGCCAGGCACCAATCAATGGTGCGCTGGCCCTTTAAATCTCAGAAGGCCGGCGCGCGCGCGCCCTAGAGCGCAGCGGGGCCGCGCGCGCCGGGAAGGAGCAGGAGGGGGATGGTGAGTAGGATGGGATGCGATCTGCGGACGGAGATGTGCCGCCGCGTGGATCGCATCCCCGCCGGTAACCCCACGGCCAGGGGGGCTGACCGGAGCGCTGCAGGGGGACCGACGCCGCGAGCGCTCCGGGAAGGATGGGACACCCGGAGCGCTCGGCGTTACAGCATGGCTCTGCCTCGCCCTCGCTCTCTCCTCATGGGCTCACTGGCTGTGATTGACACGGCTGCTTTGCATGAGCACGTGCTTAGCGTCATACCCAAAGGTTGTCTTTGGGAAATAGACATATGAGTGCTGCCAGCATTGCTGCAGAGGTTAAATGGGTGGGAGGTCAGCCTGTCAGTGCTCAAACCATACGCCGCACACTGCATAAAATTGGTCTGCATGGCTGTTGTCCCTAAAGATGATGCACAAGAAAGCCCACAAACAGTTTGCTGAAGACAAGCAGACTAAGGACATGGATTACTGAAACCATGTCCCGTGGTCTGATGAGACCAAGATAAACTTATTTGGTTCAGATGGTGTCAAGCGTGTGTGGTGGCAACCAGGTGAGGAGTACAAAGACAAGTGTGGTGGTGTGAGTGTCATGGTCTGGGGCTACATGAGTGCTGCCGGCACTGGGGAGTTACAGTTCATTAAGGGAACCATGAATGCCAACATGTACTGTGACATACTGAAGCAGAGCATGATCCCCTCCCTTCGGAGACTGGGCCGCAGGGCAGTATTCCAACATAACGACCCCAAACACATCTCCAAGATGACCACTGCCTTGCTAAAGAAGCTGAGGGTAAAGGTGATGGATTGGCCAAGCATGTCTCCAGTAGGGCTGGGCGATTTTCCCCCCTAAAAAAATCTGCGATTTTTTTTTTTTTATAAAAAACTCGATTTACGATTCGATTTTTTTTTTTTATTATATTAATTGAAGTGCATCAACAAACAAAATTGCAAAGGCAAACCCTTTGTCTATCTGCAAAGTCAGTGTGCAACAAAGATTGTTAAACATCCAAATTATTAATACTGTGTTTGGATTTAGCTAATAAAACAACAAAAAATCTTGAGGTTACTCTTAGTTGAATTGAACTGTGCCTGTGCCTCACTGTGCCCGTGTCTCACTGTGTCAATGCCTCACTGTGCCCAATGCCTCACTGTGCCCGTGCTTCACTGTACCCATGCTTCAATCACTGTGCCCGTACCTGATGCAGATTTTCATGGGATACGGATTTTACTGCTACACCGGCGGCCATTCCAGTATTCAAAAGCCGCGCCTCCCCCTCGTCTGTGATAGGCGGAACACTCAATTTCCCAGCATTCAGTGTTCCGCCTACCATGGACATCCGCTCATCCTCATAACACAGACGAGGATGAGAGGATGTCCGTGATAGGCTGAACACTGCCTGCTGTGAAATTGAGTGTTCCGCCTATCACAGACGACGAGGACTCGGGAGGCGCGGCTTTTGAACACTGCAATGGGCGCCGTCTGTCTGCATGACACGCTGATCAGGTAGGCAGACGGCGGCTCGTGGTTAGTTAGTGTTACATTACATCTACTCACGGCAGCTGCGGTGAGTAGATGTAATTGGGGTAACGCCGCCCAGTGCCATTCCGGATATGCCCCCTGCAGCCCTGCTACGGAAACTTTGAAGGAAAAAAAAAAATTATTAAAAAAAAATATATATATATAAAAAAATCGATTTTCTTCAAATCTGAATCGATTTGAACTCAAAACTCGATTCAAGATTAAAATCGATTTTTTTCCCAGCCCTAGTCTCCAGACCTAAACCCCATTGAGCATCTAAAATCCACCAGCTCTGTGATGTTGTCATGTAGGAGTAGAAGAGGACTCCAGTGGCAACCTGTGAAGCTCTGGTGAACTCCATGCCCAAGAGGGTCAAAGCAGTGTTGAAAGTAATGGTGGCCACACAAAATATTGACACTGTGGGCACAATTTGGACATTTTTACTTAGGTGTGGACTCACTTTTGTTGACAGCGGTTTAGACATTAATGGCTGTGTGTTGAGTTATTTTGAGGGGACAGCAAATTTACACTGTTATACAAGCTGTACACTCACTACTTTACATTGGAGCAAAGTGTAATTTCTTCAGTGTTGTCACATGCAAAGATATAATAAAATATTTACAAAAATGTGAGGGGTGTACTCACTTTTGTGAGATACTGTAGCTCCAAAAATGTTTACCTGTATGTGAGGATTAGGGCTCTTTCACACAGGTGTCTGAACCCATTCAACATAAGTTCCAGCATTCCCCCCCCCCCCCCCCTGACAATTTTAATTTTTTTTTTTGTAATTTTCTGATACATAAGGACTATTAAAAAGTATTTAGTATAGTTTGGCTTCCAAGTTCCTCACATGCCGATATTCAAGAGGCTTCCCACTCTTGACATCTCAGATACAGTATACAGGACTACAAGACAAATTCAGGTGCTTATGTATTCCAATGTATTAATATGGTTATTGATATTTTAATTTATATATAAAATCATTAAATATAGCTACCTTTTCAGTTTAAGTGGTATCAAAATGTACATTTTAATTTTGGTTAGAGTGGGGGAAATATATTTGTTTTTGCTGTCTGTGACCTTATAAATCTCTGTACTGTCAGTTCATGTCCCTGTGACACCCACAATACAAGTTGTAGGATATGGGTGTCACTGTGAAACCTGACAAAGATTCTAACCCTTCCCCATTCTACTGAAAAAAGGGTTTTTAGTGCTGTCTCTCTGGCCCCACTGTGGGGATTTCCTGTCCAAGTTACATCCTAAAGACAAAACTCTCCCATGAGAACATGTAACAATAGAAACCTGACAGAGGTTTTAAAGTGGAACCTTAGGGGGGAAAGGGGCAAACAGACTGGATTTTTAATGCAGAAGAGATATACTGAGTCTTTTTTACATTAAAATTCCTTACCTGCCTGTTCGCTCCTGTATACTGAGCTGCACATGCTCAGTTCAGTGTACAATTTCTGCAATGCCGAGATAAATGAACTTCTAAGCATGTGCAGGAGTGGCATTATCTTAGCCTGGCCAATGAAAGTGGCAGAAGATTGGTAACCAGAAGCTGACTGGCCAAAGATGTCAGGGGCCAGCAGGGAGCTCCGGGACACCACAGTACTGGAGAGAAGAAGAGTATAGTTCAGCTTTATATCCTTCCTTACTGTAAAAAATTTGGGCAAAACATTTTTGGGCTGATATTGCGCTTTGGGTTACCATTCTAACCAAAACAGATGAAATATTACAGGATAGCTAGAGCAGTTTACATACTAATTTACTTATTTCTCTATCATGACTTCAAGTCATATAGATACAAAGCCCCAACATGTGCTACCGCACGCAGTGGAGGCAGTCAAGCTCTGGAAGGCTACCATAGAAGTAGGACTCTTTAACCACTTCCTTACCGGGCCTATTTTGGCACTCCTCTCCTACATGGAAAAATCATATTTTTTTTGCTAGAAAATGACTCAGAACCCCCAAACACTATATATATATATATATATATATATATATATATATATATATATATATGTGTGTTTTTTTTAACAGACACCCTAGGGAGTAAAATGGCATTCATTGCAACTTTTTATCTCGCACGGTATTTGCGCAATCATTTTTCAAACGCCTTTTTTTGGGGAAAAAAAACGGTTTCATGAATTAAAAAATAACAAAACAGTAAAGTTAGCCCAATTTTTTTATATAATGTGAAATATTATTTTACGCTGAGTAAATAGATACCTAACATGTCACGCTTTAAAATTGCGCACACTCATGGAATGGCGCCAAACTTCAGTACTTAAAAATCTCCATAGGCGACTCTTACATTTTTTTTTACAGGTTACCAGTTTAGAGTTACAGAGGAGGTCTAGTGCTAGAATTGTGCGGCGATGCAATTGTAGAATTGTGCGGCAATACCTCACATGTGTGGTTTGAACGGTGTTTACATATGTGGACGGGACTTACATGTGTGTTCGCTTCTGAGCGCGAGCTACCGGGGACAGGGGCGTTTTGAATAAAAAAATGTATTTTATTTTACTTAAAAAAAAACATTTTTGCACTTTTTTTTATTTTTTTTGATAATTTTTATTTCTATTACAAGGAATGTAAACATCCCTTGTAATAGGAATATATTGTGACAGGTCCTCTTTATGGAGAGATGCGGGGTCAATAAGACCCCACATCTCTCCTCCAGGCTGGAAAGCATGAGATTGTGAAAAAAATTCACCGATCTCATGCCGACAGCCGCGATTGCGGCTTTGTTTCCTTCCAGGTACCCGGGTGTGACGTCATAACGTTGCGCCCGGGCCTCCGACGGCCATATAGATGACTGGTGACCATCTGGTCACCAGAAATCTCTATGCTTCCCATCCGGCGCCGGCTGATCATTTTTCCGGTTCCCTGATGGCACGGGAGAGCCCGGAGAAGCACCGGATGGTGGCGGGAGGGGGGGCGTCCCCTCCCGTCACCTATAAGAATGATCAAGCGGCGGAACTGCCGCTATGATTGTTCTTATGGTGCACAGAATCGCTGGCTTAAAATAGTGATATCTGAATGATGCCTGTAGCTGCAGGCATCGTTCAGATATCCCCACTGAAATTCCAGGACGTCCTTGGGCGGGAAGTGGTTAACTGAGCCTTCCTTTCAACAGTAGATATGTGAGAGACATTAGGTGGACTGAATTAAAATAAAAATGTACCAAACAGCCATTTGTCACAGGAAAAGATAGCTGACAGTAAACTAGTCTGTGTTTCTATACCAGATTCTGTTTTGTAAATTTCAATATGAAGGGTAAAGCAGAGAGATAGGAAAATAGTGGACGCTCATACATTTTATCAGGCAGCAAGGCTGTGACGGAAAGGTATTGTGACAGGGAGTTCATTTCAGTTGTGGAAACTGCAGACACAGCAGCCAGCAAGTGTACTGTCACATCAGAAGGATGGAGAAGTGGGCATGGAAAAATAACACTGGGGTACGGGAAGGTTGTGAGAAGAATGAGTGAAACAGACAGCTACATATGAATAAAACAGAATACAGGACACATGAGACACAAAGTCCACATCAGGGTCACCCAATGGAATTGGTCAACTATTCAAGATACAGTTTCTGACAAACATATACTTCACATGTTAAAAACAAAATGCTTGGTAGCTTGCCAGATCAGATTGCCTTAAATTAAAGTTCAACACCGACCCATTTACCTGAAAGTGGTTCTAAAGGCAATAGGTTTTTACCTAATGCATTCTCTGCATTAAAGCGGAGTTCCACCCAAAATTGGAACTTCCGCTTTTCGGAACCCTCCCCCCCCTCCGGTGTCACATTTAGCACTTTTCAGGGGGGAGGGGGGTGCAGATACCTGTATAATACAGGTATTTGCACCCACTTCCGGGGAGAGACTCCCACGGTAGTCACTCCACTTTCTGTCCCCCCCCGCTGTCTTCTGGGAAACACACAGGTCCCAGGAGAGAGTGGGGACCACTGGGAACCCGCCGCGCTACTCGCGCATGCGCAGTAAGGAACCGGGCAGTGAAGCCGCAACGCTTCACTTCCTGATTCCCTCACTGAGGAAGGCCGCGGAGGCAGCCGAGAGCCGAGCGATTGATCGGCTTCGGCTGCCGACATCGCGGGCACCCAGGACAGGTAAGTGTCCATTTATTAAAATTCAGCAGCTGCAGTATTTGTAGCTGCTGGCTTTTAATATATTTTATTTTCGTGGGACCTCTGCTTTAAAGAGGAAGTAAACTTCTTCTGCAGACATGTACCTATAGGTAAGCCTATAATAAGGCCTACCTATGGGTAGTGTAATTATCTCCTAAACGGTGCACGATATTTACATTAAATTCAGTCATGGGTTTCGTTCCTTCCGAGCCCTGTGCTGTAAACAGCGGCTCCCACGCGCATGCACAGGAATGACTTCATCGCTATAACATGTTTGTTATTTTTAATTAAAAGAAAATAGAATTTACAATCACTTTAAGGTAAACAAAACTTCTGCAAGCAGCCCCCCTCCCCCCCAAGATACTTACCTGAGCCAATCTCAATCCAGCGATGGGGATGAGAGTAGAGGCCCTCTCAGCTCTCTCCCTCCTCATTGGCTCAGACACAGCAGCAGGAGCCATTGCTCCTGCTGCTGTCAATCAAAGACAGTAAGAAAGGAGCAGAGGGTGGGGCCGAGCTGCGCTCTGTGTGAATGCCCCCATAACAAGCGGCTATGGGGGGGGCCAGGAGCACAATCGGGGGATCACAGAAGAGGAGTATCGGGAGCTGTTCTGTGCAAAACCATTGCACATAGCAGATAAATATGACAGGTTTGTTATTTAAAAAAATAAAATTTTATCCTCACTTTAAAGACACCACAAAGGACATGAAGATATATTATACAGAAAAGGATATAGGAACCCCTCTACTTTATTGAGTCCAGGTGTTTCTAGTGAAGGGTGTTGTTAATTCTCCAGCATACCTACAATTGTGTGCTTCCACACTTGTACTAACAGTCTTTTTTGTTCATTATGACTGTGCCCCTTTGCACAGATCCAGCGGGTTTGAGTCCCCACCTCAACTCTATTGTATACCTTCGGGATTAATTAGAATGCTGATTGTTAACCAAGTCTCGTCATGCAGCATCAGTTCCTGACCTAACAAATGCTCTTTTGGCTAAATGACAACAAATTTCCCCAGACACTCTCTAAAATCTATTGGAAAGCCTTACCCAAAGAGTGAAGATTGTTATACTGTAGCTGCAGTTATGGGGGAAGATGAGGGGGCTGCAATTACATTGGAATGGCCATGGTTTTGGGGTGGGATGTCTAGAAAGATAGGTTTGATGGTCAGACATCCACAGACTTTTTGACTGTACCTCTAAATGTAGAACGTAAATAAGTTAAATTTCCAGCCAAGAAACTGTATTTTTATTGTAGAATCTTTGAAACTATGGTGTGCTGATCTACAAGAAGTGACATTTTCGTTTAGTATAGTTGATCACAAACTAAAATGTAATATCTCTTAGGGACTTCAGAGGCCAGTCACAGAATTTCCATCTCCCGCGCCCCCAAATTCCACTGTCATTTTAAAATCTATGTCAGGACAAAAAAAAATTCAGTATATCTTTACAATACATGCACATTTCCCTTATTTTTGTTCCCGACAAAGACCCTGCAAGTATAGAAAAGTGCCTACTGATTTGCCAGAAATGCACTCAGCTACTAGGTCTTGTTGTGGAATGACAAAAAATAAATAAATTGTGGACTGAAGCACCCATACATGTAGCGAATTTCTTTCCTGCAACCATGGGCTGCAAGAAAGAAGTTTGCTTAATTCCCCCATCTTTCCCGTCGAGCCATTGTATTCTCCCAGCAGGGGGGAAAGCCGACCCCGCTAGGAGAAGACCGTGATTATTGCTAGTGGCTATACCAGCTGCTAGCGGTAATGGCATGCAAAACCCAGCAGGCTGGTTTTACCCAAGTTGATCGATCGATCAACTTGGTACAGTGGAACCTTGGTTAACGAGTAACGCGGTTAACAAGCATTTTAAAAGACAAGCAACTTAAAAAAAAAATCCTGACTCGGTTTACATGTGTTGTCTTGCAAAACGAGCAAGATTCAAGCCAATGGGGTGTACAGTAACGCATTTGGCCAGAGGTGCGGGGGCGTCGGTGACATTTTGGAGCAGTTCGAAAATACTCAGAATCACTCGGAAATACTCAGTTCCTGAGTGTTTACGAGCCTTTCCGAGGGTTTCCGAGTTCAGCCGAGCTGTCCCCAAGTATTTCCGAGGCTCTCTGGCACCCCCCACCTCTGGCCACATGCGGTATTGCATGCAATAGAAGTCAATGCAGAACAAATAATCTTAGTTTCCATTGACTTCTATGGGGAAACTTGCTTTGATATGCAAGTGCTTTGGATTACAAGTATTCTCCTGGAACGGATTATGCTCGTAATCCAAGGTTCCACTGTACATTCAGCCTGCCCATACATGGTTCGAATCTTGTGCCAGGTTCTTTTGCTGCGATAAAGTTTGTCAAGCTGGGTGGTGTCTGTAGGGCCACCCACGGCTCAAAGTTTTCCTGGTTCACAGAAATCGTTAAAAAATCCAGCCATGCATGGCCAGCTTTACTTTCCCATCTTCACAATATGAAAGCTAATCATTCTATAGCCTCAATATAAGGATTGGAAGGGCTACCAAGGCAGGCCATAGTTGATACAATTTTCTTTCCTGCAACCAGGGATTGCACAGTCAGTGTTGATGGGGGAATCTCTCCCATGGAGCTATTGTATTCTCCCAGTGAGGAGGGAGTGGGGGAAGCTGTCCCTGCCAGGAGAACACAATGAATATTGCTTGCGGCTGTAGCCGCTGGCAATAATCACATGCTAGAAATCCGACATACTGGTTGTACCCAAGTTGATCGATAGATCGCATTCAGTACAATCAGGGTGCCCATATATCTCTCTGTTGAACTTGCCAAAATTCATACCATCTATGGCCGGTTTTACTCTTCTTGAAATAACATAGAAAGTCTGTACCAGACAAAAGACAGCCTTGAATTTCTGACACAGTAAACAGGTATGTTTTTGCACTTATCAAATATAGGAAAAAAGGTTTCTATTGGATAAAAAAAAAACTCACAGGTAGGAAATTTTTAATGAGTATTGCAAAAAAACAAAACAATGCAGCATGTAATATCCATCTATTAATAACGGGATACATGAGGACAATCCACTGTAATATAACTTATAGGCATTAAAGTAGATCTATAGGCAAAACTTTTTTCTTTTCATTTTGGATAGAGTAAGGAATGGTTATAATTGTCTGATTATTTTTTCGCCATCTGTGTTCCATTGCAGAGATTTCCCTTCACTTCCTGTCCCATAGCCAAACAGGAAGTGAGAGGAAATCCCTGCAAATAGGGGGAATTTCTTGGGGACTCTCAGATCACCAGAACTAGTATCCCCATTGGAAGATTTCCCCTCTTTTATCTTTCTTGGGACAACCCAAAATGTGTGATTTTCTTTTATTTTCACTTTCAATGATAATGGGTAAACAGGACAAATAGAGAGGGTGAATCTCCTTAACGGGGGCACAGGCAGCAATAAAAACTGACAGGGGTTCCAATCCCTCTCTGTTCTATCCAAATCTTTAAAAAAATTTGCCTTTCTTTTATACTTTAACCGCTTGCTGACCAGCCGCCGTCATTATACTGCGGCAGATCAACACTTTCCCGCGAGCCATCGTAGCTGTACTGCGGGGGAACCGATGCGCGTGGCCAGCGGTCGCGATGAACGCCGGCCATGTGCGATTGCGAGCACGAGAGCCAGAACAGAAACGTGTGCGTGTTTCCCTACAGTTAGAAAACACACGAGGGAACACAGTTAACCCCTTGATCGCCCCCTAGTGTTAACCCCTTCCCTGCCAGTGACGTTTACACAGTAATCAGTGCATTTTATAGCACTGATTACTGTATAAATGTCAATAGTCCCAAAAATGTGTCAGAAGTGTCCGATCTGTACACCGTAATGTTGCAGTCCCGATAAAAATCGCGCAGATCGCCGCCATTACTAGTAAAAAAATATTAATAAAAATGCCATAAATCTTTCCCATAGTTTGTAGGCACTATAACTTTTGCGCAAACCAATCAATATACGCTTATTGTGATTTTTATTACCAAACATATGTAGAAAAATACATATCGGCCTAAACGGAAGAAAAAATTTGCTTTTTTTAAAAACGATTGGGGATATTTATTATAGCAAAAAGTACAACATATTGGGGGTTATTTACGAAAGGCAAATCCACTTTGCACTACAAGTGCAAACTACAAGTGCAAAGTGCACTTGAAATTGCACTTGGAAGTGCAGTCGCTGTAAATCTGAGGGGTAGATCTGAAATGAGGGGAAGCTCTGCTGATTTTATCATCCAGTCATGTGCAAGCTAAAATGCTGTTTTTTATTTTCCTTGCATGTCCCCCTCGGATCTGCAGCGACTGCACTTCCAAGTGCACTTTCAGTGCAATTTCAAGTGCACTTTGCACTTGTAGTTAGCACTTGTAGTGCAAAGTGGATTTGCCTTTAGTAAATAACCCCCATTGTGTTTTTATTTCAAAATAGTTTTTGGAATTTTTTAAATTATTTTGTGTTTATCGCGCAAAAAATAAAAACCGCAGAGGTGATCAAATACCACCAAAAGAAAGCTCTATTTGTGGGGAAAAAAGGACGTCAATTTTTCTTGGGTACAGCGTTGCACGACCGCGCAATTGTCAGTTAAAGCGACACAGGTCTGTATCGCAAAAAATGACCCGGTCATAAAGCAGGTACATTTTCTGGGGCTGAAGTGGTTAAGAGAGGGACTTCATACCAATACTCAGAGCGGGAGCCTATACTAATAAAACAAAATTCAGTAAGGTCCACAAATCTTTACAAAGGCCTCTTTCACATGGGCAGCTGTCCTGCTGCTGTTAAAAGCATTTTTTATTATTTTGAAATTCCAAGACTCCAGGCACAGCGATCACTTGCAGTTGTACATTGCAATTAGCAGCGATTACATGCTGCTGCGTTTAGCTGCTGTGAGGGGGTTAGCTTGGCAGCGGGTGTGTGTGACCCCCGGGATGGGCTCCCCACCCAAAAACAGGCCCAGCAAACGGAGGTTGTGGTTTTCAAAATCAAAAAAAAGGTGCGGTTTATTTTCTATTCACAGTGACAAAACACAGCAAAGCAAAAGAAACATAACCAAAATAAATCCTGGTCAAGTTGACCTCTGACTAAACATACAGGTTTCCTAACTAACAACTGGGATCAGCCTAGTGCTGTCCTAGTCCCTAAGTCCCTGGTTTAGTAAAAGTCCAAACAAATAGCCACACAGGCTTTGCCTCACCGCACAGGGGTTCACTCTCCCTAGACAGTCCACACAGGTCTGGTTCCAGGCATGAGCTCACATCTAATGAAGCTGGGAGTTCTTATAGAGGCCTAAATGAGCTGACAAGGTTCAGCTGGTCTCCTCATCTCTGTCTGCACGACGCCCCACACTCTCCCTAGAGGTATGAGTCATCCATGAGCCCACTAGCCTTATACAACTCTCCACCTAGTTGTATAAGTCGGCGTAAAGCCTGAATCTGGGCGAAATATATCTACCCCCCTGGATGCAACCAGGTGACTTTACCTTCCTGCTGTCACATACCCCCCCCTCTTGTTTTAACCTCGGGGTTGGAACACCAGCAATCAGGCATTCATGTACTCGAGACAAAGCATCCACATTCCCCATTTGAACGCCAGGGCGATGCTTTACTGTGAAGTTGAATTCTTGGAGGGCCAGGAACCACCTATTCACTCTTCTATTTGTTTCCTTGTTTTGAGCCATCCACTTTAACGGAGCGTGATCCGTAACCATGTCAAAGTGCCTACCTAGCAGGTAGTACCGAAGGGAATCTAGAGCCCACTTCACCGCTAAACACTCCTTTTCAACGGTGGCGTAATTTACCTCATGGGACTTCAACTTCCTGCTGAGGTAAATGACTGGGTGCTCTTCCCCGTTCCAGACCTGGGACAATACTGCTCCTAACCCCACATCTGACGCATCACTTTGTACGACAAAGTCTTTAGAGAAGTCGGGTGAGTACAACACTGGCTGGCTACATAAGGCTTGTTTCAAGAATTGGAATGCTGCCTCAGCCTCGGGGGTCCATTTAATCATGACCGACCCTTTCCCCTTCGTTAGGTTGGTTAGGGGCACAGCCTTAGAAGCAAAGTGGGGAATGAATCGCCGATAATACCCAGCGATTCCCAGAAAGGCTCGTACCTGCTTCTTGCTGTTGGGACGTGGCCAACTCTGGATGGCCTCGACTTTGTTGAGTTGGGGTTTTATTACTCCCCTCCCAATGGTGTACCCAAGATATTTGGCCTCCTCCTGCCCAATGGTACACTTCTTGGGGTTAGCCGTAAACCCCGCTTCCCGAACAGAGTCCAGGACTGCTTGCACTTTTGGCAGATGTGAGGCCCAATCTGTGCTATGGACAATTACGTCATCCAGGTAAGCCGCAGCATACTTCCGATGGGGCCTCAGCATCTGGTCCATTTTCCGCTGGAATGTGGCCGGCGCATTCTGTAACCCGAACGGCATTCTTTTATATTGGAACGCCCCGTCTGGGGTTACAAATGCGGTTTTCTCTTTGGCCAATTTGGCCAGGGGGATTTGCCAATACCCTTTTGTGAGGTCAAGAGTCGTCATGTATCGGGCTGTTCCCAGCCGGTCGATCAACTCATCTATACGTGGCATGGGGTAGGTGTCAAATTTTGTAACTTTGTTCAACTGACGAAAATCGTTACAAAATCTCCAGCTCCCATCCGGTTTAGGCACCAACACAATGGGACTAGACCAATCACTTTGGGACTCCTCTATCACCCCTAAGTTCAGCATTTTCTGTACTTCCTCCCGTATTGCCTCCCGTCGGGCCTCTGGGATCCGATAGGGTTTTAACTTCACCCTTTCACCGGGCGGGGTAATGATGTCATGCTCTACCCCAAATGTTTGTCCCGGCAGCTCAGAGAATACCTCCTTGTTGCGAAGCACAAACTCCTTAACCTCCTGTTGTTGGGGTTGTGACAAGGTGGCTGCTATTCCAACCTCAGGAATCACGCAACCAGTTTGAGCTGGTGACCAAGTGTCTGCGACTAGGGACTCTCTATCCCTCCAGGCTTTCAACAGATTAACGTGATAGATCTGTTCGGGCTTTCGCCTTCCTGGTTGTCTGACCTTGTAATTCACTTCGCTCACTTTTTCCATTATCTCGTAGGGGCCTTGCCATTTGGCAAGGAATTTACTTTCAACCGTAGGGACAAGTACCAGTATCCTATCCCCCGGGGAAAAGGTACGGGTCTTGGCTCCACGGTTGTACACTCTCTGCTGTGCTAACTGCGCTTGGGCCAAATGTTCCTTCACGATGGGCATTACCTGTGCAATTCGGTCTTGCATCAGGGCGACATGCTCAATCACACTCCTGTGGGGAGAACTCTCACTTTCCCAAGTTTCCTTGGCAATATCCAACAGCCCTCTTGGGTGTCTCCCATACAGTAACTCAAAGGGGGAGAATCCCGTAGAGGATTGGGGCACCTCCCTAATAGCAAACATCAGATAAGGAAGTAGACAGTCCCAATCCTTTCCATCTCTATCCACCACTTTCTTCAACATTTGTTTTAGGGTTTTGTTGAATCTTTCAACCAGCCCATCGGTTTGGGGGTGATACACAGATGTACGTAATTGCGTCACTTTGAACAATTTACACAGCTCCTTCATAACCCGGGACATAAAGGGTGTACCTTGGTCCGTAAGCAGTTCTTTACAAATACCCACCCGGCTAAACACAAGAGATAGCTCTTTGGCTATGGTTTTGGCCGAGGTATTTCGGAGAGGGATCGCTTCTGGATAACGGGTGGCATAGTCCATTATAACTAATATGTACTGGTGCCCCCTAGCGGACTTGATTATAGGACCTACCAAATCCATGGCGATCCTCTCAAACGGGACCTCAATGATGGGTAGAGGGACCAGCGGGCTACGGAAATGTGGCATCGGGGCCGACCTCTGACACACAGGGCAGGAGGAACAATAATTTTCTATGTCCTTCATCACCCCCGGCCAATAGAATCTCTGTAATACCCTCTCTCGGGTTTTCTCTGTCCCCAGATGACCTCCAAGAATGTGCCCATGGGCCAACTCCAACACCAACTTCCTGTAAGGTTTGGGCACCACAAGCTGCTCAACGGTTTCTTCTGCCCTTTTTGCCACCCGATACAGTAGGTCCTTCTCTACGCTGAAGTATGGGTAAGTGCAGGTATTATCTGGGTTCACTAACTCGCCATCTATTTTCACTACGTTTTCGCGTGCCTTTATTAGGGCGGGGTCTTTCAACTGTTCTGTGGCAAAGTTTTCCCTGTGAACCTCAAGATCAGAAAACTCCACAGACGGTAGGTTTTCGTCTGAGGAGGTGGGCTCCTCTCCAGTTTCTTGAGTCTCCCCTGCCAATACTGATAAGGGAAATTCCGGAGAGTCCTCACCACTCTCAGGGGAGTTCTGGCTATCCCATTCCTGGTACATAGGGGCACCAGTGGGGGGCTCAGGGTCATCCCACAGTTCCCAGAACTTCGGAAAATCCCTTCCCACAATGGCGTCATGCGGTAACTGAGATACTAAGCCCACTGGATGAGAGAGGGTACCTTTGGGGGTCTCGAAACACACTGTAGTCACTGGATACTCTCGGGTGTCCCCATGCACACAAATAACAGCTACCTTGCTATTCCCAGAGACCTCTGTTTTAACTAACTCAGCCTTTATCAGGGTCACAAGGCTACCTGAATCCAGCAATACCACAACATTTCTACCATTAACACACATTTTGCATAAATGTTTCTCAGTTCCTCGAATGGCAGTGCATGCGACTGTCGCACACAGCGACTGACGTCTGCCCATCAGAAAGTCACACTGCATGGGTTCCTCCACAACCGGGCAATTGGCTGCAATATGTCCCGCTTGCCGGCAGCGGTAGCAAACGATCCTTCTTGCCGCCTCTTGAGCCGCTGATTTCCCAGGCTGTTCTCGCCAAACTTGGGGTAGTGCTCCCACCCTCTCACTCTCTCCACCCTCACCCCTTGGAATCCTCTTATCCGCCCCTGGGGATGGTCTGGTCTTAGGGTGGAAAGTCCGAGTGTCTCTGGAAGAGGCCGTCAGGTTCTCTGTAGCCAAGTATTTCTCCACATGATCCACAAGACCATCGGCCGTCTCTGGGTCTCCATGGCTTACCCACTTTTGGATGGCAGTAGGAAGAGCTCTCAAAAACCGATCCATTACAACACGTTCCACAATCTTTGGTGCGGCCAAAGTCTCTGGCTGTAGCCACTTTCTGCTCAGGTGAATGAGATCATACATTTGAGACCTGGGGGGTTTTCCAAGCTGGAAAGTCCAGTTATGCACACGCTGAGCCCGGACAGCCTGGGTGACACCCAGCCTTGCCAATATTTCAGCTTTTAGCATCACATAGTCTTTTGCTTGGTCAGGCTCTAGGTCATAGTAAGCCTTCTGCGATTCACCAGTTAACAGAGGAGCCACCAGTCCAGCCCACTGCTCCTCAGGCCACTTTTCTCTTTCAGCAGTCCTTTCAAATGTGGTCAAAAATACCTCTGGATCATCCTCTCCAGTCATTTTTGTCAATAAACGACTCACCCCAAAGGACGCGGTATTAGTGGGACGGCTTTCCTCACTGGTCTGCGGACGTTGCTGCATTACTGCTTCCATTTGTTGTAGTCTCTGCTCTTGCTTCTGTAACAGGTCTATGAAGCGGGCCTCAGATTGCTGCTGGGCTTGTTGCTGAGCTTCCAGACTCTGTTGGTGAGCTTGCTGCTGGGCTGCGAAGTTCTGTTGTTGAGCTGCAAGGCTCTTTTGCAAACCTGCATTTGTCTGCTGTTGATTGGCATTTGCTAGAGCCAGCTGCTTCAGTATCTCCTCCATGCTGGCTTAAAAAAAACTGCCACTGGTTCTCCACCAACTGCGAGGGGGTTAGCTTGGCAGCGGGTGTGTGTGACCCCCGGGATGGGCTCCCCACCCAAAAACAGGCCCAGCAAACGGAGGTTGTGGTTTTCAAAATCAAAAAAAAGGTGCGGTTTATTTTCTATTCACAGTGACAAAACACAGCAAAGCAAAAGAAACATAACCAAAATAAATCCTGGTCAAGTTGACCTCTGACTAAACATACAGGTTTCCTAACTAACAACTGGGATCAGCCTAGTGCTGTCCTAGTCCCTAAGTCCCTGGTTTAGTAAAAGTCCAAACAAATAGCCACACAGGCTTTGCCTCACCGCACAGGGGTTCACTCTCCCTAGACAGTCCACACAGGTCTGGTTCCAGGCATGAGCTCACATCTAATGAAGCTGGGAGTTCTTATAGAGGCCTAAATGAGCTGACAAGGTTCAGCTGGTCTCTTCATCTCTGTCTGCACGACGCCCCACACTCTCCCTAGAGGTATGAGTCATCCATGAGCCCACTAGCCTTATACAACTCTCCACCTAGTTGTATAAGTCGGCGTAAAGCCTGAATCTGGGCGAAATATATCTACCCCCCTGGATGCAACCAGGTGACTTTACCTTCCTGCTGTCACACTGCGTTGGAACATTCTTGCTATTTCTGATGTGCTTTCTGTTGTTTTTCTTTCCTTGTGGTCGCTGTTATCCGCAGGTGAAATAGTACACTGCGATTACCTGCGGTTATGTACAGATAGCTGCAATAAATCGGTCCTGGATGCAGTCAAATGAATTTTTTCTAACCGCACAAAACCCCAAGTAACGAAACTGTCGCTAAATGCAGTGTGTGAATGGGGCCATAGGAAAGCATTGTCTGAGTTTAGCTGCAGTAGACAACTTCATCTATCCGCAGCTAAAAGCTGAATTCTATCCGCCCGTGTGAAAGGGGCCAAACACACGAGGGGAAATAAGTATGGAGGGGGGTGGCAGCGACAAGAGAATGACACAATATCCAACTCTATAAAAAGGGAACCTGATGCATACAAAAATCCATTGTTTCCACAGAGGATGTTAGTTAGAGCCCCAAGAATTAATCCAGGGGGACCACATTTATCAAGTTTTTTAGGACAGTTTTTGCTTGCATAGGTCAATGTATACATTGGCAAGGGGCATTATCAATAGGGGCACACCACAAGGACAAAGTAGGGGGATGGGACAGTTTCCATTTAAGAAGAATTTATTTGCCAGAACTTCAAAGACTTTAAGAGGCATTATATGGATATTAGAAGTGTCAGTTGCTGAATACAAAGAAACTGCAGAGACATTGGACACAGATGTCTGTGCTTTGTCCTCTTCACATTCAACCTGTAACATTCCTGCTTCCTGATCTCAAGTCAGTCATTGTGCCTGTCTGCTAGTTACTAAACTGGGTAGATAAGGGTAGGGGTATCAGTGTGAAATGCGTTATCACTGAGGTCAGGATCATTGCCAGCAACTCGTGGTGAGCGACAGGGTTGTGCCTAGCGACTTTCACATTGTGGCATGGTTGCTATTTCAGTGACATCTGTTATGTCACACACACTAGATAATTCCATGTTCATAACGATTACTATAACATGGTAACATGCAGACAGATGGGAATTAAATGTGACACAGAAAGTAGTGTTGGTGGATTTTCCTCCTTGGAGTCACAGGAGGTGTTGTCTCTCGCCCACCCCAAGAAACAAGATACTCATAGTAAACAATAAAATTCTTCTGAGAAACTGTCTATTCTTTTTTTATACAAGTAAAGTTTATTTGTGGGTCAGGAAGTGATGTGTGCTAATGTTGAAGTATTATTTCTTTTGATTGAATAATGACCATAAAGTACTCTCTATCATCAGTAGACAACCTGAGCTCTTTAGTCGTTGAAGAACTGTTAGCCCCAGCATGATACTCAACTCCAATCCAAGATAATAACATGACCATAGTGATGTAAAGGAATATCTTGACCAATAATTTAATAAAAGGAGTGCCGCTGTGCCCATACCTTTATGGTAAACCTTTTTATATATTTACATTTTTTACCATAGGTAAAAGGTACATCAGTATGCAAGCTGTCATATTGATGCATTGGCTTCAATACTTGACAACAGTGTTAGAGATAAGGAATTCTGATGTTTCATTTGCTACATGCTTCTTCTAGGTTTTTGACCTATATAAGTATTGGATCCAAACACAGTCAATTAACATTTCCAGCTTCCATAATTTTCCCATGACAGGTGTACGTATAGCATTCCATCCATCTCCACTTTGGTAATGAAGTCAAGTTTGACCAGGGATATGTGGCTGTGCCTAACCAAGAACCATGCGCACCACATTGCAGTGCAACATAGATGCAAACAAATGTGCCTGTGGGCATAAAGTCATAGATTTTTTTTTTCTTCGTAAGATAGTTGTCACATCTTTTCATTTCCCAGCTGACTTTACCTTGTTCCCTCATCTATCTTTCCCTCTCTCCCTTGGATAAACACTTGTGGATGACCTTTTAGACTGCTCTCTGTGTCCAACATCATCTCCTGTCCTCTGCTTGTCTCTTATATAACACTGGTACAGAGTCAGTTACTGTGAATCCCAAGGATTAAATCTGCTGGGATCTGTCACGCAGGATGGGGGAGGGACCGGGTGGAGTACATGAATGGATTTCTTTGCCCAGTAATATATACCAACAGAAGAGAGCAATTTTGTTCCTTGTTCTTTGCTGCTGAAAGAGTTACCTTCTGCCGCCAATGCAGATTCTCCCATGTCTGTACAGCGCTCCCTGCCTGAGCTCATTAATATGCGCAGCAGTAATTAGGCGGTGAACGCTGTGAATCAGAATTATTTTAACTCATTTAGATTTCCCTCAAGTACTGATGATATGTTGCGCACGGCTGCTAACAAGTGTTTTCTCAGCCTATGGTGCATACAGTAGAGCCTACCTATTCTGTGGAAGGGACAATGGGGCTGAGGCCCCATTCACACCCTTGTATTTATCAATCTCATGTGTTTCTAATAGGTGCATATATGCATGTTTTTATTGTGAATTGGTGCAGATTTTCATGGAATGAACATATGAAGACCCATAAAAACATGCAACAGTGTGTGTTCAAAATATTTGCAAAGACAATAAGCAGTAAGAATCAAAGCAGTGTAACTAGCAGTGGTGATATGCAGAATGCAGTTACCTATAGAGATACATTTATTTCACCATGAAAGCCATGGAAATGCTATAGGCTGCAATTTACTGACTTTACACACTGAGGCATCTTTATGATATGTGAGTCATATTTGCTTATAGGGATGGGCGACCATTTCGGGCCGAGCATAAGTTTGGCCCGAACATCGCCAGTTCGAGTGTTCGCCAAACACCAGAATTTTCTGTGCGCTTGCCGGAATGTTCTCCCTGCCGAGCACACAGTCAATAGGATGTTAAGGAAAGCCGGCTGCCGTGTCTTTAACAATGAATGAGTCATAAGCTGTCAAGGTCCTTCCCCGCTGGCAGCTGAATATAAAAAAAATAATCACCGGCAAAAAAAGAATGGGTAAATTTTTTTTTTTTAAACGACATGGGTTCCCCCCAAAATCCATACCAGACCCTTATCTGAGCATGCAGTAAAGGCAGAGACGAGCAAGGCCTTAACATGGGGGGAGAGGGTGCTTTGTTGATGGGGACAAGGACCTCTTCGGCATAACCCTGGCCAGTGGTTGTGGGGGTCTGCAGGCAGGGGGCTTATCAGAATCTGGAAGCCCCCTTTGAAAAGGGGGCCCCCAGATCCCAACCCCCTATGTGAATGAGTAGGGGTACATTGTACCCCTACTCATTCATCAAAAAAATGTGTCAAAAATAAAGGCATGAGACAGTTTTTTTTAAATTCCGTAATTAAAAAAAACAAAAAAAACAATGTCCCCCATGTAGATTCATTGTCAATCATGACGCCCGTCGCACCACAAGACCCAAAAAAATAAAGAAAAAGTCTCTGCACGCGCGGAAGGCTGGCTTGCTGAATGCCTGCTCCTTCATCTGACAGTTCTTAAAGAGGAGCTCCAGCCCCCCCCCCCATGAAAATATTTAAAGTCAGCAGCTACAAATGCTAATATTAGTACACTTACCTGTCCTGGAATCCAGTGCTGTCGGCACCCCAGCCAATGTTTCAATCGACTCTCAGGTGCTGCCATTGCCTGTAAGGGAAACCGGCAGTGAAGCCTTGTGTGTTCACAGCTGGTTCCCTACTGTGCATGTGCGAAGCGCGCTGCGCTTTGTGAATGGCCTGGCAGCGGGGGGAGGAGGAGGGGGCCAACCTTCCGGGAGACCTCGCCGCAGTGAGGTCTCCCGGAAGTGGGGACAGGTACCTGTCAAAACCAGAAACCCATTCCCCCTCCCCTGAAAGGTGCCAAAAGTGGCACTGGAGGGGGGAGAAATCAGATAAATGGAGCTTCCCCCTTTTGGGTTAGAGGCGACATCACCTAGTGGCCCCGTCCCTTTTGACGTCACCGACCGGTGCATGCTGGGTCGGTGACATCACAAGGAGGTGGGGCCATATGTGACCTCACTAGGTGGCCCCGACCCTTACCTGTTTAAGTACTGTCACTTGGCGAAGCAGGCATTCGGCGGTCAGCCTTCTTCAAGGACAGAGCGTTTCTTTTTTCGGGTCCGGCGGAGTGGCTGGTGTGGAATTGCCAAAAACTGGCTCATGTACAATGTACCCCTACTCATTCACATGGGGGGCGGGATCTGGGGGCCCCCTTGTTAAAGGGAGCTTCCAGATTCTGACAAGCCCCCTGCTCGCAGACCCCCACAACCACCACCCAGGGTTGTTGGAAAGAGGCCTTTGTCCCATCAACATGGGGACAAAGTGGGGCATGTGGCCTGGTGTGGTTCGGGGGGGGGGGGCTCGTCTGACCCTTTCTTAGCCTGCTAGGCTGCATGCTTGGATAAGGGTCTGGTATGGATTTAGGGGGGGGCACACCATTTTTTATTTTAACCACTTGCTTACTGGCCACTTAAACCCCCCTCCTGCCCAGACCAATTTTCAGCTTTAAGCGCTGATGCACTTTGAATGACAATTGCGCGGTCATACAACGCTGTACCCAAATTATTATTTTTTTCCCTACAAAAAGAGCTTTCTTTTGGTGGTATTTGATCACCTCTGCGTTTTTTTTTTGTTAAAAAAAATTTAAAAGACGGATTTAAAAAAATAATTAAATTATATATTTTTATATTTTGTTATAAAATTTTGCAAACAGGTAATTTTTCTCCTTCATTGATGTACGCTGATGAGGCTGCACTGATGGGCACCGATGGGCTGCATTGATGGGCACCGATAAGGCAGAACTGGTGGGCACTGATAGGCGGCACTGGTGGGCACTGATATGCCACACTGAGAGGTGGCACTGATGGGTGGCACTGAAGGGCATTGATAGGTGGCACTGGTGGGCACTGAGAAGTGGCACTAATAGGTGGCATTGATAGGTGGCACTGATAGCTGGCAGTGATGGACACTGATGGGTGGCAGTGATGGGCACTGATGGGTGGATGTTTCTTGTGCACAAGCCGGTGATCTGCTTTTTTTTCTCCTCACGCTGTCAGCGTGAGGAGCAAAAAAAACTATTACCGATTCCTTTTTTTTACATCACATGATCAGCTGTCATTGGCTGACAGCTGATCACGTGGTAAGGGGCCGTGACCGGCCCCTTACATGGATCTGTGATCACCCGAGTCTCAGTGACTCTGTGATCACAGCGTGCGCCCTGCAGGGGGCGCGTGTTGCGCGTGCAAAGGGGAGGATGTCTATTGACGGCCTCCCGGCATTTGGAGTCCGCACTGTAGCCGTCATTCGGGTATAGCGCGGATGGGAAGTGGTTAAATGTTGACTTTTTTTTATTTCTTTTTTTTTTATTGCCAACAATGGCTTGCAATAGAGTTCCCGGCTCAGGACCAAACTTTTTCCCTGTTCGGGAGTTCTGGTGCGAACCGAACAGGGGGGTGTTTGGCACATCACTATTTGCTTATATACAATAAATGAATAAATAGGCAATAGACTATGTTCTGCTATGTCCTGAATAAGGCTAGCTATATAAGATTTCCCTTATTGGTTCCCTTATGGCTGAACAGAAGAAATTATTCAATAGATTCCTTCATCCACATTAAAGAGCATTGGATGGAGGAATCTCACCTGCTGGCTGTTGTATTCTGACAGCCGCAGCACCAGCCATAACACCCAAACAGTGACTGCAGCTCAGTAGCTGCAGTCACTGTTTGGCCAAGGATTTTCAGCCCAGCACCTTCGATTTTCAGATCAAAGTTTGTTCAGGTGAGTGGTGCCACCCATGGTTCAACAGGGCCACCCATGGTTCAAATTTCACCCAATTCTAAATTCATTTCTGACATTCGAGACATGTATGGCCAGCATGAGGGAAAACACCAAAAAGAAGCATGCTTTTACCTAATAATCATAAAACCATCTACCATGCACCTAAATAGCTTGACTCTAAAGCTACAGGTGACCATAGATGGTTAGAAATTTGGCCGGTTCAGCAGGGTTTCCGTCAGTGAGAATTTGATCTTTAATAAAAAATAAAAAATGTTTTGATTGATCTGTAGTAAGAAAATACACTAGATTATCTGAGAAAACCACCCTTTAAATAAACTAGTCTGTCCAATGGAGAAAAAAATAGAGAGCAGTTTATAAAACTGGCTAAAGTTGGATAAGAAGACATGATGTTTATTAGAATGTCTAGAAGAGATAAAAACCTAAAGGGCAATCGCGGGTGCCCGGCAGACATCGTGGCCGCCGGGCACGCGCACCGGGTCCCGAGCAATGCAGCGGGGGGGTGTGCGCGCGCGCCCCCTAGACGGCCAGGAATGCCAATGGGAAAACTCACTCGTATCCAGCCAAACAGGGAATCACCAATGCCAGAGAGAAAAAGGCTTATAGTGTAGTATTTATTTTCAACAAAAGATTAAAAAAAATTGTAGTCCACAAGTTAAAGTGCTATGACATACTGCTGGGTCACACCACTTACATCTGATGCCGCCAGACTACAAGAAGAATGGCGATGTATGTATGTTCAGAATAAAAGCTGGTAGTAGACAACACACCCGGTGCCACTACCCTGAAAACAGAATGGCAGCTAGACCTCAGGCATGTAAGATAAAGAAACGACCGTTAAGCCTTATCTTACATACCTGAGGTCATGCTCATTTAGAGCGCTGCATTTACCTATACTTATGGAGACACTTCAGTCAATGTTAGTGCCTTTCAGAGACAAGGTTTAGGAAATTGATTATCTTTTTCCACTTCAAAAGACTGGAGAAACATCGTATGTACTGCAATTAGTTGAAGTAAAATTGTGTTGAATTCATCCTCCGTGTCTTATTGAAGAGTTAAACTGCCCGTGGATGGTGCCAAGTCAGCAGTTGACCATACTGTTTAGGGCCTATGGAGGTATTTCAGTGCATAAAGCAGCATTTGGACCAGAACACTTTGCAGTTGATATCATATAATGTTCCAATAGAGAACCTACTAGAGGGCACAGATATATTGCACTATGCATAGACCAGGGGATTCTTCACAGGAATATATAGGATTAGAATTATGGAGTTATTCACTCAGGCTTTTGACTCAAGTAGTTTGCCAAGTTGTTACAAGCAAAGCTGCGCTGGGGGAGGGTGATACCTTTGGTAGAGCTGCTGACACCATTGGAAACCCAAACGGGTATTGAGTTTTACCCAACTCATCCCAAAACTGAAGACTTCCAGGCAGCATTTAAAATATCAAAAGAGGATTGAGTCTTTCCCCTTTCCAAAACAGATTTTAATTTCAAAAGAAGGGCTGGTTTAATCTTCAGTTAAGGTTTGCTTTCAATGAAGTCATGACCATATGCAGTATATGTTTAATGTTGGTACTCCAATAGATTACTGTGGGACCACACTTGGCCAGCTCTTTGATAATGGTGTGGTGCCTGCATACTGACTATCAGCCTCTTTTTTTTAAGTGTATTTTAGATGCAGCTATTAAATTAAGTCCCATTTGCTACATAGCAGTGCTATTTATACAGTGGATATAAAAAGTCTACACACCCCTGTTAAAATGTCAGGTTTCTGTGATGTAAAAAAATGAGACAAAGATAAATCATTTCAGAACTATTTCCACCTTTGATGTGACCTATAAACTGTACAACTCAGTTGAACAACAAACGGAAATCTTTTAGGTGGGGGGAAGTAAAAATAAAATAATATGGTTGCATAAGTGTGCACACCCTTAAACTAATACTTTGTTGAAGCACCTTTTGATTTTATTACAGCACTCTGTAGTCTTTTTGGGTATGAGTCTATCAGCATGGCACATCTTGACTTGGCAATATTTGCCCACTCTTCTTTGCAAAAACATTCCAAATCTGTCACATTGCGAGGGAATCTCCTGTGCACAGCCCTCTTTAGATCACCCCACAGATTTTCAATCGAATTCAGGTCTGGGCCATTCCAAAACTTGAATCTTCTTCTGGTGAAGCCATTCCTTTGTTGATTTGGATGTATGCTTTGGGTCGTTGTCATGCTGAAAGATGAAGTTCCTCTTCATGTTCAGCTTTCTAGCAGAAGCCTGAAGGTTTTGTGCCAATATTGACTGGTATTTGGAACTGTTCATAATTCCCTCTACCTTGACTAAGGCCCCTGTTCCAGTCGAAGAAAAACAGCCCCAAAGCATGATGCTGCCACCACCATGCTTCACTGTGGGTATGGTGTTCTTTTGGTGAAGTGCAGTGTTGTTTTTGCTCCAAACATATCTTTTGGAATTATGGCCAAAAAGTTCAACCTTGGTTTCTTCAGACCATAATGCCGCGTACACACGATCATTATTCACGGCGGTTAAAAAACCGCCGTGAATAATGACAGGAAAAACGAGGGAACCGCTTGGTTCCCTACACACGGTCGTTTTTCCCGGCATTTTTTCTCTTGACGAGAAAAACGACCGTCTGTGGGCTCCGCGGCAGTGTTTCCCTATGGGAAAACTGCCGCGGAAAAAAATGCTGGAAAAAACGATGAGAAAATTTAGAAGATGTTCTAAATTTTCTCGTCGTTTTTTATGCCGTTTTTCTAGACGAGAAAAACGACATAAAGCCCACAGATGATCGTTTTTCTCGTCGAAAAAAAAATTGCAGTTTTTCTCGTCGAGAAAAGCGGTCGTGTGTACGCGGCATAACACATTTTCCCACATGCTTTTGGGAGACTTCAGATGTGTTTTTGCAAAATTTAGCCTGGCTTGGATGTTTTTCTTCATAAGAAAAGGCTTCCGTCTTGCCACTCTACCACATAGTCCAGACATATGAAGAATACGGGAGATTGTTGTCACATGTACCACACAGCCAGTAATTGCCAGATATTACTGCAGCTCCTTTAATGTTGCTGTAGGCCTCTTGGCAGCCTCCCTGACCAGTTTTCTTCTTGTCTTTTTATCAATTTTGGAGGGTCTAGTTCTTGGTAATGTCACTGTTGTGCCATATTTTCCCCACTTGATGATCACTGTCTTCAATGTGTTCCATGGTATACCTAATGCCTTGGAAATTCTTTTGTACCCTTCTCCTGATGAATACCTTTTAACAATGAGATCCCTCTGATGCTTTGGAAGCTCTCTGCGGACCATGGCTTTTGCTATAGGATGCAACTAAGGCCCCTTTCACACTGCCGCAACTTAAAAGTTGTGAGATTGTACTTCGATTTTGCCGCAATTTCAGGGAATGCCTGTGTAAACTTGAGGTCTATGGACCTCAACTAGCATGAAAGTCAGACCAAAGTAGTACAGGGACTACTTTGAAGTCGGCATGACTTTAGGTCGCACATATATGAATAATTATCATTGGAAACCATGGGGAAAGACCTACTAAAACAGCTGAACTATATTTGGGGTTAATCAGAGGCACTTTAAAAGATGGCATGTGTGTACTGACTCCTATTCAACATGAGTTTAAATGTGATTGCTTAATTCTGAACACAGCTACATCCCCAGTTATATAAGGGTGTGCAACCACATTTTATTTTTTTATTTTTACTTCAACCCCCTAAAAGATTTCAGTTTGTTTTTCAACTGAGTTGTACAGTTTATAATCACATTAAGTGCCCGTTCACACTACCGCGACTTGGGATCCGACTTGTGTCGCCCAAAGTCGCACGACATGAGAATTTACATTGAAATGAATGAGAGTCGTCTTAATGTATACTACTGAAGTTGCTCCGACTTCAGAAAAGGTTCCTGTACTACTTCAAGACGACTTCTAGGTGAATTGTACCCATTGATTTCAATGGAAGTCGCCTCCAAAGTCGGATCCCTGTCTTAACTGAAGCAACTTTACAGGAAGAGAAAATAGTTATCTCAGGCAAACCCCTCCCTCCCACAGAGCTGATTATTCTTTGATTGGCCACTGGCAAAGTCGCCTGTCCTGGAGGCGACTTAAAGTCACGTTGTAAGTCGTTCCAAGTCGCGCTGAAGTCGTCTCGCAAAGTCGCGCTGGAAGTCGCGTTGCCCCTGTGTGAACCAGCACTTAAGGTGGAAAAAGTTCTGAAATTATTTATCTTTGCCTCATTTTTTTACATCACAAAAACCTGACATTTTATCAGGGGTGTGTAGACTTTTTATATCCATTGTACATAGGATTTTTTTTGCATGTTTACACACATTTCTACATGAATCATTTAAAGCTGCTGTATTGATTAATTCAAGCAGACGCCTCTGGTATGATACTACAGTGCCAACACCAGAATGTAAAAGATCTCTCCAGGCTTTAGAACGTCCTCTGGAGATGCTGCAGATTGATCACACTCCTGTGTAGCAGGTACCACGTTGATTTTAGATTTGCTATATCTCAGCAGGAGACTGAGAGAAAGTGCAACAAGGCTAGATTGAGGCAGACAATTGAATGGAACTTGGTACACTGCCTTGTCCTAAAATCTCTGGAGGAAGCCATTATTTTAATTTTAAATAATGCTGTAATCCTTCTTGTATGGTGCTTTTGGTATTTGATAAATGTATGGTGTTAAAGTGCACCTGTAGTTTTGGATCAAATGGTATGCTATAAAATTGGAGATAGGAATGTATGACACAAAGGGGTTGATTTACTAAAGGCAAATAGATTTAGAATTTTGCAAGTGCAGTTGCTTCAGAGCATAGATGAAGTTAAGCTTCACTTGCAAAGCATACCCAATCATATGCAGGGAGAAAGAAAGCTGCATTTTTGTTTTCACAGGATCAGATGATGAAAGTCATCAGAGCTTTCCCTCATTAACTAAGCTCTGAAGCAGCTGCACTTGTAGAGTGCACAGTCTATTTACCTTTAGTATATCAACCCTACATTTTTTTTTCCAAACCCTTGCTGACCATGCTATAGCCAAATGATGGCTACATCGTAGTCAGCCAGTTCTGGGAGGGTGTTATATGATAGTCTCCTGTGATCGCACCTGCTGTGTCCTGCGGACCCTGCTAATCACAGATTGAAGTAAGGAGCCAATCAGCGGCTCTTTACCATGTGAACACGATGTAAACAGAAGCCAGTTATCAGCACTTCTTTCCTCATGCTGACAGCATGAGAAGAGGAGAAGAGTCGATAACTGGCTTGTGTAAAAGAGACATGTACACTGATAATCAAGGCACTGATTATCAATGTCCTGATTATCAGTGCAGTCCCAACAGTGCCCACCAGTGCTGGCAATCAATGTCCATCAGTGCCTCCTCATTAGTATCACCTATCAGTGCCACCTACCAGTGCCCATCAGTGCCACCTACCAGTGCCCATCAGTGCCACCTATCAGTGCCCATCAATGCCCACCTGTGCAGAATATCGGTGCCCATCAGCGCAGCCTCATTAGCACATTTTTTCAAAATTTTGAGCAGCACATTTTTTCCCCAAAAAAAATTCCCGTTTATTTTGCGAAAAATAACAAAACCCAATAGAGATTAAATACCACCAAAAGAAAGCTCTATTTGTGTGAACAAAAAAAATGTTGTTTGGGTAGAGTGTTGCATGACTGTGCAATTGTCATTCAAAGCCTGACAGCACTAGAAGCTGAACATTGGTGTCAGGTCACCTGAGGCCAGGTTACAGATGCACACCGTTGGGGTCAGGAGTGCACCGCTAAGGTAGTGAACCCTATGGCTGACTGCTGCGGATGGAACTCTGGGTGTTTAAGGAAGGCAGGACCACTGGAGCACTAACAGGGACTGGAGCACTAACAGGGATCCCACAGGGAGCTAGAGCCTAAGATTCCCCAGGGCGCAGAGTCTAAGATCCAGCAGGTGTTCACCAGAGCCTCTAGTGGTGAGGATGGACTGGGCTGCAACTGGATCCAGGTCGCGGCCCCCAGAGTCCCCCAGCTCACACTCACAGTAGGCTATAGAGGATAGAGGGGAAGCAGCAGCTCAGGATACAAGAGATAGTGAGGGGAAAGCCAAGGTCGGGGCGACTAGCAGACAAGGATAAATAAAGGACACGCCAAAGGTCAAGGTCACAAGCAGACAGGGATAGTCGAGAACAAGCCAAGATCGGTAACTGGAATCAGACGTAGAAGACACAGCAAGTCACACACGAAAGCGAACATACAAAGTTGATCAGCATGGCTGGCTTGCAGTGCACAGGTTAATAAAGTTGTCAGGGACGTACTGGGTTTGAACCTGGGACCTCTTCTGTGTCTGGCATTGACTCTTCCCACTGAGCTATCTGGGATGCTGGTCAGTTCCCTGCCTGATCTGCTGGATAACCTATCTGACCCATTAGACTACTCTGCTTGGTGTCCTGATTACTGTTGAACCCTGAACCCCTTGCTCCTCCCATGAACTTCCTATAAAAGGCGTTCCAGAGATGCTTCTGTTCCCTGAGTTCCTGATTCTGTGCCTGTATCCTGTTCCTGTGTTTGACCCGGCTTCCTGACCACGCTTCTGTCTCCAGTCCTGACCTCGGCTCGTTTGACCCTGCTCAGTTATCTGCCAGTCTGCCTGTTGCCAAGATTTGGCCTGAACTTTGACTACTCTCTGCCTGCCACTTATGATGTTTACCTTGATGTGTATGACCCGGCTTGTCTGACTCTGCAAACCTGCACCAGCTGACCTGCATCCCCTGCTCTGTGAGCTGCACACGCTGACCTGCATCCTTTGCAATGCAAACCTGCATCCCTGCTCTGCAAACCGGCACCTGCTGACCTGCATCGTCTGCTCTGCAAGCTGCACCCGCTGACCTGCATTCTCGGCTCTGCAACCTGCACCTGCTGACCTGCATCCGCTGCTTCCGGAAACAGCCGTTCCAGTCTCCACTCGGCTCCACCACTCCAAGCAGTGAGGATCAGACAGGCACCCTTACCTCACCGTGCTCTTACCACCACTGTCCCCACTCCAGTGGTCTCCGAGCCGGGGTTGTATGGGAGGTCCCTCTCCGCACGTCTGGCTCAGACCTAAGGTACGTTACAATAGTGTTCCCTGATAGGGCCTGGGGTGGAGCCATGCTAGAGGAGAGATTACTTAAACAGCCAGGTGAGAGTGGCTGGCCTCTAAAGCAGGACACATGGAGGAGAGGTAGGCTGAGAGACAAACATTACTGCATAACCATGACAGTACCCCCTTCCTCTTATGGGCCCTCCCCCGCCTGGGCCCAGGCTTAAAGGGAAATCTCAGATGAAACCTCCTCAACAGACGAGGCGCAACGACTTCAGATGCAGCGATCCAAGACGCCTCCTCAGGACCAAACCCTCTCCACTGCACAAGGTACTGAAGAATGCCTCTGCAGAGCCGAGAATCCAGAACTTGACTAACCTCGTACTTTAGATTATCCTCAGAGACCGAAACCGAGGTAGGGAGAGGACGAGAGGACTTATTGAGGACAAAAGGCCCTTTAGGAATAAGCAAGGGCATAAGAGGATCAACAGGAATCAGAGGAGGGTCCCCCAGACCCTTAAAGATGAACTGGGCATCTAGCACAGGACCATCAGACTGGGCAGAGGTCAGTGGAACCCTGAGGTCAGGTTGGTTAGAAAGTAACATGTCACAGGAGTCAAGCTGGATAGCTGAAAGACAAGCAAAATGAGGATGGATTGAACCCCTTAGACATGTTTGAATGAACGTAACAGTATTAGGGTGAGGCGAGGTTGCAGAAGGTCCTAAATAAGAAAAAGTAGGAGGCTCACTGGGAATGGGGCAGACAAAGGTAAATGGTTATGCAAACTGGAGTGAATGATCGGCTCAGGTTCACAGGTGGGCTCCTCATCCAGAGTGCCACATGACCTAGAGAGTGCATCAGCCCGACTATTGCAGGACACATCCCAGAAATCACTATATGCAGTAGGAAGATCAAAAGATACTGGGATGGTGGCAACAGGAAGTTTCTCTTTTGGGACAACCTTGGGTAGGCAGGACGAGGAACAGGAGGAACCCCAAGCCAGGATCTGTCCAGTGGTCCAGTCAACATGTGGAGAATAGAGCCGTAACCAAGGAAGACACAAAATGATAGGAGTTGAGGCCTTAGGTAAGATAAGGAAGGATATCCACTCCTGGTGGAGTGTCCCTACCCACATCTTAACAGGGAGGGTCTGGAAACGGCTAGGACCCCCTGGGAGAACAGTGCCATCAATCGCCAAGACCACCAATGGCGTGGTGAGGGGCAAAAGGGTAAGTCTCATGGACGATATGATTTCCCAGTCCATGAAATTGCCAGCGGCTCCAGAATCCAGATATGCCGAGACCGAATGAGAAGAAGCACCAACATGAAGGAACACAGGAAGAAGAAGACGAGAAGGTGAAGGTGATATTTCTGGGTCCAATACTCCACTTTCCAGATGTATTGGACCCGAACATTTTTCTGGACAAAGAGAGCAAGTGTCATGAAAATGACCTTTGCCCCCACAGTAGAGACACAGGCCTAGAGTTCTGCGCCTAGCAGGTTCCTCAGGGGATAGCCTGGTCCGACCCAGCTGCATGGGTTCCTCAGCCGGCAGGAGATGCTCCACGGGTCGAAGAGAGGGGGGCTCAGGCTGACTAAGAACTAAGGAGTGCTGGCATTGCTTTTTTAGGGTCCTTTTCTGAAAGCGAATATTGATCTGGTTACACAAGGAGATAACTTCACCCAGATCAGTGGGGATGGTTCTTCCTGCTAATTCATCCTTCACTCTATCAGAAAGGCCATGCAAAAAGGTTGCGACTTAGGCCTCATTGTTCCAGCTCAACTCAGCCGTCAGTATGCGGAAATGAAGAGCATACTGCCCCACAGAAGCAGACTCTTGGCGGAGACGTAAAAAGGGCGCTGGCCGCTGAAGAGACACGACCCGGTTCTTCGAAGATATTCCGAAAAGGTTTCAAGAAGTCAGACAGACTAGAAACCACTGGATCATTCAGTTCAAACAGAGGGGCTGCCCAGGCTAAAGCTTCCCTGAAGAGGAAGGAAATGATATAGGCTACCTTTGCCAGATCAGACTTGTTTTGGGGCTGGAGCTCAAAATGAATAGTGCATTGGCTAAGGAACCCCCTGCAGGCCTTGGAGTCCCCAGAGAAACAGGACGGAGCTGGCAGTTGTAGTGAATGTGTGGCTGCGACTGCAACCAGAATAGGTGCAACCACTGATAGTGGTCGAGGTTGTTGAACCGGGGGTCCTAAGGAGGCCTGAACCTGTTCAAAACGGGAGGCCAAATCCTGAAGAAATCGCATCACCTGGGTTTGATTCAATTTCTGGGTCTCAAGTCTGCGGACTATGCCCTGCAACGGATCATCTGCGGGTAGCGGCACATCAGCTGGGTCCATGACTGATCAAACTGTCAGGTCACCTGAGGCCAGGTGACAGATGCACACCGTTGGGGTCAGGAGTGCACCGCTTAGGTAGTGGACCCTATATCTGACTGCTGCGGATGGAACTCTGGGTGGTTAAGGAAGTCAGGTCCTCTGGAGCACTAACAGAGACTGGAGCACTAACAGGGATCCCACAGGGAGCTAGAGCCTAAGATTACCCAGGGTGCGGAGTCTAAGATCCAGCAGGTGTTCACCAGAGCCTCTAGTGGTGAGGATGGACTGGGCTGCAACTGGATCCAGGTCGCGGCCCCCAGAGTCCCCCAGCTCACACTCACAGTAGGCTATAGAGGATAGAGGGGAAACAGCAGCTCAGGATACAAGAGATAGTGAGGGGAAAGCCAAGGTCGGGGGGACTAGCAGACAAGGATAAATAAAGGACACGCCAAAGGTCAAGGTCACAAGCAGACAGGGATAGTCAAGAACAAGCCAAGATCGGTAACTGGAATCAGACGTAGAAGACACAGCAAGTCACACACGAAAGCTAACATACAAAGTTGATCAGCACGGCTGGCTTGCAGTGCACAGGTTAATATAGTGTTCCCTGATAGGGCCTGGGGTGGAGCCATGCTAGAGGAGAGATTACTTAAGCAGCCAGGTGAGAGTGGCTGGCCTCTAAAACAGGACACATGGAGGAGAGGTGAGCTGAGAGACAAACATTACTGCATAACCATGACAATTGGCCTGCGCAGGAAGGCGGTATAAGGTATAAGTGCCCAGTAGGCAAGTAGTTAAATGAAGGTTTTACAATATTTTAGAAGGGTGATATTAAAGCTGAAATCCATCTACAGATATTTCTACAAATTACCGGTAGTATGCAGACAAAAATGTATCTCTTGTGAGGTATGTAAAATGCTCACCTCAGTCCTGTTTAGGGTAGAATTCGTTGACCTGCACCCACTGGATAATACAGCCAGCTCTGTATTTCTCGTGCTGTTGCTATGATTCTTTGATTGCCGAGGCTCTCATACAGCAAATCCTTTCAATTCACAGAACACCTTGTTTTCTGTAAACATAAATGGACAAGGGGAAAGCATGAAGAAAAGAGAACAAACTTGTCATTGCCCATGTGTCATATTGTGTCATGGGACAAATCAGAGAGGATTGCAAGCATGGGGTCCTGTCGCTGCATAATTCAAACAACAACAAGTTGATCAGCTATCAGTCTTGGAAGATCTACTAGTATTTGTCCACCATTCCAAACTGTGGCTATTCTGCACACTACATCCAATGCTCACTAAAGAAAGTTTCAGCTTGGCATAGTTTGTTCTGCTGGGTACTTCCGCCCCTTAAGTATCCTTTCTTTAATGTAAAAGCACCCAATTGAATAAGAAGGACTATTATAAGTTCTTGAAAAAAAAAACTTTCTTTCTATTGTAAGGTTAAATATATCTCTCCATTAATCTTTCCATTTTATTTTTAAGCCATTAACACAATTTTGCCTGTGGGAAGGAAATCTGCTCCTGATTTAGCCAGGGAAAGGACAGTTTATAAATGGGAATATGAAAAATGCATGGATTATATTATCATTATGGTATCCCAATGCAGCACATAGGATTCAAAAACTGTTACATTTAATTTTATATGGAACTTAGAGAAAAAATAAATCCAAATGAAAGAAGTATTTTCATATGATTCAGTCTTTTCTCTAAGGCTGGGTTCACACTGGTACGACACGACAGTCGTACTACTTTGGATCCGACTTTGCCCTGTGACTTGAAGTCAGAGACGCGTCCGACTTTAATGAACAGGGATCTGACTTTGATCCCCGACAATGCCAGGCACTGTGTCTGGTATGCATCTTGAGGGGGAACGCTACGCCAAATTTTAAATAAGAAAACGGCATGGGTTCCCCTCCAAGAGCATACCAGGCCCTTCGGTCTGGTATGGATTTTAAGGGGACACCTACGCCAAAATAAACGGCGTGGGGTCCCCCCAAAATCCATACCAGACCCTTATCTAGGCTTGCAGCCCGGCCGGTCAGGAAAGGGGTGGAGACGAGCTCTCCGGGTCTTCTCCCGCTGTCTTCTGCCGGGCTCCTCCGCTATCTTCTTTCCGCTCTTTTGCTAGCGGTTGCCCGGTCTTCTCCGTCGTCATCTTCCCTCTTCTTTTCTTCCGATGTTGACACAACGCTCTCTCCCGCTGTAATGCCGGGTGCGCGGTGCGCAACGACTTATATTGGCATGGGGCGTGGTCATCCGGTGATCCCGCCCTGTATGATGTCACCACCGGAGCATGATGGGACGGTGACGTCATAAGGGGCGGGATCACCGGGTGACATCACCCGTTGACCACGCCCCATGCCAATATAAGGCGTTGCGCACCGCGCACCCGACATCACAGCGGGAGAGAGCGTTGTGAATATACAATAATATCCGCGCTTAGATGGATTAACCTGGCTGCTGCCCCCCTTTTAAAAGTATCCTATCTAGGAACTTTGTAATAAAGAATATAAAACCAGTTTGGGGTAATGGCGCTGCCTCTTCGAGTATAAACACACAGCAATAAGGTGGTATGTATGAAGAACTTCTGAGGTGAAAATGTGCTTCCTCACAATATACACAATACAATACCCAGAAATGATGGGTGTGTAGCTAATAATTACGTTAAGTCAATATAGGGAGAGTGTTGTATCAACATCGGAAGAAGAGAAGAGGGAAGAAGATGACAGGGAAGATCGGGCAACCGCTAGCAAAAGAGCGGGCAAAAGAGCAGAAGATAGCGGAGGAGCCCGGAAGAAGACAGCGGGAGAAGACCCGGAGAGCGCGGAGAAGAGACCGGAGAGAGCGGAGAAGTCGGAAGAGACCCCCGAAGTCGGAAGACACCCCCAGAGCTGCCTAATAAATTACTTTAAAAACCTTTGTAGTGGTTTTTTTTTATTGACACTTTTTTTCCCCCAGGTGAATGGGTAGGGGTACAATGTACCCCATACTCATTCACATAGGGTGGGGGCCGGGATCTGGGGGCCCCCTTATTAAAGGGGGCTCCCGGATTCCGATAAGCCCCCCGCCCGCAGACCCCGACAACCAATGGCCAGGGTTGTTGGGAAGGGGCCCTTGCCCTCATCAACATGGGGTCAAGGTGCTTTGGGCTGGGGGGGCGCAGGTCCCCCCTGCCCCAAAGCACCCACCCCCCATGTTGAGGGCATGCGGCCTGGTACGGTTCAGGAGGGGGCGGGCTGCCTGCCAGGATAAGGGTCTGGTATGGATTTTGGGGGGACCCCATGCAGTTTTTTCGGCGTAGGGGTTCCCCTTAAAATCCATACCAGACTGAAGGGCCTGGTATGCTCTTGGAGGGGGAACCTATGCCGTTTTTTTATTTAAAATTTGCCGTGGAGTTCCCCCTCAATATCATCAGAAAGATTTGAATATCGTGCAAAAGTTAATTTATTTCACTAATGCAACTTAAAAGGTGAAACTAATATATGAGATAGACTCATTACATGCAAAGCAAGATAGTTCAAGCCGTGATTTGTCATAATTGTGATGATTATGGCTTACAGCTCATGAAAACCCCAAATCCACAATCTCAGAAAATTAGAATATTACATGCAATCAATAAAACAAGGATTGTACATAGAACAATATCGGACCTCTGAAAAGTATAAGCATGCATATGTACTCAGTTCTTGGTTTGGGCCCCTTTTGCAGCAATTACTGCCTCAATGCGGTGTGGCATGGAAGCTATCAGCCTGTGGCACTGCTGAGGTGTTATAGAAGACCAGGATGCTTCAATAGTGGCCTTCAGCTCTTTTGCATTGTTCGGTCTCATGTCTCTTATCTTTCTCTTGGCAATGCCCCATAGATTCTCTATGGGGTTCAGGTCAGGCGAGTTTGCTGGCCAATCAAGCACAGTAATCCCACGGTTATTGAACCAGGTTTTTGTGCTTTTGGCAGTGTGGGCAGGTGCCAAGTAGGGATGAGCTTTATGTTTGAGTCGAACATGAGTTCGACTCGAACATTGGCTGTTCGCCCGTTCGGCGAACAGCCAACAATTTAGGGTGTTCGTGGCAAATTCGAAAAGCCACGGAACACCCTTTAAAAGTCTATGGGAGAAATCTAAAGTGCTCATTTTAAAAGTTAATATGCAAGTTATTGTCATAAAAAGTGTTTGGGGACCTGGGTTCTGCCCCAGGGGACATGTATCAATGCAAAAAAAAGTTTTAAAAACTGCAGTTTTTTCGGGAGCAGTGATTTTAATAATGCTTAAAGTGAAACAATAAAAGTGAAAAATATTCCTTTAAATTTCGTACCTGGGAGGTGTCTAAACTATGCCTGTAAAGTAGAGCATGTTTCCAGTGTTTAGAATTGTCCCTGCACAAAATGTAATTTCTGAAGGAAAAAAAGTAATTTAAAACCACTCACGGCTATAATGAATTGTCTGGTCTCTGCCAATACAGAGAAAAGTCATTGAAAAAAACGGCAGGGCCCCCCCCCCCCCAGTCCATTACCAGGCCTTTTGGGTCTAGTATGAATATTAAGGGAAACCCCTGCCGTTTTTTTAAATGACTTTTATCTGTATTGCCGGACCCAACAATTCATTAATAGATGCAAATATTTTTTAATTATTTTTTTTCCTTCAAAAATGACATTTTGCGCAGGGAACCAAAATTAAAAAAAAAAATGTGTGGGGGTCCCCCCAAAATTCCATTACCAGGCCCTTCAGGTCTGATATGGATATTAAGGGGAAGGCCACACCAAAATTAAAAAAAAAATGGTGTGGGGTCCCCCCCAAAAATCCATACCAGACCCTACAGGTCTGGTATGGATTTTAAGGGGAACCCAGCACCAAAATTTTAAAAAAATGGCGTGGGGTCCCCCCAAAAATCCATACTGGACCCTTATCTGAGCATGCAACCTGGCAGGCCGCAGGAAAAGAGGGGGGACGAGAGAGCGCCCCCCTTCCTGAACTGTACTAGGTCACATGCCCTCAACATGGGGGGGGAGGATGTCCCCATGTTGATGGGGACAAGGGCCTCATCCCCACAACCCTTGCCCGGTGGGGGTCTGCGGGTGCGGGGCTTATCGGAATCTGGAAGCCCCCTTTAACAAAGGGGACCCCCAGATTCCGGCCCCCCCTATGTGAATTGGTAACGGGTACATTGTACCCCTACCATTTCACAAAGAAAGTGTAAAAAATTTTTAAAAACCACAGACACAGTTGGGATAAATCCTTTATTAAAAAAAAAAAATCATTCCAGCGATGTAATCCAGTCTGTCCCGTGGTGATCTGATGTCCAGCGATGCTGCCGTCTCATCCAGTCTCCACTCCACACGAAACCCCCATGATTTAAGAGGGGGCGGTGTCACCCGTCACATCATAGGGTAAGCCCCGGCTTTCCCCACTTGCCGGGGAATACCCTATTACGTCGGCGGGTGACCCTGCCCTGTGACGTCACATCATTGGGTATTCCCCGCTTGCCGGGGAAAGCCTTCGCTTACACTATGACGGGTGACTCTGCCCCCTCCCACGTCATGGGGGTTTCGTGTGGAGTGGAGACTGAGACTGCAGCATCGCTGGACATCAGATCACTGCGGGATATAGTGTCCCTATGACATCCTCCCCCCCATGTTGAAAGCATGTGGCCTGGTACGGTTCAGGAGGGGGGGTGCTCTCTCGTCCCCCCCTCTTTTCCTGCGGCCTGCCAGGTTGCGTGCTTGGATAAGGGTCTGGTATGGATTTTTGGGGGGACCCCACACCATTTTTTTTTTTTTGGTGCAGGGTTCCCCTTAATATCTATACTAGACCTGAAGGACCTGATATGGAATTTGGGGGGATCCCCACGCTTTTTTTTGGTTCGGGAGTTCCCCTTAATATCCATACCAGACCTGAAGGACCTGATATGGAATTTGGGGGGATCCCCACACTTTTTTTTTTGGTTCGGGGGTTCCCCTTAATATCCATACCAGACCTGAAGGGCCTGGTAATGGAATTTTGGGCGGACCCCCATGCATTTTTTTTTTTTATTATTTTGGTTCCCTGCGCAAAATGTAATTTTTGAAGGAAAAAAAGTAATTTAAAACTACTCGCATCTATTAATGAATTCTCGGGTCCGGCAATACAGACAAAAGTCACTGAAAAAAATGGCAGGGGTTCCCCTTAATATTCATACCAGACCCAAAGGGCCTGGTAATGGACTGAGGGGGGGGACTCCTGCCGTTTTTTTCAATGACTTTTCTCTGTATTGCCGGGGACCCGACAATTCATTATAGCCACGAGTGGTTTTAAATTACTTTTTTTCCTTCAGAAATGACATTTTGTGCAGGGACAATTCTAAACACGGGAAACATGCGCTACTTTATAGGCATACTTTAGACACCCCCCAGGTACGAAATTTAAAGGAATATTTCACTTTTATCTTTTCACTTTAAGCACTATTAAAATCACTGCTCCCGAAAACCTTTTTTTGCATTGATACATGTCCCCTAGGGCAGGACCGGGGTTCCCCAAACACTTTTTATGACAATAGCTTGCATATTAACTTTAAAAATTAGCACTTTCGATTTTTCATGTTCGTGTCCCATAGACTTTAACGGTGTTCGCGTGTTCGAACAAATTTTTTGCCTGTTCGCATGTTCTGGTGCAAATCGAACCGGGGGGTGTTCGGCTCATCCCTAGTACCAAGTCCTGCTGGAAAATGAAGTCAGCATCCCCATAGAGCTCCTCTGCGGAAGGAAGCATGAAGTGCTTCAAAATCTCCTGGTAGACGGCCGAGTTGACCCTGTACTTAATGAAGCACAGTGGACCAACACCAGCAGATGACATGGCTCCCCAAATTAACACAGACTGTGGAAACTTCACACTGGACTTCAAGCATCTTGCAGTGTGTGCCTCTCCATTCTTCCTCCATACTCTGGGTCCTTGGTTTCCAAATGAGATGCAAAATTTGTTCTCATCAGAAAAGAGGACTTTGGACCACTGAGCAACAGACCAGGTCTGTTTTTCTTTAGCCCAGGTAAGACGCTTCTGACGTTTGTTGTTCAGGAATGGCTTGACAAGAGGAATACGACATTTGAAGCCCATGTCCAGGATCCGTCTGTGTTTGGTGGCTCTTGATGCACTGACTCCAGCCTCAGTCCACTCCTTGTGAAAGTCCCCAACACTTTTGAATGGCCTTTTCCTGACAATCCTCTCCAGGCTGCGGTCATCCCTGCTGCTTGTCCACACTTTTCCCTTCCACATAACTTTCTATTAATGTGCTTTGAAACAGCACTTTATGAACATCCAACTTCTTTTGCAATTACCTTTTGAGGCTTTCCCTCATAGAGGGTGTCAATGATGGTTTTCTGCACAACTGTCAGGTCAGCAGTCTTTCCCATGATTGTGATTCCTACTGAACCAGACTGAGAGACCATTTAAAGGCTCAGGAACCCTTTGCAGGTGTTATGGCTTAATTAGCTGATTAGAGTGGGACACTTTGAGCCTAGAATATTGCACCTTTTCACAATATTCAAATTTTCTGAGATTGTGGATTTGGGGTTTTCATGAGCTGTAAGCCATAATCATCACAATTATGACAAATCGTGGCTTGAACTATCTTGCTTTGCATGTAATGAGTCTATCTCATATATTAGTTTCACCTTTTAAGTTGCATTAGTGAAATAAATTAACTTTTGCACGATATTCAAATTGTTCGAGTTTCACCTGTACGTGTATTACTCTGTGAAGGAGTCAGGTGATTCATAGCTGCAGCTTGCTCAGCTGTGAGCACATTCCTGAGACAAGCAAAGACAAGAGGAATGCAGAAGCTGACATGTCCCCCCCCCCCCCTCTGTATTCTTCTTGTCGTTGTTTGTCTTGGGAAAGTGCTCACAGCCAAGACAACCTCTGTCAGGTTTTAGTGCTCTCTGTCCTCTTTGGGTAGTAACAGAATGTTGGTTCATACCAAGACATAATATCACTTAATCACATTATAAAAAAAAGTTATATAATATCACTTATTCAGATTATAAAAAAAAGTAATAACTTAAAGAGTATGGTGGGCTGTATGGTTATTTTGGGTTATAACACGAAGTAATATCTCCCCAAAAAAAAGTAATATCTCCAGGAGTATGGTGGGCAGTATGGTTATGTTGGGTTATACCAAGAATTAATATCTACAGGAGTATGGTAGGCAGTAAGGTGATGTTGGGAGTACGGAGGGAAGTTATATCTTCAGCAATAAGATTGTCAGTAAAATGATGTTAGGTATTTAGAGGGAAGTGATATCTACAGTAGTATCATGAGCCGGAAGTGCAACATATTGTACAGAAAGAGGTGTTATACATCAGGAAAGGCTAAAAGAGTTTGCTGTGCGTCGTCAGAAATACCGTATTTCAAAAGTATAATGCAACAGAGAAACACATACCCTGCTTGCTGATTGGTGGATTACTGAGGAGGTTATACAGGTAAGCAGCTTGTTCCTGATACAGTTCTGTTTATGGGTTTCTTTTTTGCCACAAGATCTAAGTCCAGCAGTGTGGGTATAAAGCCTCCGTTTACTCTTGGGAACTCATTATAGGATTTTAAGCCTCAGAAAGTCACCAAATACTCTGAATTAATAAGGTTCTTTAGATTTGGGTACATTAACCCTTCCGATGTCCGCACATTTCTCACTCCAAATCCTGGATAGAGTGTATGATAACACAACACTGCTTCAGAGATCTGTGTGTACATCTGTTTGGACTTTACCTTTTAAATAAATACAGCTCTATTTTCTGTCTTTACTGAACTTCTTAGACACAAGTGGCATAATTAACCATACATAACCAACTGTAAAAGGGGGCCTGATTGTTTGCAGTTTGGCAGGTAAATAGTTAAAGCTGGTGCACGTCAAGAATTCCCCCACCCCCAGGTTTAACTCTGCCACAATGACGGGAATGTGAGTCTGTGTTCTGCTAAATCCTACCTTCCTTTTAATCTCAGTCCCATCTGTTTTGGTTTAATATGAAAAATTAATCAGATGAAGAGGTAGAGAGAGGGAAAAACCCTGCCAACATCATGACCACATTGGCCGGGAGGTGGGCCTTGGTTCACAAGTGGCGTTCCCTGTCTGTGGTGCTGTATGACCCCATCCTTCCATGAGGCATCAGAAGACACAGTTTACCACTGAAAATAACCAACAAATAACAGTTTGTCCATAAACACTGAACAGGGAAGAGTTCAGTACTACAGTTAACAATGGGAAATATGAAGCTGCAATAAACACGGTTGGTTATAAGTGGAACTACAGTAAAACCTTGGATTGCGAATAACGCGGTTTCCGAGCGTTTCGCAATACGAGCTGTTTTTAAAAAAAAAATCCTGACTCGGTTTGCGACCGTTGTCTCGCAAGACGAGCAGGATTCAAGCCTCTGGGGTGTGAAGTACTGCATTTGTCCAGAGTGCAGGGGCGCCAGTGACGCTTTCTAACTGTGGCCTTCTTGAGTAAGGGCAGATGGTTCACAAATGAAGGAGCATGACAGAAATGGGCTGAAGACCTATGCCGCCTGGAGGAGCTTTACAATTACCAGGGTCCTGAATGTGATATCATGCGCTACTGACATTTGTGATAAGGGTCAATTATTGTGGTGAGCAGACAACTTCTGAGGTTTGGTGGAGGCCCCCAGTTGGGAGAGCACTTTACTTTTGCACAATTTGGAATATTGCAATGTGGTGGTTATTTCTTTAATTACGGATGGACAGTTACACTGAAGAATGTTGTATTTAACATTTAGTCACAGACACATACATATGTTTGCGGTATACACACACACACTATATTGTCAAAAGTATTGGGGAGCCTGCCTTTACACGCACATGAACTTTAAACCCAAAAGCACCCAAAAGCAGAAGTTCCGCTTTAAGGGCTCTTAACCCTCTGACATGCCACATTTAGCATGTAATTTTTTTGGGGGGGGGGGACAGGTACCTAGTTTTGACAGGTACCCAGCTCCCACTTCCGCTCGGGCCGCCTAGGCGACTGGAGCGAAAGTTCTCCTTTCCCCCTCCCTCCCTGCAATCTTCTGTGACACATCACAGGTCCCAGAATTGCCCGGCCATTGAGGAGGCGCAGCGTGACTCACATGTGCGCAGTGCGTACCTGGCTGTGAAGCTGCAAGCTGTAATGCCGGCGCCGGGAAGAAGCAAGGGAGAGAACCGAGGGTTAGGGCGGCCGCATCGCTGGATGGTGGGACAAGTGAGTGTGTGTTTATTAAAAGTCAGCAGCTACACTACCTGTAGCCGCTGACTTCTAATAAACACAAAAACGACTGGAACTCCACTTTTATGGACAAAGCAAGGTCCATAAAGATATGGTTGAGCGAGTTTGGGGTGGAGGAACTTGACTGGCCTACACAGAGTCCTGACCTCAAGCCGATAGAACACCTTTAGGATGAATCAGGGTGCAGACTGAGAGCCAGGGCTTGATGTCACAAATGCGCTTCTGGAAGAATAGTCAAACATTCCCATAGACACACTCCTAAACTTTGTGGACAGCCTTCCCAGAAGAGTTGAAGCTGTTAAAGCTGCAAAGGGTGGGCCAATGCAATATTAAACCCTACAAACTAAGACTAGGATGCGATTAAAGTTCATGTGTCCCAATACTTTTGACAATATAGTATATATACACACATATACACACACACACAAACACACACACACAGGGTTATTCAAAAAGATGGAGAAGATTTTAACTTTTTATTTCAAACAAACTGTAAGCCCTCCTTTACATTGAAGGCACGATTTCAAGCCGTAATTTTAGTTCGACTTCGGGGGCGATTTGACAGACATCTGTGCGGGTTCATGCACAGATGTCTATTGAAATAGCCTAGGTCGCGGGCAGCGCTTTCTCCTCGTCAGCTTCACCCTGCGCCTCCTCCTCCTCTGCATCATGGCGGCTTTCCCTGCGTCTTCTCCTCCTCGGCGGCCAATCAGATCGCTTTTGCTCTCGGCCAATCGGGTGTCAGGACCCGCTTTCTGAATGGCCGGAAGAAGAATCAGAAAACAATAGCAAATATTAATTTGCTATTGTCACACAACTGGGTGGGCTCGGGGCGCAGTGCTCTGTGCCCTGAGCTCACCCTTTTTTTAAACCAACTAGAGCCTCTGGCTCTAATCACGTGCTTCTAAAAAAAAAAAAAAAACATTGGAATCCATGCGTCCGAAGCTCTGCATGTAGATTAGGGGCTGGATGCATGGATTAGGGGGGCGGCACCATTGCGCCCATTATGGATGGACCGCCACTGCATAAAAGGTATCTAATGCTGCGTACACACGATCGGATTTTCCGTTGGAAAAACCTTGGATGGTTTTTCTGATGGAATTCCGCTCAAGCTTGGCTTGAATACACACGGTCACACAAAAGTTCTCTGAACTTTCGACCGTCAAGAACGCGGTGACGTACAACACTACGACGAGCCGAGAAATTTAAGTTCAATGCTTCCGAGCATGCGTCAAATTGTTTCCGAGCATGCGTCGGAATTTTGCGAGTCGGAATTGCTACAGACAAGGAATTTTTTCCGTCGGAAAATTTTAGAACCAGCTCTCAATCTTTTGCTGGCGGAAATTCCGACAGCAAAAGTCAGATGGAGCATACACACGGTCGGAATTTCCGACCAAAAGCTCTCATCGGACTTTTGCTGGCGGAATTTCCGAGCGTGTGTACACGGCATAAGACATCGAATTGTTGAAGCTGTAAATTCAATAATTGGCTCCCAAACGAAATTTGCGTCCTTTTTTTCCCACAAATAGAGCTTTCTTTTGGTGGTATTTGATCACCTCTGCGGTTTTTATTTTTTGCGCTATAAACAAAAGAAGAGCGTCCAGTTTGGAAAAAAAACACTATTTTTTACTTTTTGCTATAATAAATACCCATTTTTTTTTTTTAATAAAATTTTCCTCAGTTTAGGCCGATACGTATTCTTCTACATATTTTTGGTAAAAAAAAAAAAAAATCGCAACAAGCGCGTATTGATTGGTTTGCGCAAAAGTTATAGCGTCTACAAAATAGGGGATAGATTTATAGCATTTATTTTTTATTTTTTTATTAGTAATGGCGGTGATCTGCGATTTTTTATTGTGACTGCGATATTGCGGCGGACACATCGGACACTTTTGACACATTTTTGGGACCATTCACATTTATACAGCGATCCCTGCTATAAAAATGCATTGATTACTGTATAAATGTGATTGGCAGGGAAGGGGTTAACCACTAGGGGGCGGGAAGGGGTTAAATATGTTCCCTCAAAGTGTTCTTACTGTGGGGGGAGGGGACTGACTGGGGGAGGTGACCGATGGTTGTCCCTATGTACAAGGGACACAGCATCGGTCCCCTCTCCCTCACAGGACGTGGATCTCTGTGTTTACACACAGAGATCCACTTTCCTGCTCGTTTCCCGGGCAATCGCGGGTGCCGGCGGCAATCGCGGCCGCCGGGCACGCGCACCGGGGCCTTGTGAACGCGGCGGGCGCGCGCCGCCGGCGGCGCGGGCGCGCCTCCTAGCTCGTTTTAAAGGGAGGACGTCATATGACGTCCTCCCAGAACGAGAGTATCCTCCGGCCGCCGTCTATTGACAGTGGGCGGGGGACAAGTGGTTAAAAGCTCACCTGAGCAGACAGCCTTTGCTCAGCCTGAGAAACACAGACAGCATTGGTCTGTGAGAGCCAGAAGGTTTGTAAAACTTGTTACTCTGTTGGATGTGGAAGCTGGCAAGCGCTAGGCTTGTCCAGCCTGGTAGTGAGGGCCTGTAAATACTGTATAGTTAGAGCCGAGACACGGCTAGGCTTTTGTTTCGTTATTTTTTCTTCTGTTTGTTTTCAGCACTGTACAGCACCTGTCATTGACTTTGTATATAGCACCAATAAATAAAACTGTGTTTTCACTGATCCAATGGACTTGGTATCTCTGCCTGCTCATCCCAGGGAGCTTTTGTACCGACTACCTGTCCCCCAGGTTACATATGGTGGAGAATGCGGGCAGCTGTAGTAAGTTACTACTTAAAAGGCCAGTACCTAAAGTGACAACATGGAGGACCTCCTCAAACAAATGGTGTTGGCAAATGCTGCGTTGCAGCAAGCAAACGCTGCACAACAGCAAACTAACGCTGCATGGCAGCAAGCAAATGCTACACAACAGCAAACTAACGCTGAATTGCGGCAAGCAAACGCTGCACAACAGCAAGCCAACGCTATCGCACAGGAGCAAACCAAGGTGCTGTTCCAACAGATTGGTGCTGTACAGGAGCAATCGCAGAGGCTGTTTGAACAGCTTGCCACTGCTGCAAAAGCGAATAGGAAAACCCTTACTGAGGTTGTGGAGACGCTAGCACAGTGGTCACCTGCGATAATGAAGGATATTGGAGACAAGCCCTCAGCCATCCATGTGGGTCGCTTTCTTTCAAAGATGACGGCAGATGATGATCCAGAGGCCTTCCTACTAACATTTGAATGGACCGCTGAGAGGGAAGGTTGGCCCCAAACCCAGTGGGCAGGACTGATCGCCCCCTTACTTTCTGGAGAAGCGCAGAAGGCCTACTATGATCTGGAGTCAGCAGAAGCGGGAGATTATGAGAAGGTCAAGCGGGAAATCCTGGCCCGACTTGGTGTTACCTTGGCTGTTCGAGCTCAGCGGGTCCACAGCTGGGTCTTCCAAGAAAAGAGGCCCCCAAGATCGCAGATGTTTGATCTGATCCACCTGGTGCGGAAATGGCTACAGCCGGAGTCCCTGTCTGCACCACAAATAGTGGAGCGTGTGGTCATGGACCAATTCCTGAGGTCACTACCAATTCCCCTGCAGAAGTGGGTGAGTCAAGGAGACCCCAAGACGGCAGACAACCTGGTGGAGCTCGTTGAGAGGTACTTTGCTGCAGAGAACCTGGTCACCACCCCTACAGCCGCACGGACTTTCCACCCAAAGCCATGGTCTCCCCAGGCAACCGGTAAGACTGTTCCAGGGGAAGTGGGTGGTAAGCATGGCAAGGAAATAGGGGGGAGGATTTTTGGTGCCAGGACTGAAGTTTGGCGGCCCAAACAAGGGAAGCAACTGCCTGTCAGCAAACCAAACTGGGGAAACAACAGGTGTTTTCGTTGCCAAGAACTGGGACATGTTGCAGCAAACTGTCCATTGACAGATGAGCCAATGCAGTGTGATCTATCTTTTAGAAGGCAGTCTATGTTTGCTGCTGTTTCATGCGCTGCAGTGCCAAATGTGGGAAAACACATGTGTCAAGTGACTGTTAATAATAAGCCTATTACGGCCTTGCTGGACTCTGGAAGTCTAGTTACTTTGGTTACAGCTGAGATGGTTGAAACTGTGAATTTTCATGCAAAAAAAGTTGCTGTGATCTGTGTACATGGGGATACCCGCGAGTATCCAATAGCCACTGTTCAGTTTAAAACTGGCTTAGGTACGGTGACCCATTCGGTCGGACTGGTGCCCCACTTGGTGCACAAGGTTATCATTGGTAGGGACTCCCTAAGTTCTGGGAACTGTGGGATTGTCCCGACCCAGTCGCAGTACCTGACTCAGTCGCAGAGCCAGAACTCATGGCCATTACTGACATTGTGAGTTCAGGGGACTCCTCTCAGGGCTCTCCGGGTGATCCTTTCTCAGTTATGGCAGGAGAGCTGGGGGAGCCTGAAGAAGTCCCCACAACCAGTAGAGCTGGACAGCCGTCTGCTGACTCTGAGCCTACGTTAGAGTTTGCCAATCTTAATGTGCACAAGGAAAATTTTGGTACGGAGCAGAGAAAAGACCCTACCCTTGCTAGGGCCTGGGAAAATGTAATAGTGAATAATGAGGTACCTGTCGAACCAGGGGACAGGCTTTGTTTTCCATATTTCTGCAGCAATGAGGATTTACTGTATCGTGTATGCAAATCTAATGATGAAGTGGTTGAACAGTTGGTAGTCCCTAAGTTATACAGACGGGTGGTGTTGGAACTTGCCCATGGGCACTTGCTAGGAGGCCATTTAGGGGTTGATAAAACCACTGAAAGGGTGTTGTGCAGGTTTTACTGGCCTGGGATACGGAAAAATATCGAGAATTATTGTCAATCCTGTCCTGTGTGTCAGATGTCAGCCCCCCAACCACACTTCCGAAGTCCGTTAGTGCCCTTGCCCATTATTGAAGTGCCTTTTGAGAGGATTGCCATGGACCTTGTGGGTCCACTCCCCAAATCTGCCCGTGGTCATCAACATATCCTCGTGATCATGGATTACGCTACCCGTTACCCCGAGGCTGTTCCCTTACGCACTGCGTCTGCTAAAAACATTGCCAAAGAGCTGTTTATGGTGTTTAGTCGGGTTGGCGTCCCGAAAGAAGTCCTTACAGACCAGGGTACCCCATTCATGTCACGAATAACTAGGGAGCTGTGCAAGTTATTTAAGGTGACGCAGTTGCGAACCTCGGTGTACCATCCTCAAACGGATGGCTTGGTGGAACGCTTCAATAAGACATTAAAGAGTATGTTAAAAAAGGTTGTTGACAAGGATGGTAAAAACTGGGACTTCCCGATACCCTACTTGATGTTCGCCATCAGGGAAGTTCCCCAGTCCTCTACGGGGTACTCTCCATTTGAGCTGCTTTATGGGAGACACCCTCGGGGACTCTTAGACATAGCCAAGGAAACTTGGGAGGGGGAGCAGACACCTCACAAAAGTGTCATTGAGCATATCGCTCAAATGCAGGACAGGATTGCAGCAATCATGCCGGTGGTAAAACATTTACTGCAGGCCCAAGCAGCCCAACAAAGGATATACAACAGGGGGGCCCAACTTCGTGTTTTCTCACCTGGTGACAGGGTCCTCGTGTTGGTTCCCACTGTTGAGAGCAAATTCCTAGCTAAGTGGCAGGGACCCTTTGAAGTAATTGAAAGAGTTGGTGAGGTCAATTACAAGGTGTATCAACCAGGTAAAAGGAAGCCCAAACAGATTTACCACATAAACCTGTTAAAGCCCTGGAAGGATAGACTAGCATTAACTGCAAGGTCCCTCCCGTTAACCCTTAAGGGTACTGAATCCCCTCTGATCCCTGAGGTCACGATTCCAGACACCCTGTCATGTTCCCAGAAACAGGAAGCTAGAGAGTTCCTGATAAGGAATAAAGAGAAATTTTCAGTTGCTGGGCACAACTTCAGCAGTTCAGCATGATATTGTTACTGAACCTGGAGTCCGTGTCAAGCTCAAACCATACCGAATTCCCGAAGCTAGAAGAAAGGACATCGGTGAGGAAGTTAAAAGGATGTTGGAGCTAGATGTTATTGAGGAATCCAATAGTGACTGGTCTAGCCCCATTGTATTAGTCCCAAAACTGGATGGCACTTGGAGGTTTTGTAACAACTTCAGAAAGCTTAATGCGGTAACAAAGTTTGACACATACCCAATGCCCAGGGTAGATGAGCTTATAGACCGACTTGGCAAGGCCCGTTATCTGACCACTTTGGACTTGACCAAAGGATATTGGCAAATACCCCTGACTGGTAGTGCCAAAGAAAAGACTGTGTTTGTGACCCCGGAGGGGTCGTTTCAATATAAGAAAATGCCTTTTGGGTTGCAAAATGCCCCTGCAACATTTCAGAGGGCTATGGACAGGACCCTCAGACCTCACCGACAGTATGCTGCAGCCTATCTGGACGACATAGTGGTGCATAGCACTGACTGGGAGTCTCACTTGCCCCGTGTCCAGGCTGTCCTGGATTCCCTCTTCAAGGAAGGGTTTACGGCAAATTAAAAAAATGGGCCATTGGGCTAGAGCAGTGGTTCTCAACCTGGGGGTCGGGACCCCCCCGGGGTCGAAGGACAATTTGCCAGGGGTCACCGAATCCTGGTCTGTTCCTGAAGCCCGCACCGCTCTCCCAGCCTTTTCAGGCCGCCCAGCTGGGCTGTTCCTGGAGCCTGCGGCTGTCCACTCAGCCTCTTCGCAGCCGCCCATTCAGTTCATGGCATGGCTGGGGGGCATAGACTAGAGGTCAGCTGACTGGTGAGGAATGTGAAGTGGGAGGGGCTGGAGGAGACCCTATCTCCTGATTTTGGCATAGGTGTCACTGCTGCAAGACGCCACAAAGTCGGAGACACAGTGAAGCCGGAGACACAGTGAGTAACACTACCTGTGATTAGAGTTTCCATTAAAAGTCCCCACTACAGTTCTCAGATCAGCAGATGACCTTGATCAAGAGCACCTAAGTTGGCTGATCAGCAGAACTCCTCCCAGCACTGCCATGGATCCCACCCTCCACCAGCACTGCCACTTATCCCATTCCCCCCACCCCCACCCCCAAACCAAGGAGTAAGAGAAGGAATAAAAATAGAGAATACATGGAAAGGAGAGGAAAAGAGGGGGAGGTACAAAGAAAAAGGGAGAGAAAGAATAAGAGAAAGAACAAGAAAGACTGCTAGAGAGAGGGATGGGGGAAAAAAGACAAGAAATTAGGATAGAGAGAGATAAAAAGGGAAAGAAAGGAGAACAAAGAGATTGGTATATCCTAAAATGTACCATAAGGGGTTTTAATACTGTACGAGTGGAAGGGACTCAGGGAGTGCTAAATGTCCGTGGGTTAGGGGCGAAAGTTACTTGTCTTGCCTTGGGTGCAGACAAGCCACGCTACGAAAATTTTACTGTTGGGGGTCCCCACAACTTGGGAGATTTTATCAAGGGGTCACGGCATTAGTGAGGTTGAGAACCACTGGGCTAGAGGAAGCCAAGTATTTGGGCTACACTATTGGTCGGGGGGTAATAAAGCCCCAGGTGAATAAAATAGAAGCCTTCCAGGAGTGGCCACGTCCTGCAAACAAGAAGCAGGTCAGGGCCTTTCTTGGCATTGCTGGGTACTATAGAAGATTTATCCCAAATTTCGCAACTATAGCTGCCCCACTGACAGACCTTACAAAAGGGAAAGACTCCGTAATGGTGAAATGGTCTCCAGTAGCAGAAGAGTCTTTTCAAGTCCTGAAGAAGGCTCTTTGTGCACAGTCAATCCTATACTCCCCCGATTTCTCCAAAAACGTTTTGGTCCAGACGGATGCGTCTGATGTTGGTATCGGGGCAGTACTATCACAGGTACACAATGGGGAAGAACACCCTGTGGTGTACTTAAGCAGAAAGCTCAATGACCATGAAAAAAAGTATGCAGTCATTGAAAAGGAATGTCTGGCCATAAAGTGGGCCGTGGACGCGCTCAGGTACTACTTGGGGCGCCAGTTTGAGTTGATAACTGACCATGCTCCCCTGAAATGGATGGCCCAAAAGAAGGAGACTAATAGGCGGGTGAACCGGTGGTTTTTGGCCCTACAAGATTACGCCTTTATGGTAAAACACAGGCCAGGTGTTGAGATGGGGAATGTAGATGCCCTGTCCCGTGTTCACTCCTGTTGGGCTACAGGTGTTCCAACCCTGGGGTTGAAACAAGGGGGGAGGATGTGTGGCAGAGCATCCCAGAGAGAGCCTGGGAAAGTCCTATTCGGGGTTTATACATCTCCCAGGCTCCTCTCATATACATTCAGGGATCTCTGAGCCAGGATCCACTTCAAGTGTTGGTTCTCTCCCCCACGTTAATTAAAAGCTCACCTGAGCAGACAGCCTTTGCTCAGCCTGGGAAACACAGACAGCATTGGTCTGTGAGAGCAAGAAGGTTTGTAAAACTTGTTACTCTGTTGGATGTGGAAGCTGGCAAGCGCTAGGCTTGTCCAGCCTGGTAGTGAGGGCCTGTAAATACTGTATAGTTAGAGCCGAGACACGGCTAGGCTTTTGTTTAGTTATTTTTTCTTCTGTTTGTTTTCAGCACTGTACAGCACCTGTCATTGACATTGTATATAGCACCAATAAATAACACTGTGTTTTCACTGATCCAATGGACTTGGTATCTGTGCCTGCTCATCCCAGGGAGCTTTTGTACCGACTACCTGTCCCCCAGGTTACAATATATATATTGTGAGGGGGTTAGCTCGGCAGCGGGTGTGTGTGACCCCCGGGATGGGCTCCCCACACAAAACAGGCCCAGCAAACGGAGGTTGTGGTTTTCAAAATCAAAAAAGGTGCGGTTTATTTTCTATTTACAGTGACAAAACACAGCAAAGCAAAAGAAACATAACCAAAATAAATCCTGGTCAAGTTGACCTCTGACTAAACATACAGGTTTCCTAACTAACAACTGGGATCAGCCTAGTGCTGTCCTAGTCCCTAAGTCCCTGGTTTAGTAAAAGTCCAAACAAATAGCCACACAGGCTTTGCCTCACCGCACAGGGGTTCACTCTCCCTAGACAGTCCACACAGGTCTGGTTCCAGGCATGAGCTAACATCTAATGAAGCTGGGAGTTCTTATAGAGGCCTAAATGAGCTGACAAGGTTCAGCTGGTCTCCTCATCTCTGTCTGCACGACGCCCCACACTCTCCCTAGAGGTATGAGTCATCCATGAGCCCACTAGCCTTATACAACTCTCCACCTAGTTGTATAAGTCGGCGTAAAGCCTGAATCTGGGCGAAATATATCTACCCCCCTGGATGCAACCAGGTGACTTTACCTTCCTGCTGTCACATACCCCCCCCTCTTGTTTTAACCTCGGGGTTGGAACACCAGCAATCAGGCATTCATGTACTCGAGACAAAGCATCCACATTCCCCATTTGAACGCCAGGGCGATGCTTTACTGTGAAGTTGAATTCCTGGAGGGCCAGGAACCACCTATTCACTCTTCTATTTGTTTCCTTGTTTTGAGCCATCCACTTTAACGGAGCGTGATCCGTAACCATGTCAAAGTGCCTACCTAGCAGGTAGTACCGAAGGGAATCTAGAGCCCACTTCACCGCTAAACACTCCTTTTCAACGGTGGCGTAATTTACCTCATGGGACTTCAACTTCCTGCTGAGGTAAATGACTGGGTGCTCTTCCCCGTTCCAGACCTGGGACAATACTGCTCCTAACCCCACATCTGACGCATCACTTTGTACGACAAAGTCTTTAGAGAAGTCGGGTGAGTACAACACTGGCTGGCTACATAAGGCTTGTTTCAAGAATTGGAATGCTGCCTCAGCCTCGGGGGTCCATTTAATCATGACCGACCCTTTCCCCTTCGTCAGGTTGGTTAGGGGCACAGCCTTAGAAGCAAAGTGGGGAATGAATCGCCGATAATACCCAGCGATTCCCAGAAAGGCTCGTACCTGCTTCTTGCTGTTGGGACGTGGCCAACTCTGGATGGCCTCGACTTTGTTGAGTTGGGGTTTTATTACTCCCCTCCCAATGGTGTACCCAAGATATTTGGCCTCCTCCTGCCCAATGGTACACTTCTTGGGGTTAGCCGTAAACCCCGCTTCCCGAACAGAGTCCAGGACTGCTTGCACTTTTGGCAGATGTGAGGCCCAATCTGTGCTATGGACAATTACGTCATCCAGGTAAGCCGCAGCATACTTCCGATGGGGCCTCAGCATCTGGTCCATTTTCCGCTGGAATGTGGCCGGCGCATTCTGTAACCCGAACGGCATTCTTTTATATTGGAACGCCCCGTCTGGGGTTACAAATGCGGTTTTCTCTTTGGCCGACTTGGCCAGGGGGATTTGCCAATACCCTTTTGTGAGGTCAAGAGTCGTCATGTATCGGGCTGTTCCCAGCCGGTCGATCAACTCATCTATACGTGGCATGGGGTAGGTGTCAAATTTTGTAACTTTGTTCAACTGACGAAAATCGTTACAAAATCGCCAGCTCCCATCCGGTTTAGGCACCAACACGATGGGACTAGACCAATCACTTTGGGACTCCTCTATCACCCCTAAGTTCAGCATTTTCTGTACTTCCTCCCGTATTGCCTCCAGTCGAGCCTCTGGGATCCGATAGGGTTTTAACTTCACCCTTTCACCGGGCGGGGTAATGATGTCATGCTCTACCCCAGATGTTTGTCCCGGCAGCTCAGAGAATACCTCCTTGTTGCGAAGCACAAACTCCTTAACCTCCTGTTGTTGGGGTTGTGACAAGGTGGCTGCTATTCCAACCTCAGGAATCACGCAACCAGTTTGAGCTGGTGACCAAGTGTCTGCGACTAGGGACTCTCTATCCCTCCAGGCTTTCAACAGATTAACGTGATAGATCTGTTCGGGCTTTCGCCTTCCTGGTTGTCTGACCTTGTAATTCACTTCGCTCACTTTTTCCATTATCTCGTAGGGGCCTTGCCATTTGGCAAGGAATTTACTTTCAACCGTAGGGACAAGTACCAATATCCTATCCCCCGGGGAAAAGGTACGGGTCTTGGCTCCACGGTTGTACACTCTCTGCTGTGCCAACTGCGCTTGGGCCAAATGTTCCTTCACGATGGGCATTACCTGTGCAATTCGATCTTGCATCAGGGCGACATGCTCAATCACACTCCTGTGGGGAGAACTCTCACTTTCCCAAGTTTCCTTGGCAATATCCAACAGCCCTCTTGGGTGTCTCCCATACAGTAACTCAAAGGGGGAGAATCCCGTAGAGGATTGGGGCACCTCCCTAATAGCAAACATCAAATAAGGAAGTAAACAGTCCCAATCCTTTCCATCTCTACCCACCACTTTCTTCAACATTTGTTTTAGGGTTTTGTTGAATCTTTCAACCAGCCCATCGGTTTGGGGGTGATACACAGACGTACGCAATTGCGTCACTTTGAACAATTTACACAGCTCTTTCATAACCCGGGACATAAAGGGTGTACCTTGGTCCGTAAGCAGTTCTTTACAAATACCCACCCGGCTAAAAACAAGAGATAGCTCTTTGGCTATGGTTTTGGCCGAGGTATTTCGGAGAGGGATCGCTTCTGGATAACGGGTGGCATAGTCCATTATAACTAATATGTACTGGTGCCCCCTAGCGGACTTGATTATAGGACCTACCAAATCCATGGCGATCCTCTCAAACGGGACCTCAATGATGGGTAGAGGGACCAGCGGGCTACGGAAATGTGGCATCGGGGCCAACCTCTGACACACAGGGCAGGAGGAACAATAATTTTCTACGTCCTTCATCACCCCCGGCCAATAGAATCTCTGTAATACCCTCTCTCGGGTTTTCTCTGTCCCCAGATGACCTCCAAGAATGTGCCCATGGGCCAACTCCAACACCAACTTCCTGTAAGGTTTGGGCACCACAAGCTGCTCAACGGTTTCTTCTGCCCTTTTTGCCACCCGATACAGTAGGTCCTTCTCTACGCTGAAGTATGGGTAAGTGCAGGTATTATCTGGGTTCACTAACTCACCATCTATTTTCACTACGTTTTCCCGTGCCTTTATTAGGGCGGGGTCTTTCAACTGTTCTGTGGCAAAGTTTTCCCTGTGAACCTCAAGATCAGAAAACTCCACAGACGGTAGGTTTTCGTCTGAGGAGGTGGGCTCCTCTCCAGTTTCTTGAGTCTCCCCTGCCAATACTGATAAGGGAAATTCCGGAGAGTCCTCACCACTCTCAGGGGAGTTCTGGCTATCACATTCCTGGTACATAGGGGCACCAGTGAGGGGCTCAGGATCATCCCACAGTTCCCAGAACTTCGGAAAATCCCTTCCCACAATGGCGTCATGCGGTAACTGAGATACTAAGCCCACTGGATGAGAGAGGGTACCTTTGGGGGTCTCGAAACACACTGTAGTCACTGGATACTCTCGGGTGTCCCCATGCACACAAATAACAGCTACCTTGCTATTCCCAGAGACCTCTGTTTTAACTAACTCAGCCTTTATCAGGGTCACAAGGCTACCTGAATCCAGCAATACCACAACATTTCTACCATTAACACACATTTTGCATAAATGTTTCTCAGTTCCTCGAATGGCAGTGCATGCGACTGTCGCACACAGCGACTGACGTCTGCCCGTCAGAAAGTCACACTGCATGGGTTCCTCCACAACCGGGCAATTGGCTGCAATATGTCCCGCTTGCCGGCAGCGGTAGCAAACGATCCTTCTTGCCGCCTCTTGAGCCGCTGATTTCCCCGGCTGTTCTCGCCAAACTTGGGGTAGAGCTCCCACCCTCTCACTCTCTCCACCCTCACCCCTTGGAATCCTCTTATCCGCCCCTGGGGATGGTCTGGTCTTAGGGTGGAAAGTCCGAGTGTCTCTGGAAGAGGCCGTCAGGTTCTCTGTAGCCAAGTATTTCTCCACACGATCCACAAGACCATCGGCCGTCTCTGGGTCTCCATGGCTTACCCACTTTTGGATGGCAGTAGGAAGAGCTCTCAAAAACCGATCCATTACAACACGTTCCACAATCTTTGGTGCGGACAAAGTCTCTGGCTGTAGCCACTTTCTGCTCAGGTGAATGAGATCATACATTTGAGACCTGGGGGGTTTTCCAAGCTGGAAAGTCCAGTTATGCACACGCTGAGCCCGGACAGCCTGGGTGACACCCAGCCTTGCCAATATTTCAGCTTTTAGCATCACATAGTCTTTTGCTTGGTTAGGCTCTAGGTCATAGTAAGCTTTCTGCGATTCACCAGTTAACAGAGGAGCCACCAGTCCAGCCCACTGCTCCTCAGGCCACTTTTCTCTTTCAGCGGTCCTTTCAAATGTGGTCAAAAATACCTCTGGATCATCCTCTCCAGTCATTTTTGTCAATAAACGACTCACCCCAAAGGACGCGGTATTAGTGGGACGGCTTTCCTCACTGGTCTGCGGACGTTGCTGCATTACTGCTTCCATCTGTTGTTGTAGTCTCTGCTCTTGCTTCTGCAACAGGTCTATGAAGCGGGCCTCAGATTGCTGCTGGGCTCGTTGCTGAGCCTCCAGACTCTGTTGCAAAGTTGCGTTTGTCTGCTGCTGGGCTGCAAGGCTCCTTTGCAAACCTGCATTTGTCTGCTGTTGATTGGCATTTGCTAGAGCCAGCTGCTTCAGTATCTCCTCCATGCTGGCTTAAAAAAAACTGCCACTGGTTCTCCACCAACTGTGAGGGGGTTAGCTCGGCAGCGGGTGTGTGTGACCCCCGGGATGGGCTCCCCACACAAAACAGGCCCAGCAAACGGAGGTTGTGGTTTTCAAAATCAAAAAAGGTGCGGTTTATTTTCTATTTACAGTGACAAAACACAGCAAAGCAAAAGAAACATAACCAAAATAAATCCTGGTCAAGTTGACCTCTGACTAAACATACAGGTTTCCTAACTAACAACTGGGATCAGCCTAGTGCTGTCCTAGTCCCTAAGTCCCTGGTTTAGTAAAAGTCCAAACAAATAGCCACACAGGCTTTGCCTCACCGCACAGGGGTTCACTCTCCCTAGACAGTCCACACAGGTCTGGTTCCAGGCATGAGCTAACATCTAATGAAGCTGGGAGTTCTTATAGAGGCCTAAATGAGCTGACAAGGTTCAGCTGGTCTCCTCATCTCTGTCTGCACGACGCCCCACACTCTCCCTAGAGGTATGAGTCATCCATGAGCCCACTAGCCTTATACAACTCTCCACCTAGTTGTATAAGTCGGCGTAAAGCCTGAATCTGGGCGAAATATATCTACCCCCCTGGATGCAACCAGGTGACTTTACCTTCCTGCTGTCACAATATATATATATATATTGTGAGGGGGTTAACTCGGTAGCGGGTGTGTGTGACCCCCTGGTTGGGCTCCCCACACAAAAACAGGGCCAGCAGACGGAGGTTGTGGTTTTCAAAATCAAAAGGTGCGGTTTATTTCTCTATGTACAGTGACAAAAACACAGCAAAGCCAAAAAGAAACATAAACAAAATAAATCCTGGTCAGTTTGACCTCTGACTAAACATGCAGGTTTCCTAAACTAACAACTGGGATCAGCCTGGTGCTGTCCTAGTCCCTAAGTCCCTGGTTTAGTAAAAGTCCAAACAAATAGCCACACAGGCTTTGCCTCACCGCACAGGGGTTCACTCTCCCTAGACAGTCCACACAGGTCTGGTTCCAGGCATGAGCTAACACCTAATGAATCTGGGAGTTCTTATAGAGGCCTAAATGAGCTGACAAGCTTCAGCTGGTCTCATCAACTCCCTGCCTCACGACGCCCAGCACTCTCCCTAGAGGTATGAGTCATTCATGAGCCCACTAGCCTCAGCTGGGCTTCATCAACTCCCTAGTTGTATAAGTCGGCATAAAGCCTGAATCTGGGAGAAATATATCTACCCCCCTGGATGCAACCAGGTGACTTTACCTTCCTGCTGTCACATACCCCCCCTCTTGTTTTAACCTTGGGGTTGGAACACCAGCAATCAGGCATTCATGTACTCGAGACAAAGCATCCACATTCCCCATTTGAACGCCAGGGCGATGCTTTACTGTGAAGTTGAATTCCTGTAGGGCCAGGAACCACCTATTCACTCTTCTATTTGTCTCCTTGTTTTGAGCCATCCACTTTAACGGAGCGTGATCCGTAACCATGTCAAAGTGCCTACCTAGCAGATAGTACCGAAGGGAATCTAGAGCCCACTTCACCGCTAAACACTCCTTTTCAACCGTGGCGTAATTTACCTCATGGGACTTCAACTTCCTGCTGAGGTAAATGACTGGGTGCTCTTCCCCGTTCCAGACCTGGGACAATACTGCTCCTAACCCCACATCTGACGCATCACTTTGTACGACAAAGTCTTTAGAGAAGTCGGGTGAGTACAACACTGGCTGGCTACATAAGGCTTGTTTCAAGAATTGGAATGCTGCCTCCGCCTCGGGGGTCCATTTAATCATGACCGACCCTTTCCCTTTCGTCAGGTTGGTTAGGGGCACAGCCTTAGAAGCAAAGTGGGGAATGAAGCGCTGATAATAACCCGCGATTCCCAGAAAGGCTCGTACCTGCTTCTTGCTGTTGGGACGTGGCCAACTCTGGATGGCCTCGACTTTGTTGAGTTGGGGTTTTATTACTCCCCTGCCAATGGTGTACCCAAGATATTTGGCCTCCTCCTGCCCAATGGTACACTTCTTGGGGTTAGCCGTAAACCCCGCTTCCCGGATAGAGTCTAGGACTGCTTGCACTTTTGGCAGATGTGAGGCCCAATCTGTGCTATGGACAATTACGTCATCCAGGTAAGCCGCAGCATACTTCCGATGGGGCCTCAGTATCTGGTCCATTTTACGCTGGAATGTGGCCGGCGCATTCTGTAACCCGAACGGCATTCTCTTATATTGGAACGCCCCGTCTGGGGTTACAAATGCAGTTTTCTCTTTGGCCGACTTGGCCAGGGGAATTTGCCAATACCCTTTTGTGAGGTCAAGAGTCGTCATGTATCGGGCTGTTCCCAGCCGGTCGATCAACTCATCTATACGTGGCATGGGGTAGGTGTCAAATTTTGTAACTTTGTTCAACTGACGAAAATCGTTACAAAATCGCCAGCTCCCATCCGGTTTAGGCACCAACACAATGGGACTAGACCAATCACTTTGGGACTCCTCTATCACCCCTAAGTTCAGCATTTTCTGTACTTCCTCCCGTATTGCCTCCCGTCGGGCCTCTGGGATCCGATAGGGTTTTAACTTCACCCTTTCACCGGGCGGGGTAATAATATCATGCTCTACCCCAGATGTTTGTCCCGGCAGCTCAGAGAACACCTCCTTGTTGCGAAGCACAAACTCCTTAACCTCCTGTTGTTGGGGTTGTGACAAGGTGGCTGCTATTCCAACCTCCGGAATCACGCAACCAGTTTGAGCTGGTGACCAAGTTTCTGCGACTAGGGACTCTCTATCCCTCCAGGCTTTCAACAGATTAACGTGATATATCTGTTCGGGCTTTCGCCTTCCTGGTTGTCTGACCTTGTAATTCACTTCGCTCACTTTTTCCATTATCTCGTAGGGGCCTTGCCATTTGGCAAGGAATTTACTTTCAACCGTAGGGACAAGTACCAATATCCTATCCCCCGGGGAAAAGGTACGGGTCTTTGCTCCACGGTTGTACACTCTCTGCTGTGCCAACTGCGCTTGGGCCAAATGTTCCTTCACGATGGGCATTACCTGTGCAATTCGATCTTGCATCAGGGCGACATGCTCAATCACACTCCTGTGGGGAGAACTCTCACTTTCCCAAGTTTCCTTGGCAATATCCAACAGCCCTCTTGGGTGTCTCCCATACAGTAACTCAAAGGGGGAGAATCCCGTAGAGGATTGGGGCACCTCCCTAATAGCAAACATCAAATAAGGAAGTAGACAGTCCCAATCCTTTCCATCTCTATCCACCACTTTCTTCAACATTTGTTTTAGGGTTTTGTTGAATCTTTCAACCAGCCCATCGGTTTGGGGGTGATACACAGATGTACGCAATTGCTTCACTTTGAGCAATTTACACAGCTCTTTCATAACCCGGGACATAAAGGGTGTACCTTGGTCCGTAAGCAGTTCTTTACAAATACCCACCCGGCTAAAAACAAGAGATAGCTCTTTGGCTATGGTTTTGGCCGAGGTATTTCTGAGAGGGATCGCTTCTGGATAACGGGTGGCATAGTCCATTATAACCAATATGTACTGGTGCCCCCTAGCGGACTTGATTATAGGACCTACCAAATCCATTGCGATTCTCTCAAACGGGACCTCAATGATGGGTAGAGGGACCAGCGGGCTACGGAAATGTGGCATCGGGGCCGACCTCTGACACACAGGGCAGGAGGAACAATAATTTTCTATGTCCTTCATCACCCCAGGCCAATAGAATCTCTGTAATACCCTCTCTCGGGTTTTCTCTGTCCCCAGATGACCTCCAAGAATGTGCCCATGGGCCAACTCCAACACCAACTTCCTGTAAGGTTTGGGCACCACAAGCTGCTCAACGGTTTCTTCTGCCCTTTTTGCCACCCGATACAGTAGGTCCTTCTCTACGCTGAAGTATGGGTAAGTGCAGGTATTATCTGGGTTCACTAACTCGCCATCTATTTCCACTACGTTTTCCCGTGCCTTTATTAGGGCGGGGTCTTTTAACTGTTCTGTGGCAAAATTTTCCCTGTGAACCTCCAGATCAGAAAACTCCACAGACGGTAGGTTTTCGTCTGAGGAGGTGGGCTCCTCTCCAGTTTCTTGAGTCTCCCCTGCCAATACTGACAAGGGAAATTCTGGAGAGTCCTCACCACTCTCAGAGGAGTTCTGGCTATCACATTCCTGGTACATAGGGGCACCAGTGGGGGGCTCAGGATCATCCCACAGTTCCCAGAACTTCGGAAAATCCCTTCCCACAATGGCATCATGCGGTAATTGAGATACTAACCCCACTGGATGAGAGAGGGTACCTTTGGGGGTCTCGAAACACACTGTAGTCACTGGATACTCTCGGGTGTCCCCATGCACACAAATAACAGCTACCTTGCTATTCCCAGAGACCTCTGTTTTAACTAATTCAGCCTTTATCAGGGTCACAAGGCTACCTGAATCCAGTAATACCACAACATTTCTACCATTAATACACATTTTGCATAAATGTTTCTCAGTTCCCCGAATGGCAGTGCATGCGACTGTCGCACACAGCGACTGACGTCTGTCCATCAGAAAGTCACATTGCATGGGTTCCTCCACAACCGGGCAATTTGCTGCAATATGTCCCGCTTGCCGGCAGCGGTAGCAAACAATCCATTTGGCTGCCTCTTGAGCCCCTGACTTCCCAGGCTGTTCTCGCCAAACTTTGGGTAGAGCTCCCACCCTCTCACTCTCTCCACCCTCACCCCTTGGAATCCTCTTATCCGCCCCTGGGGATGGTCTGGTCTTAGGGTGGAAAGTCCGAGAGTCTCTGGAAGAGGCCGTCAGGTTCTCTGTAGCCAAGTATTTCTCTACACGATCCACAAGACCACCGGCCGTCTCTGGGTCTCCATGGCTTACCCACTTTTGGATGGCAGTAGGAAGAGCTCTCAAAAACTGATCCATTACAACACGTTCCACAATCTCTGGTGCGGACAAAGTCTCTGGCTGTAGCCACTTCCTGCTCAGGTGAATGAGATCATACATTTGAGACCTGGGGGGTTTTCCAAGCTGGAAAGTCCAGTTATGCACACGCTGAGCCCGGACAGCCAGGGTGACACCCAGCCTTGCCAATATTTCAGCTTTTAGCATCACATAGTCTTTTGCTTGGTCAGGCTCTAGGTCATAGTAAGCCTTCTGCGATTCACCAGTTAACAGAGGAGCCACCAGTCCAGCCCACTGCTCCTCAGGCCACTTTTCTCTTTCAGCAGTCCTTTCAAATGTGGTCAAAAATACCTCTGGATCATCCTCTCCAGTCATTTTTGTCAATAAACGACTCACCCCAAAGGACGCGGTATTAGTGGGACGGCTTTCCTCACTGGTCTGCGGACGTTGCTGCATTACTGCTTCCATTTGTTGTAGTCTCTGCTCTTGCTTCTGTAACAGGTCTATGAAGCGGGCCTCAGATTGCTGCTGGGCTTGTTGCTGAGCCTCCAGACTCTGTTGCAAAGTTGCAAGGCTCTGTTGATGAGCTTGCTGCTGGGCTGCAAGGCTCTGTTGATGAGCTTGCTGCTGGGCTGCAAGGCTCTGTTGTTGAGCTGCAAGGCTCTTTTGCAAACCTGCATTTGTCTGCTGTTGATTGGCATTTGCTAGAGCCAGCTGTTTCAGTATCTCCTCCATGCTGGCTTAAAAAAAACTGCCACTGGTTCTCCACCAACTGTGAGGGGGTTAACTCGGTAGCGGGTGTGTGTGACCCCCTGGATGGGCTCCCCACACAAAAACAGGCCCTTGCAGAGATTGTGGAACGTGTTGTAATGGATCGGTTTTTGAGAGCTCTTCCTACTGCCATCCAAAAGTGGGTAAGCCATGGAGACCCAGAGACGGCCGATGGTCTTGTGGATCGTGTAGAGAAATACTTGGCTACAGAGAACCTGACGGCCTCTTCCAGAGACTCTCAGACTTTCCACCCTAAGACCAGACCATCCCCAGGGGCGGATAAGAGGATTCCAAGGGGTGAGGGTGGAGAGAGTGAGAGGGTGGGAGCTCTACCCAAAGTTTGGCGAGAACAGCCTGGGAAGTCAGGGGCTCAAGAGGCAGCCAAAAGGATTGTTTGCTACCGCTGCCGGCAAGCGGGACATATTGCAGCAAATTGCCCGGTTGTGGAGGAACCCATGCAATGTGACTTTCTGACGGACAGACGTCAGTCGCTGTGTGCGACAGTCGCATGCACTGCCATTCGGGGAACTGAGAAACATTTATGCAAAATGTGTATTAATGGTAGAAATGTTGTGGTATTGCTGGATTCAGGTAGCCTTGTGACCCTGATAAAGGCTGAATTAGTTAAAACAGAGGTCTCTGGGAATAGCAAGGTAGCTGTTATTTGTGTGCATGGGGACACCCGAGAGTATCCAGTGACTACAGTGTGTTTCGAGACCCCCAAAGGTACCCTCTCTCATCCAGTGGGGTTAGTATCTCAATTACCGCATGATGCCATTGTGGGAAGGGATTTTCCGAAGTTCTGGGAACTGTGGGATGATCCTGAGCCCCCCACTGGTGCCCCTATGTACCAGGAATGTGATAGCCAGAACTCCTCTGAGAGTGGTGAGGACTCTCCCGAATTTCCCTTGTCAGTATTGGCAGGGGAGACTCAAGAAACTGGAGAGGAGCCCACCTCCTCAGACAAAAACCTACCGTCTGTGGAGTTTTCTGATCTTGAGGTTCACAGGGAAAATTTTGCCACAGAACAGTTAAAAGACCCCGCCCTAATAAAGGCACGGGAAAACGTAGTGGAAATAGATGGCGAGTTAGTGAACCCAGATAATACCTGCACTTACCCATACTTCAGCGTAGAGAAGGACCTACTGTATCGGGTGGCAAAAAGGGCAGAAGAAATCGTTGAGCAGCTTGTGGTGCCCAAACCTTACAGGAAGTTGGTGTTGGAGTTGGCCCATGGGCACATTCTTGGAGGTCATCTGGGGACAGAGAAAACCCGAGAGAGGGTATTACAGAGATTCTATTGGCCTGGGGTGATGAAGGACATAGAAAATCATTGTTCCTCCTGCCCTGTGTGTCAGAGGTCGGCCCCGATGCCACATTTCCGTAGCCCGCTGGTCCCTCTACCCATCATTGAGGTCCCGTTTGAGAGGATCGCAATGGATTTGGTAGGTCCTATAATCAAGTCCGCTAGGGGGCACCAGTACATATTAGTTATAATGGACTATGCCACCCGTTATCCAGAAGCGATCCCTCTCCGAAATACCTCGGCCAAAACCATAGCCAAAGAGCTATCTCTTGTTTTTAGCCGGGTGGGTATTTGTAAAGAACTGCTTACGGACCAAGGTACACCCTTTATGTCCCGGGTTATGAAAGAGCTGTGTAAATTGTTCAAAGTGACGCAATTGCGTACATCTGTGTATCACCCCCAAACCGATGGGCTGGTTGAAAGATTCAACAAAACCCTAAAACAAATGTTGAAGAAAGTGGTGGATAGAGATGGAAAGGATTGGGACTGTCTACTTCCTTATTTGATGTTTGCTATTAGGGAGGTGCCCCAATCCTCTACGGGATTCTCCCCCTTTGAGTTACTGTATGGGAGACACCCAAGAGGGCTGTTGGATATTGCCAAGGAAACTTGGGAAAGTGAGAGTTCTCCCCACAGGAGTGTGATTGAGCATGTCGCCCTGATGCAAGATCGAATTGCACAGGTAATGCCCATCGTGAAGGAACATTTGGCCCAAGCGCAGTTGGCACAGCAGAGAGTGTACAACCGTGGAGCCAAGACCCGTACCTTTTCCCCGGGGGATAGGATATTGGTACTTGTCCCTACGGTTGAAAGTAAATTCCTTGCCAAATGGCAAGGCCCCTACGAGATAATGGAAAAAGTGAGCGAAGTGAATTACAAGGTCAGACAACCAGGAAGGCGAAAGCCCGAACAGATCTATCACGTTAATCTGTTGAAAGCCTGGAGGGATAGAGAGTCCCTAGTCACAGAAACTTGGTCACCAGCTCAAACTGGTTGCGTGATTCCGGAGGTTGGAATAGCAGCCACCTTGTCACAACCCCAACAACAGGAGGTTAAGGAGTTTGTGCTTCGCAACAAGGAGGTGTTCTCTGAGCTGCCGGGACAAACATCTGGGGTAGAGCATGATATTATTACCCCGCCCGGTGAAAGGGTGAAGTTAAAACCCTATCGGATCCCAGAGGCCCGACGGGAGGCAATACGGGAGGAAGTACAGAAAATGCTGAACTTAGGGGTGATAGAGGAGTCCCAAAGTGATTGGTCTAGTCCCATTGTGTTGGTGCCTAAACCGGATGGGAGCTGGCGATTTTGTAACGATTTTCGTCAGTTGAACAAAGTTACAAAATTTGACACCTACCCCATGCCACGTATAGATGAGTTGATCGACCGGCTGGGAACAGCCAGATACATGACGACTCTTGACCTCACAAAAGGGTATTGGCAAATTCCCCTGGCCAAGTCGGCCAAAGAGAAAACCGCATTTGTAACCCCAGACGGGGCGTTCCAATATAAGAGAATGCCGTTCGGGTTACAGAATGCGCCAGCCACCTTTCAGCGGAAAATGGACCAGATACTGAGGCCCCATCGGAAGTATGCTGCGGCTTACCTGGATGACGTAATTGTCCATAGCACAGATTGGGCCTCACATCTGCCAAAGGTGCAAGCAGTCCTAAACTCTATCCGGGAAGCGGGGTTTACGGCTAACCCCAAGAAGTGTACCATTGGGCAGGAGGAGGCCAAATATCTTGGGTACACCATTGGGAGGGGAGTAATAAAACCCCAACTCAACAAAGTCGAGGCCATCCAGGGTTGGCCACGTCCCAACAGCAAGAAGCAGGTACGAGCCTTTCTGGGAATCGCGGGGTATTATCGGCGCTTCATTCCCCACTTTGCTTCTAAGGCTGTGCCCCTAACCAACCTGACGAAAGGGAAAGGGCCGGTCATGATTAAATGGACCCCCGAGGCTGAGGCAGCATTCCAATTCTTGAAACAAGCCTTATGTAGCCAGCCAGTGTTGTACTCACCCGACTTCTCTAAAGACTTTGTCGTACAAAGTGATGCGTCAGATGTGGGGTTAGGAGCAGTATTGTCCCAGGTCTGGAACGGGGAAGAGCACCCAGTCATTTACCTCAGCAGGAAGTTGAAGTCCCATGAGGTAAATTACGCCACGGTTGAAAAGGAGTGTTTAGCGGTGAAGTGGGCTCTAGATTCCCTTCGGTACTATCTGCTAGGTAGGCACTTTGACATGGTTACGGATCACGCTCCGTTAAAGTGGATGGCTCAAAACAAGGAGACAAATAGAAGAGTGAATAGGTGGTTCCTGGCCCTACAGGAATTCAACTTCACAGTAAAGCATCGCCCTGGCGTTCAAATGGGGAATGTGGATGCTTTGTCTCGAGTACATGAATGCCTGATTGCTGGTGTTCCAACCCCAAGGTTAAAACAAGAGGGGGGGGTATGTGACAGCAGGAAGGTAAAGTCACCTGGTTGCATCCAGGGGGGTAGATATATTTCTCCCAGATTCAGGCTTTATGCCGACTTATACAACTAGGGAGAGAGTTGATGAAGCCCAGCTGAGGCTAGTGGGCTCATGGATGATTCATACCTCTAGGGAGAGGGCTGGGCGTCGTGCAGGCAGGGAGTTGATGAGACCAGCTGAAGCTTGTCAGCTCGTTTAAGGCCTCTATAAAAACTCCCAGATTCATTAGGTGTTTGCTCATGCCTGGACCCAGACCTGTGTGGACTGTCTAGGGAGAGTGAACCCCTGTGCGGTGAGACAAAGCCTGTGTGGCTATTTGTTTGGACATTTACTAAACCAGGGACTTAGGGACTAGGACAGCACTAGGCTGATCCCAGTTGTTAGTTAGGAAACCTGCATGTTTAGTCAGAGGTCAAGCTGACCAGGGTTTATTTTGTTTATGTTTCTTTTTGCTTTGCTGTGTTTTTTGTCACTGTAAATAGAGAAATAAACCGCACCTTTTTTGATCTTGAAAACCACAACCTCCGTCTGCTGGGCCTGTTTTTGTGTGGGGAGCCCATCCAGGGGGTCACACACACCCGCTACCGAGTTAACCCCCTCACAATATATATATATATATATATATATATATATATATATATTTACAATTTTTTTATCTTTTATTTACAAGTTAGAGGCATAACTATACATGACTGGGCCTCACAGAAAAATAACTTAGGGCCTATTGAAAGCAAATACTACCTGAACTATTCATTTTACAGAGAGACAGCTATAGGCCAACCATGGGTGTAAGCAGCTGTCTGACTGAAGTTATACATTTGGACCAGTCTCGCCTTCCAACGCTGTGACTACTGTAATGAGAAAAAAGGCAAAATGCAATTGTATGAAATTGATGTAGTGTTTTAATAGTATTAGAATTATTCAGGCCAGAGTGTAATTTTAGTTTTTTTAAACACTTTGTTCCTTAAAATGGGAACATTTGCATATTCTTATTTTCTGTTGTCATCTGATTGAAATTCACGTTTAATGAGCCATTTTAAAACAGTACTGTTTTTTTTAGCCTTCAGAAATTATTCAAAACTTTGATAGACAAATATGCCTGCATTGGCATCAGGATGGCTTACAAACCTGGACAGGGTCAGGCACTCTTAGGAAGTCATAGGCATAAAACTGTAATTTAACTGATGAGAGATGCACAAGTCGACCAACCCTTTCACATACAGGGTTAATGTTGACAGGTAAACATTTTTAAGAGAGACTTCTAAAGCTTTGGTGTGACAGACTCTGGGGTACCCTACCCTTGCCTCTCATGGTGCTGGCTTGTAATTCTACAGTTGTTTAATCATTTGACAGCAAGCTTTATGTCACTGGGTTGTGTACAAACTTCCTTACTCCCTACCCTTGTGCCAATTTCATTTTCAGAATACCTGGTTATAAATTTGGTAAGCTCTCTTAAATGTATCCTATATTAGATTTTAGGACTTTTTAAAAATTGTATTTAGGCAAACAACTTAGTAACTGCAGTAATAACTTCCTGACATTTTAAAATATAATGCAACAGTATAATATATTAAAAATTTATATATATATATATATATATATATATATATATATATCGAAAAGCAGTCCTTGAACTCCAGTAAAGTAACTTGCATAGGCCAAGATGATGTCACCATGACGTAAATGGTCTGCTGCCAGTAGGAGGAAGCATCTCCATAGTCTCCTCTCCCCCAGTGATCAGGCTGCAACAGGCACAACCATTGTTAGTGTGACGAGATACGAGCGCAGTGTGAGAGCACACGAAGACAGATTACACGAAACCCGATGTGCGGGCCTATTTTGGAGATCGTTGGGTACAGACAGTAGAACTAGTCCACAGAACAACAGAAGACAAAGCGATGAAGAATGATTCTCAGGATGACAATATGGGATAGCAAAGGGGGGGGGGGAGCCCACAGGGCAGACAGAAGGCACAGCAATGAAGAGTGGTCCTAGGGACAGCCATGAACAGTGGTCCTCAGGACGACAGAATGACACCGCAAAGGGGAGGTAGTGCACAGGGAAAACAGGGCAAGGCAGTTTTGGCACAGCAGGAGTTGAAGACCTTGGCCCATGGGCAGAGCACTGTGGGGGCACAGAAGGGGTGAAAGTCCTTGGCACACAGAGGAGGGTTGGCCCAGCCGGGCAGTAAGTCCTCAGCACAGGGGGTTTAGTCCTTGGCACCCAGAGCAGGGTTGGCACAGCAGGGCAGTAATTCCTCAGCACAGGCAAAGCACAGGGAGTTAAGTCTTTGACACACAGAGCACGGTTGGTACAGCAGGGCGGTGAGCCCTCAACACAGGCAGGGCACAGGGGGCTAAGACCTTGGCGCCCAGAACAGGGTTGGCACAACAGAGCGGTAAGTCCTCAGCAGAGCACAGGGGGTTAAGTTCTTGGCACACTGAGCAGGGTTGATACAGCAGGAAGGTAAGTCCTCAGCACATAGGGCAGAGATCCGAGCAGACAAGGGGTTAAGTCCCTAACACACAGGGCAGGGATTCTGGGCAGCAGGGTGTGGCACATCAAGGGTACAGGCCAGCACACAGGGCAGCAATAAGGTACAGCAGGAACATAGTCCAGAGTCACAGGACAACAATCCAGGCACAGTGAGTAGCAGGCCACAAGCTGGTAGAGCAGAGTATAGAATCACAATCCAGGCACAATGAGGGATAGGCAGCAATAGGCTCAGCAAGGGTTCAGGGACTCACCAGTCAACAGCGGCCTCAGCAGAGGAAGTCCAGGCAGAGTGGCAGGAAAAAGGAGATCCAGAGGGCAGGTGTCCTTCACCAACCCATTGGGGGTCCATGGAGAGCTGTGTGTCTTGGCTTCATCTTCAGGGCTACAAGCTACAGTTGAGGGAAGAGTAGAGAGTAAAGTCCCAGATTCCAGAAAGCCACACAGAAATACAAGGCCCAGCAGTGCAGAAAGCCGAGTCTGCCTCAGCAGTTCCATGCAATTTCTAGTCTCCTCAGAGGACTTGCAGCCATGAGCACCTCTGTCCAACAACTGAAGTAAACTCTGATCAGTCTGCCCCCCTTCATTGTTATCTATGGCACTTTGAATTCAGCCACACACACCTCTCCGATACCAAGGTGTCTGGCTCTATCTAGCAGGATACAGTAATTTATGTGCTTCTTACTGTGTGCAGCCACATACCCTACCCCCTATGGGGACACAAGAACTCAAAAACAAAATTAAGCAGATAAGTTGACTGCGTGGCACACATTGCACCTGTGTTAGAGATTGACAATTTTATAAAACAAAATAAAAATGCAATATTTCTGACCTTCGTTACAGTTAGCCATTTGTGATCACAGCCAACAACTACAAAGCATTGTGATGTACATAGCTGTGTATTCTATTAGCCACTTTCTCAGTCCTAGAAGTAGATACTGACAGATGGGACAGATGAGCCTAACCTGGACGCAAACTGTCTTCTCCCAGGGCCACACATCTATCCCTAGTCACATGTAGCACTTCGGATGTCCATTTATTGCGATCAGCCACAGTGCTTGTCATTGGTTTCTACACATTTCCTTTCTGCGGCTGATCACAAACACCTGTGATCCTTCACCCTTAAAGCGGAACTTCAGTCATTTTTTCATCTTTCCATCTATTAAATCTTCTGCCTTTGTTGTTTTAACTTTGGATAGTATTTTTTTTCCCCTGCCAGTAAATACCTTCTACAGCCCACTTCCTGTTTCTTGTCTGGTAAAAAGCCTAGGCTTATGACATCATGCGCAGCTCTCTCTCGTGAGAGTTTGCCAGGAAGGGAGTGGGGATGAGTCATAAGAGGGCCAATGAGAGCTGGAGAGTTGGAGGTGTGCATCTATGTAAATCCAGGAAGTGAACAGGCAGCAGCTTCAGCTGCCCACAGTTAAAAGGGTTGCAGCCAGACTTGGTAAAGGGAGATTTTTACAGCATATTTGGCAAGTACAAAATCACAGTATATATAAAATAATATGCAAAGTGGTTGGAGGGAAGCTTCAGAATGGCAAAATATGTTTTTATTACAAAATATGTGAGCAGACTGCAGTTCCTCTTTAAGTAAATGTCACGTTGCCTTGCCTCCTCATTCTTCCCTCTCTCACAATTGGATATACAGTACTGTTCAAATGTTTTGGGCAGGTGTGAAGGAATACTGTAAAGTCAGAATGTTTTCACAAATATATTGATTTTAATTGTTTATTTTTATCAACTTACAAAATGTAAAGTGAGTGAACAGAAGAAAAATCTAAATTAAATCAATATTTAGTGTGACTACCCTCCAGCATCAATTCTTACACTTGCACAAAGTCATTGAATTTTGTAGGATTGGAGTCAGGTATATGATTAACCAATTATAACAAGCAGGTGCTAATGATCATCATCTTCATATGCAAGTTGAAACAGTCATTAACTGAAACAGAAAAAAACTGTGTAGGAGGCTTAAAACTGGGCTAGGAATAGAACAGAGAGTGGGCTGTAGCCCGATGTCAGCTGTCGCAGTGCCGGTCCAGGCTGGGGAAAGATCACGGCCATATGGTCAGGATGCACCAACATGCCAGGATGGCACCCGGCTCAGCCTTTTAGGGAGCCGCTGAGAGCCTGAGCTAGCTGCTCCTGCCCCCTTCACAGGCCCAGCGCTCCAGTGAGCATGGGGGGGGGGGGGGGGTCGAGCAAACAGCGGTGACTGACACTGGCATTTGATCTCTCAGTTCTCAGTCTTAGAGCTGGCTGGGGACAGATGCGGACCAATGCTGCATCCACCTAGGTAAGTATGATTCCTAAAATGTTTTTTTTCCCATACTTCTCTTTTAAGAACTAACTTCAGTGTAAAGAAGATGGTTTGGCCCCCACAGAGTTCTCCAAGATATTTGGAACAACCTACCCGCTGAACTCCTTCAAAAACTGTGTGTAAGTGTACCTAGAAGAATTGATTCTGTTTTGAAGGCAAAGGGTGGTCACCCATTTGATTTGGATTTCTCTTCTGTTCATTAACATTCCATTTGGTTAATTGATAAAAATAAACAATAAAACCTATTTTTTTTAAAGCATTCTTAATTTACAGCATTTTTCCACACATGGCTAAAACTTTTGCACAGTAGTGAAAATGTATGTATTTTTTTGCACTGCAAAGCAGCACTTCCTCATTTCTCACCTAGGTGAGAATAACATTTGTATGGCTCTCTTCCTGCGCATGCATCAATGTGCCATAGGGCTTCGGGTCTTAAGTGACACATCTGCGCTTGTGCAGGTTTCCCCACGCATGTACGAAGATGGCAATTATGAAAGTCCTAAACCTTTGCCGTCTTTGCACATACATGGGAAATATCTTGCACATCCGCATATGTGTCAAAGGGCTCTGCCAGGATGTGGTTGACTACAGAGGGGACTTGAAGTTCCTTTTTAAACACTTTAAGACTGGGCCTATTTTTCAAACTTGTTGTCTACAAGTTAAAATCATTTTTTTTTTCTAGAAAATTAGAACCCCCAAACATTATTCAGTGAAACCTTGGTTTACGAGTAACGTGGTTTACGAGCGTTTTGAAAGACAAGCAACTTTTTTTTTTGAAAATTCCCTTGATCTGTGAGCGCTGTCTTGATATACAAGCGTTTTTTTTTTTTTTGTTTTTTGTTTTGTTTTTTAACAATAGATTTTTATTGAAAGTATTTACTTAACAATACAGTTGTCGTTGTCACGTTAGTCATTTGTAACCAACTTAGTTACACTGGTTCATACGGTTGTTAATATAATAATACAATATTTGATAGTCTGTACCAGCCTACCCCTAATGGGTTCAAACTGTAGGCATGGACATGCCACCAATTAAGTTAATTGGTTAAATACAGAAAATTAGAAACTAAAACAAAACTTGCTAAATAGATTAATAAGGTGGTTCCAGGATGATATACTACATCTGGGGTATGCACATATATGACTTACGTGTACTTCAAACTTGTGAATACATTACAAATTACACTCTTAAGTATTTGGATGCTCTGGGATGGGATAACCAGGTATTCCATTTCTTTCTGAATGTAATGGTGGAGTAGTTTTTATAAGCCAGCATTAATTCGTACTGAGCTTGTGTATTGATTCTGGCTATAACCGTCGATAAATTGGGTGCGTCCCTGGATTTCCAGAGGCTAGTTATAATGAGTCTTGCTGCTATTAGTGTGTGGAATATTATTGTTCTAAATACCGTTCTTTGGGATATATATCCAAATTAAGACCTAGTAAAGCTGTGGCCGGGTTGAGTTTATTTAGGATTCCCGTGAGATCTGCTATAAAGGAAGTTATTGAATTCCAGAAGCTTTGCATATTTTTGCAGTGCTAATGAATGTGTAGAAGGTTACCTGTCTGATCATTGCATCTCCAACACAAATCAGATGTGGAGGGATACATTTTCGATAATTTATATGGGGTCAAATACCACCTATTCAGTATTTTTTGTGCAATGTCCCAGTGCTCAATACATGCTGACGATTTACTAGATATATGAATGGCTTTTTTCCATTGGTCCCAGGTAAATTCTTGATCTAGATCTTTCTACCATTTATTCATGTTCGTGTTTTTATTGTCAAATGGGTGAGTAGATAGTAGATCATAAAAAAGAGAAATTCCTTCTATTGATTGTTTATTTTGTCGAGTGAAAAATTGCCATATAATTAAGGGATTTCTACAGGGTTAGTTGGATTGAACTCTTTTAGTCTGGCGTGTTTCCCCAGTTTGTTTAAAGTGATCTCTTTATATTGCAAGGGTAGGTTTACATAAAGATGGTGTCCTTCCTTTCTTTTTCGTACATCACGGGACACAGAGCGACTTAGTCATTACTAATGGGTTATATAGATTACCTTCAGGTGTTGGCACTGGCCAATTCCAAACCGGAAGTACCCTCCCCTATATAAGCCCCTCCCATCCGGGAGCACCTCAGTTTTTTGCCAGTGTCTAAGGTGTTGGCCAAAGAGTAACATGTGTTTTCACTGGGCTTGCGTACAGGTTCTTTTGGGCCTTAGTAAGCTGTTCCGGATCCCACCAAAAAAGCTTCATAGCTAAACGGTCGGTACCCGGGCCTTGCAGCAGAAGAGCAAGGTTTTGCCTGTAATGCCTCTCTTAGGAGAGCTGGACCCTGGGATCCAGAGCTCTGGTCATACCCACGACCAAGATGTTGTCTGTGCAGGGTGCTATACAGGTCCAGGGGAGTGGAATCCTTGGGAACCCGGTCCCTGAAGGTTTAATTACAATGCCTGCCGTGATAGGTGAAGTTTGGACTTCTGTGGACCAAACAAAGTCCTGCGGCGGGGATCAGGTAAGTGGGGGCCCCCAGGAACTTGGTTCTATTGGGGGACCCCCAAGCCTAATTTGTCTTTCTGTCTGTTACCTAACGGTATTCCCGCTAATATCTGTGTATGCCTGTAACTACTGAAAATGTAAAATTTTAATAGTAGTCAAGAAAAAAAAAAAAGGGACCGCGGTACCTGTGTTAAACCACTAGAGGCCGCTGTAGTCCATTTTTCTTGTCATGTGGATCTTTGGTTTTCTCAAGTCAAAAGATCCAGGCAGTTGGTAAGTTTCTCTGTGGGAATCCACTTCCTCTGCCCTGTTGCTGCGCTCATCCACCGCACAGGCCCTCCGGCAAAAAGGGCCCTGGCTCCTAGTCCCTGTTTGATTTCGAAAAGGGCGCCAATGGCGCACGGGCGCGCGCGCGGGCGCGTGCACGCGCCTCCTATGAAAAAAAAGGGGCGGGGCGGGTGGATGACGCTCGATGCGCGCCGCGGCGCTTCTGCGCATGTGCAGGCGTCCCAGCATGGTTAAAAGACACAGTACAAGTGTCAGCTGGATGCAAACAGAGCTAGCAACACACAGTGGCACACAGAGGCGGTTGATGCAGGCATCCCCATAGAAAGGCACTTTAGTGGACACCAGCTGGTATATAGCAGCAACTGTGTTAGACTATTACCAGCAAAAATTGGTGTATGACGACGGGAATACCTCAGCTTTGTGCTTAAAGGATATGTCGTCCAGACGCTCCGGAACTAGGTCTTCCAGGAAGCCAAAGGGGTCTCCATCGGGCTCTGAGGATATTGGGCATGCTTGTACTGCACCAATCTCCCCTGAGAATTCAGAGGTCAGTAGCCGTAGAAACCCCGCAGGAGTGCCTGGTGCTGCGGCTGTCCCCAGTCCACCTGCTCCTGTATATATAACAGAGGAGGTTTTATCCTCAACTCTGGGAGGATTGGAAGAGAGATTAACAGCATTGATCGCTGCTTCCCTGTCACAGGAAAAGCGCGTCCGATCTCCGTCTCCTCCTTCAGAGTGCCTGTTAGTGGAGGAACAGCCCCACACAGGGATCGACCTACCTGAAGGGGATCAGGATGAGGTTGATTCAGTTATGGAGGAATCAAAAGTGGAAGAACCTTTCTCAGCATCTCAGGCTGAAAGATTATGGGTTCAGTCTCTGACTAACATGGTCCGATCAGCATTTAAAATGCCTCTGGCGGAACCACCATCCACTACGGTTTCCTCGCTGGGGTCGCTAAAAGCTCCCCAGGCTGTCTGTTCCTTCCCAATCCACCCTTTATTAGAAGGGCTTATTTACCAGGATTGGGAGCATCCTGATAAAATATTTGCTCCCCCCAAGAGATTTCCGGTGATCTATCCCATGGAGGATAAGTTCATAAAAAAATGGAGGGTCCCTACAGTGGACGCAGCCATCTCTTCTGTTAACAAATCACTGACATGTCCAGTAGATAATGTTCCAATGTTCAAAGACCCAATAGATAAAAAATTGGAGTCTTTCTCTACAGCAAGCATGGTGACACAACCTGCGGTAGCAGCGATTGGAGTCTGCCAAGCAGTGAAAGATCAGTTGAAACAAGTCTTAAGGGACTTACCAGATCAGCAGGCTCTTGCCCTAGCTGACCTGCCTAGAGCCTTGTGTTTTGCGGTGGACGCCATAAAGGATACAATCCAACAGGCCTCCCGCTTTACGCTTTCTATAGTACATATGCGTAGGCTTCTGTGGCTCAAAAACTGGTCTGCTGAAGCTCCCTGTAAAAAACTGCTGGTTAGCTTCCCATTTCATGGAGAACGCTTATTTGGAGAAGATCTGGACAAATATATCCAAAAAATTTCTGCCGGTAAAAGTTCACTCTTACCGGTTAAGAACAAGGGTAGAAGTCCTTCTTTTAAGAGGCCTACTTCTCCAGTCCCGGGCACATCGGCTGTGAAGCAGTTCCGACGGCCTCCGCGGTCAAATTCAGGGGGCAGAAATCAGGGACAATCACAGGGTAACAAGAAGCCCTGGATCAAGAGAGGTACAAAACCTCCCCCCAAGGCATGAAGCGTTGCCCCCACTCAATCGGGTGGGGGGAAGACTTCAGTTGTTCACAGAGACCTGGCGGGACACCATCAGAGACAGATGGGTGCTCTCCGCAGTAAGTCTGGGATACAAGCTGGAGTTAAAAGGCACTCCTCCTTCCCATTTTATGAGGTCAAACGTGCCAAGAGATCCCCAGAAGAGAGGATCCCTCCTTCTGGCACTAGAACAACTATTGCTCCAAGGTGTAATCATGAAGGTTCCCCTGGAAGAAAGCGGATTCGGGTTTTACTCGAACCTTTTCACAGTCCCCAAACCAAATGGGGACGTGAGGCCCATATTAAATCTAAAAGGGCTAAACAAGTTCCTAAATATCAGGACTTTTCGGATGGAGTCGATCCGATCGGTGGCCACCGCCCTACAAGGGCAGGAATGGTTAGCCTCGATCGACATAAGGGATGCTTATCTGCATATTCCCATCTTTCCGGCCCACCAGAAATTTCTACGCTTTGCAGTAGAAGGGCGCCATTTTCAGTTCAGAGCCTTACCTTTCGGTCTGGCCACAGCACCACGAGTGTTCACAAAAATTCTGGCCCCATTATTGGCCAATCTAAGAACACAGGGTGTAACGATAATGGCATATCTAGACGACCTGCTACTAATAGACCACTCAGTGGAAAAGCTGGAAGTAGCTATTCACAAGACAATCAAGTATCTGGAATATCACGGTTGGATTATCAACCGGGACAAGTCAGCTCTAAGACCAGTCAAAAGTCTGGAATACTTAGGGCTAAGGCTGGATTCAAATCAGAGAAAGATTTTCTTACCTCCAGAGAAGGTGTCGTCTTTAAAAGATTTGACCCACTTAGTGGGTACAAAAAGAAAACCATCCATACGCCTCTGCATGAGGCTGCTGGGAAAAATGGTGGCTTCATTCGAAGCGGTACCCTACGGTCAATTCCATTCAAGGAATTTGCAAAGGGCCATACTGTCAGCCTGGAACAAAAAAGTTCAGGCTTTAGACTTACCAATGTCCCTGTCCCCTTCCGTTCGCAAGAGCCTCCATTGGTGGTTGGTGCCCCAGAATCTGGAAAAAGGGAAACCCTTCAGTCCGGTTTCTTGGAAGGTAGTCACTACAGATGCCAGCCTCATAGGCTGGGGGGCAGTACTGGAGCAATGGTCTCTCCAGGGCAAGTGGTCAGAAGCAGAAAAGGCCCTGCCCATCAATCTCTTAGAGATACGAGCAGCCCGGTATGCCCTAGTAGCATGGACATCCAAACTCCAAGGGTCCCCTGTCAGAATTCAATCAGACAATGCCACAGCAGTGGCATATATCAATCACCAGGGTGGCACCAGGAGTCGTGCAGCCCAGAGGGAAGCAAATTGCATCCTGGAGTGGGCAGAAAAATATGTCCCAGCCATATCCGCGGTTTTCATCCCAGGAGTGGAAAATTGGAGAGCGGACTTTTTAAGTCGCCAACAATTATGCCCGGGGGAATGGTCTCTTCACCCCGAGGTTTTCCAGGCAATATGCCAGCGGTGGGGAACACCGGATGTAGATCTGCTAGCATCCAGATTCAACGCAAAGGTGGACAGATTTGTGTCTCGCACAAGGGATCCTCTAGCTTGCGGCTCGGATGCCCTAGTGTTCCCTTGGGATCAGTTCAAGCTGATATATGCATTCCCACCGCCACAATTGTTACCGCGATTACTCCGCAGAATCAGGGTAGAAAAGAAACCAGTGATTCTGGTGGCTCCAGCGTGGCCCCGAAGGGCATGGTACGCGGAGATTGTAAAAATGTCAGTGAGGAGTCCTTGGACCCTCCCACATCGTCCGGACCTGCTGTCGCAGGGACCGATATACCACCCTTCCTTACCAGCCCTAGGTTTGACGGCCTGGCTATTGAAGCCCACATTCTAAAAAAGAGAGGGCTCTCTAATCCTGTGGTATCTACCATGATCAATGCCAGGAAGCCGGTATCCAGGCAGATCTATTATAGGATCTGGAAGGCGTACATCACGTGGTGTGAGGCCAAGAAATGGCATCCACGTAAGTACGTGATAGGGATGATTTTGGACTTCCTACAGTGGGCTGTAGATAGGAAGCTGGCCTTGAGTACTATCAAGGGTCAGATTTCGGCCTTGTCAATATTTTTTCAAAGGCCCTTGTCTTCGCATTCACTAGTCAAAGCTTTCATACAAGGAGTGATGCGTATTAGCCCTCCGGTTAGTATTCCCATATGTCCTTGGGACTTAAACCTGGTTCTGTCAGTTCTACAGAAACAACCGTTTGAACCATTGCAACACATTTCCTTGGTTCTTCTCACCAGGAAATTGATTTTCTTAGTAGCCGTTTGTTTGGCTAAAAGAGTATCGGAATTAGCCGCCTTGTCCTGTAAGGAGCCATATCTGGTTGTCCATAAGGACAGAGTAGTATTACGTCCTCATCCAGCCTTTCTTCCTAAGGTGGTATCGAGGTTTCATTTGAACCAAGATGTGGTTCTTCCTTCTTTTTTCCCCAAACCTAGCTCGGTAGAGGAAAAGTTATTACATTCCTTGGATGTAGTAAGAGCAGTTAAATCTTATCTAAAAGCCACTGCTCAGATTCGCAGAACGGATACTTTGTTTATTCTGCCGGAAGGCCCTAAAAAGGGTGAGGCAGCATCAAAATCCACTTTAGCCAAGTGGATTCGACAGGTCATAATACAAGCCTATGGCTTGAGAAAGAGACCGCCTCCGTTCAAAGTTAGGGCGCACTCCACAAAAGCAGTTGGAACTTCATGGGCAGTGCATCACCAGGCCTCCCTGGCTCAAGTATGTAAGGCCGCAACATGGTCTTCGGTACACACGTTTACTAGATTCTACCAGGTAGACGTTAGAAGTCAGGAGGATGTCGCCTTTGGGCGCAGTGTGTTGCAGGCCGCAAAAGATCCTCATGCCTGATGGCGCCCAGCTTATGTATCCCTCCCCTCATTTGGCATTGCTTTGGGACGTCCCATTAGTAATGACTAAGTCGCTCTGTGTCCCGTGATGTACGAAAAAGAAAAAGGGATTTTTGTAACAGCTTACCTGTAAAATCCTTTTCTTGGAGTACATCACGGGACACAGAGCTCCCACCCCTCTTTTTGGGACACTTATTGCTTGGCTACAAAACTGAGGTGCTCCTGGATGGGAGGGGCTTATATAGGGGAGGGTACTTCCGGTTTGGAATTGGCCAGTGCCAACACCTGAAGGTAATCTATATAACCCATTAGTAATGACTAAGTCGCTCTGTGTCCCGTGATGTACTCCAAGAAAAGGATTTTACAGGTAAGCTGTTACAAAAATCTCTTTTTACCCATTCATCAACATTTAGGCGTATTCTACAGTAATTAATTGTTCCTGTTGGTATCGTTAAATTGATTCTATTTTGGGGATTTTTAGTTTTAGAAAGTATATGCTTCCAAGCTATTAATGTGGTTCTGATACTGAGTAAATTTGGAATGTTAATCTTTGGAAGTATAGCGTAAGCTATTGCTAGGGCATACAGGTCATGTCTTTTTGTGACTTGATTTTCTATGTTTAGCCATAGTTTGTCTTCCGTGTTGTAGAACCAATATTTCATCTGATCTAATAGGGTTGCATAGTAATAGTTCCTGATGTCAGGTACGTTCATTCCTCCTAATGATTTTCTGGTAGTTAAAATGGAAAATGTTTTTTTTTTCATTTCATATGCAATTTTTAAGTTTTGTGTTCAATTGTGTTCAATTGCGTGAAAAATTTGGTCAGAATTGGGATGGGCAAACATCTAAAATGGTATAATATTTTAGGGAGGGTTTGCATTTTAAATGCGGCTATTTTCCCTTCCCAGGAAAGTTGTGTTTTTTGTATATTTTGTAGGTCTTTGTTGACTAGGTCATTAGCATTTTTTTTGTATGTAAAAAAAATAATAATTACACTCACAATGTGAAGGAGTCTGCTGCTCATCCATGTAAAGCCACTGTGTATATGTACAGTGAAGCTGCTGGTGTACAGTATACAGTACAGCTTTGTATGTGGCCAGAGATTTGCGGGCGATGGTGGCTCCCATCGCTTCCTGGAGACACTCGGAGACACTAATAGACACTCCCAACAGGGACGGGCGTACCCGGAAGTGATGTCAACAGTTCCCGAGTTCTCTAGGAAGTGCTGTGAGCTGAACCTGTAGCCACATACATCGGTGTACTGTACACCAGTAGTGTATTTAGGTTTTGTGCTGCCCTAGGCCTGACTAAACTCCTGCACCCCCTAATTTAAAAATGACCAACCCCTTCCTGTCAAGGCCACACTCCTTGCTGTTTAAGACCCGCCCTGAAATTTGGATTCCCTAAATTTGCATAGATTTCCTCTCACTTCCTGTTTGGCTATGGGGCAGGAAGTGAAGGGAAATCTCTGCAATGGGACAGGAATGGTAAAAAATAAACTGACAGGGGCTATAACCCTCCCTTACTCTATCCAAAAGGAAAAAAAAGCTTTGCCTATAGTTCTACATTAACCACTTGTCCACCGCCCACCGTCAAATTACGGCGGGCGGAAGACTCTATTGTTCTGACTGGACGTCATATGACGTCACGCCTTTAAAAACCACTAGGGGGCCTGCGCGCCGCCGGGGGCACGCACCCGCCGCGTCACTGGGGACCCGATGTGCGTGCCCAGTAACCGAGCAGGACCGTGGATCTGTGTGTGTAAACACACAGATCCACTTCCCGTCAGGGAGAGGAGACCGATGGTGTGTCCCTTGTACATAGGGACACCGATCGGTCACCTCCCCCAGCCAGTCCCCTCCCCCCACAGTAAGAATCACTTCCAGGGAATACATTTAACCCCTTCCTCGCCCCCTAGTGTTAACCCCTTCCCTGCCAGTCATGTTTATACAGTAATCAATGCATTTTTATAGCACTGATCGCTGTATAAAGGTGAATGGTCCCAAAAATGTGTCAAAAGTGTCCGATGTGTCCGCCGCAATATCGCAGTCACGATAAAAATCCCTGATCGCCGCCATTACTAGTAAAAAAATAGAATAAAATAAAAATGCTATAAATCTATCCCCTATTTTTTATCTGCTATAACTTTTGCGCAAACCAATCAATATACGCTTATTGCGATTTTTTTTTTACCAAAAATATGTAGAAGAATACATATCGGCCTAAACTGAGAAAAAAAAACAAAAAAAAAAAACGGATATTTATTATAGCAAAAAGTAAAAAATATTGTGTTTTTTTTTCAAACTTGATGCTCTTCTTTTGTTTATAGCGCAAAAAAAAAAAACCGCAGAGGTGATCAAATACCACCAAAAGAAAGCTCTATTTGTGGGAAAAAAAGGACGCAAATTTCCTTTTAGTACAGCGTTGCACGACCACGCAATTGTCAAAGTGTGACAGCGCTGAAAGTTGAAAAATGGCTTGGGCAGGAAGGGGGTGAAAGTGCCCAGTAGGCAGGTGGTTAAGCACAAATTTCTGATAATTTTATAGAGAGGACTAAGAAGATATAACCATTCCAATAGTGCAGCAGAAAACATATAGCACAGTGAGGAAGGTTTGTTGTCCAGGATGATAGGACAGACAAACTTAGAAGCAGCCCCCCCCACAGTTGCGGAATGGCGGCCACCCGCATACCAGAAGCAGTGCGGCCGCTTTATGGGGGCGCTAGACTAATTTGCCTCTCAGCCCAGTCCGCCCCATAAGACTGGCGCTACACTAACAGTGTAGCGCAAGCCGGAGGGGACTCTTTCCGTGTTGCCCCCCTGCAAAGTGCTGCCCTAGGCCTGGGCCTTCTCGGCCTAGGGCAGGATACAGCGTTGCTGTACACCAGCGGCTTTACTGAACATACAGTACTGTATACAGAGTGACTTTAAATAGATACCGTATATACTCTAGTATAAGCCGAGTTTTTCAGCACATTTTTTGGTGCTGAAAATACTCCCCTCGGCTTATACTCGAGTCACCTTTTTGCGCCTGATCTCCCGGACTTTGTGGACCCGGTACCGGCCGACCGTAGGTCCCCTGGACCCCAACTTGGCACACATGTAGCCTCACTCTTCCTCTACAAGTGTGCAAAGTTTGTTGTCCGGGGGACCTACAGCCGGGGAGCACAGATTTTTCAAACCCAGGCACCCCTTCCATAGACTCCCATGTTAAACGGTAATTTCTCCGGTGAATTTGGAGACCCGGTACCAGTCGGTCGTAGGGCCTTTGGACACCAAACTTGGCACAAATGTAGCTCCATTTCTCCTCTATAAATGTGCTAAGTTTTTTTGTCTGGTAGACCTACGGCCATAGAGCACCGATTTTTCAAATCCGGGCACCCCTTCCATAGACTCCAATGTTAAACATCAGTCTAGTCATGGGCACAGTGAGGCATGGACACAGTGTGGCATGGACACAGTTAGGCAAAGTGAGGCATGGGCACAGTGAGGCATGGACATGGACACAGTGAGGCAAAGTGAGGCATGCAGATGGACACCCTAGGCTTATACTCGAGTCAATAAGTTTTCCCAGTTATTTGTGGTAAAATTAGGTGCCTCAGCTTATATTCAGGTCGGCTTATACTCAAGTATATATGGTAAGCACCAACCTCTGTCCACATACAGAGCTGTATACTGTACACCAGAAGCTTTACTCTACATACAGTATACACAGCGGCATTAAATAGGTGAGCACCAGACTCCTTAACATTGTGAGTGTGCACATTCTTTTTCTTTACCTTAAAATTTTTGCAACACAGAGGTACAGTACAGTATTTTGAAGCGCAGTTTCATTTTTTTTTTGTTTACAGTACACTTTATACTGTATTTTGCTGTAATAATTTTTATATGAATAAATGGTTGTGGAACGAATCATCTGAGTTTCCATTATTTCCTATGGGGAAACTCGCTTTGATATAAGAGTGCTTTGGATTACAAGCATTCTCCTGGAACGGATTATGCTTGTAATCCAAGGTTCCACTGTATATATATATTTTTTTCTAACACCCTAGAGAATAAAATGGCAGTCGTTGCAATACTTTCTGTCACACCGTATTTGCGCAGCGGTCTTTCAAGCACACTTTTTTGGGAAAAAATACACTTTTTTGAATAAAAAAATAAGACATTGATACCCAACATGACATGCTTCAAAGTTGCAACTGCTCGTGGAATGGCGACAAACTTTTACCCTTAAAAATCTCCATATGCAAAAAAATTCTGCAGGTTGCATGTTTTGAGTTACAGAGGAGTTCTAGGGCTAGAATTATTGCTCTCACTCTACCGATCGCGGCGATACCTCACATGTGTGGTTTGAACACCGTTTTCATATGCGGGCGCTACTCATGTATGCGTTCGCTTCTGCACGCGAGCTTAGCGGGACGGGGCGCGTTTAAAAATAATTATTTTTTCCTATTTATTTTACCTGTTATTTTTTTTTTTTTTACACTGTTCTTTTTAAAAAAAAATGTGTCACTTTTATTCCTATTACAAGGAATGTAAACATCCCTTGTAATAGAAAAAAAGCACGAAAGGACCTCCTAAATATGAGGGTCAAAAAGACCTCAAATCTCATATTTACCCTACAATGCAAAAAAAATAAAAATAAAATGTTGTTTGAAAGAACAAAAAACAAAAACAAAAAACTTTGCTTTGATAGCTATGGGCGGAAGTGAAGTTTTGACGTCGCTTCCACCCTGCAATGGTATGGAGCCAGGTGGGGGCAATCTTTCCCTCAGTCAGCTCCATACCTAACACGGAAGAGGACCCGATCGACTCCGCCGCTGCTGCTGCTCCGGGAAGCGGCGGAGGGCACCAGAGCGCAGCAGGAGGGGGGCCCCTCTCCCGCCGCCGATAAAAGTGATCTTGCAGCGAATCCGTCGCAGAAACCACTTTTATCTGAAAGCGGTCCGGAAGTGGTTAAAGACATAAATCCATGCAAATCTGTAATTATTAATTCATCATTAACCACTTAAGGACCGCGCACTGTAGATATACGTCGGCAGAATGACACGGACAGGCATAATCACATACCTGTACGTGGCCCTTTAGATGCCTGCCGTGTGGTCGCGAGCGCGCCGGCGGCACACTCGCGACCCTGCCGCCTTCCCCGCGAGTCGGACCGCGGGTCCCGCGGACTCGATCGCCGCAGGGATCCCCGCGATAGTCTCACGGAGGTATAGAGCGGGGAGATGCTTGTGTAAACAAGCATCTCCCCGCTCTGACTAGTGACAATGACACTGATCTCGGCTCCGGGTACTCATGTGACACAGAGCCCATCCCCCCTACAGTAAGAAACACTATGCAGGGAACACTTAACCCCTACAGGGCCACCTAGTGGTTAACCCCTTCACTGCCCCCACCCCTTCAACCTCTGCAGCACGTGCACTCAACTTCTTTGGTCGACCATGGCGAGGCCTGTTCTGAGTGGAATCTGTCCTGTTAAACCACTGTACCATGCTGCAGCTCAGTTTCAGGGTCTTGGCAATCTTCTTATAGCATAGGCCATCTTTATGTAGAGCAACAATTTTTTTTTCAGATCCTCAGAGAGTTCTTTGCCATGAGGTGCCATGTTGAACTTCCAGTGATCAGTACGAGAGAGTGAGAGCGATAACACCAAAAATGCTCCTCATTCACACCTGAGACCTTGTAACACAAACGAGTCACATGACACCTGGGAGGGAAAATGGCTAATTGGGCCCAATTTGGACAATTTCACTTAGGGGTGTACTCACTTTTGTTGCCAGCGGTTTAGACATTAATGGCTGTGTGTTGAGTTATTTTGAGGGGACAGCAAATTTACACTGTTATAGAAGCTGTACACTCACTACTTTACATTGTAGCAAAGTGTAATTTCTACAGTGTTGTCACATGAAAAGATATAATAAAATATTTACAAAAATGTGAGATAATGTATATTTGCAAATCTGTGCAAACTAAACCCCTGGTTTTAATGTGACGTGTTAGACAGGACAATTCAGTTTGTTGCAGGCTGGCTGGTAAGTGAGCTGGGAATTTTTCTTTGTTGTTTTGTAAAAGAAAGAAGCAGCTTATCAGTTCATGTGCTCACAAGAGACACGCTGATAGGAGAGAGCATAGTGACAGAAAATTATGGTAGTTCATTGCTGTGCTGCTTCTCCTTTCACTGTCCCATTACAGGTTGGGATGGGTCCAGGAAGATCGGTGTTAAGAGGAATTAGGTTTAATGTTGATGGCCATCAGGCAGAGGACATCCAGCAACAGAAAGAGTAAAAGTCTTGAATAAGCTGAATATCGCAGCAAAAGATGTGTTATTTTACCATCATTGCGCTATTCATTTTTATACAGGCAGTCCCCAGGTTATAAACAAGGTCCTGTAAGATTGTTCTTAAGTTGAATTTGTTTTTACGTGTAACTCCAGTCCAAATTTTTTTTTTTACCTTTTTTGGATAGCATAGGGAAGGGTTAACACCCTTGTAATGTTTGTTTTGCCGTCTGTGCCCGTTCAGAAGATTTCACCTCACTTTCTGTCCCTGTGACAATTGGATTTTGAAAATTTTGGGTTGTCGTGGAAACAAGGATTGGTGATAAAGCTTCAGTGGAGACACCTTTTTCCCATGATAGCTCATAAGCCTCGTACACACGATCGGATATCCTATGGATTCTAATCCAATGGTTTTGTCCATCGGAAATCCAATGAAGCTGACTTCCATCAGTCTTGCCTACACACCATCAGTCAAAAAACCGACCGTTCCAAACGCGGTGACGTAAAACACGCCGATGAGCCGAGAAAAATTAAGTTTAATGCTTCTGAGCATGCGTCGACTTGATTCTGAGCATGCGTGGGTTTTTTATCCGATGGACTTGCCCATAGACGATCGGAATTTGCTATCGGTATTTGATCCATCGGAAAATTTTAAAACATGTTCTATTTTTTAAAACCGGTGGAAAAAAGACCGATGGGTCCCATACACGATCGGTTTGTCCGATGAAAAAAGTCCATCGGACTGTTTTCATCGGTAAAACCGATCGTGTGTACAGGGCTTTACAGGAGTGAAATTCTTTCCTAGGGGAAGATTTCCTCTCACTTCCTGTTCTATGTAAGTCGGATGTTTGTAACTCGGGGACTGCCTGTAATGACAAAAATGGATCACGCTGGAAAATGTTTTTTAGCATCTTTGTTTTTTGCTTTAAAATATATTAAAACTTATTGAAATACAGTACCACCATACAAAAGCTATATTTGTCCAAAAAGACCCTGATATACAGTATTGTACTGTCAAATCAACATAATGTAGGCAATTCAAACATTTTGTCCTTGTCCCAGTTTCAGCCAAAACAAAATACAGTATTTTGTTTGCATGGAAGAGGGAGGGGTTCTGTCAGGTTTTTATTGCCATCCCACTGGGGATGTTTCCCCTTTATTCCTGCCAGAACAAGAAATGATGGGAATACTCGAACATGAGGGAATACAAGACATTTTTAATAAAGGATGGAGGGTTAGAACTTCTGACAATGCTTTAATTGCTATCTGTGCCTTTTTGTCCCAGTGACAGCCACACCCCCCATTTCTTGTATGGGTGACACAGTGACAGGAGGTGGGAGAAAACTACTCCAGTGAGCCGAGGAAACAAAAAAAAAAAACATGACAGAAATTGTAACACTTCCCCACTCTATCCAAGTCTATAAAATCAAAAAAATGTGGCTGCAGTTAGGCTTCAGGGGATATGCAATTGCCAGCCCTTATGGGGTTATACATCTCTGTTCTGTGAAAAGGTAGATAGATGTCTTTTTCATTGATATTACATTTAATAAAGCTAAATGTTAACAATATAGCAGAATTTGACTTTTAGCCTTTACGCTGATAACAACAAGCCAGTACTGTCTTGTCTGATGTTGTAAGATGAACACGTCAGGAATTCGGAAGTGTTATATCACCTCTTAGAAGCGGAGACAGAAGGTGATGCTGGGCTCCTCGCCCCCCTGGGATCTTGTTATGTGGATATTGGCCGACTCTGGTCCTCTTATTACACACAATAAAGCAACTTTTCATTTTAACGTGTTCTGATGAGGACAGAAAGGTCCTTACATCGATATGGCAGTGGACAGGTTAGCTTGAGTGTCTCTAGTTAAAGGCCATTTACAAGAGTGAAATTACATTATTATTGTTATGTAAAGATGCCTGCCCCAATGTGTAATTATTTTGCATTAAAGTGGAAAAAAACACTAAGGCCCCTTTCACACGGGACGGATCAGTAATGATCCGCCCCGTGAACCTCCGCTTGCTCAGCGGGGATCGCTCCGTTGATCCCTGCTGAGCCGGTGGATGACAGGGCGGTCCCCGCACACTGTGCAGGGACCGCCCTGTCAGATCTCCGCTCTCCCCTATGGTGGGATCGGATGAACACGGACCGTCTGTCCGTGTTCACCCGATCCGCTCCGCAGACGGATAGAAAAATAGGAATTTTTCTATCCAGAAAAACGGAGCATAGCGGACACGGAGGAGATCGGGTGTCAGCGGATGTTCATCCGCTGACATCTGCTATCCCATAGGGATACATGCATGTCCGTTTTTCATCCGAAAACGGATGGATGAAAAACGGACATACGGTCCGCCCGTGCGAAAGGGGCCTAACATGCTACATTGCAGGAAGGAACATGACCTGTACAATCTATAGTTACCTATTATTTCTTAAAGTGTTACTAAACCCAGGACCCTGCATTTACTATATCTGGTCTCTCACAGTACACAGAACATAGAAATGCAATTATTTTAGTAAATATGAACGGCTAAATGCCTTTCTCATCAGCAGTATACAGCAGTCTTGTGACTTCTATCAGTGTCTAGTTAAAGCTTGTAGGAGGAGTTTTCTTTCTCTCCTGATTGTCCCATGAGGCTGCAGGACCCCTGACCCTCTGTCTGGACAGTGCTGATTGGCCCTGTGCCGATCACATGCACCCTTCCAAAAAAAGAAAAAAATAGGATTTTTATAACAGCTTACCTGTAAAATCCTTTTCTTGGAGTACATCACGGGACACAGAGCGGCATAGTCATTACTATGTGGGTTATATAGTTTACCTTCAGGTGCTGGCACTGGCAACTTCCAAACCGGAAGTACCCTCCCCTATATAAACCCCTCCCATCCGGGAGCACCTCAGTTTTGTAGCAAAGCAATAAGTGTCCCCAAAGAGGGGCGGGAGCTCTGTGTCCCGTGATGTACTCCAAGAAAAGGATTTTACAGGTAAGCTGTTATAAAAATCCTATTTTCTTTCTCGTACATCACGGGACACAGAGCGGCATAGTCATTACTATGTGGGACATCCCAAAGCAATGCCCAATGAGGGGGGGGATACACCATACATAAGCTGGGCGCTATCTTAGACATGAGGATCTTTTGCGGCCTGCAACACACTGCGCCCAAAGGCGACATCCTCCTGACTTCTAACGTCCACCTGGTAGAACCTAGTAAACATGTGTACTGAAGACCATGTTGCGGCCTTACAGATTTGAGCCAGGGAGGCCTGGTGATGCACTGCCCATGAAGTTCCAACTGCTCTCGTGGAGTGCGCCCTAACTTTGAACGGAGGCGGTCTACTTCTCAAGCTATAGGCTTGCATTATGACCTGTCGAATCCACTTGACTAAAGTAGATTTTGACGCTGCCTGACCCTTTCTGGGGCCTTCCGGCAGAATAAACAAAGTATCCGTTCTGCAAATCTGAGCAGTGGCTTTTAGATAAGCTTTAACTGCTCTTACTACATCCAAAGAACGTAATAACTTTTCCTCTACCGAACTAGGTTTGGGGAAAAAGGAAGGGAGAACCACATCTTGGTTCAAATGAAACCTCGATACCACCTTAGGAAGAAAGGCTGGATGAGGACGTAACACTACTCTGTCCTTATGGATAACCAGATATGGCTCTTTACAGGACATAGCGGCCAATTCCGACACTCTTTTAGCCGAACAAATGGCTACTAGAAAAATCAATTTCCTGGTGAGAAGAACCAAGGAAATGTGCTGTAATGGTTCAAATGGTTGTTTCTGTAGAACCGACAGAACCAGGTTTAAGTCCCATGGACATATGGGAATATTAACCGGAGGGCTAATACGCATCACTCCTTGTATAAAGGCTTTGACTAGTGAATGCGAAGCCAAGGGCCTTTAAAAAAATATTGACAAGGCCGAAATCTGACCCTTGATAGTACTCAAGGCAAGCTTCCTATCTACAGCCCACTGTAGGAAGTCCAGAATCCTACCTATTACGTACTTACGTGGATGCCATTTCTTGGCCTCACACCAAGCGATGTACGCCTTCCAGATTCTATAGTAGATCTGCCTGGATACCGGCTTCCTGGCATTGATCATGGTAGATACCACAGGATTAGAGAGACCTCTCTTTTTTAGAATGTGGGCTTCAATAGCCAGGCCGTCAAACCTAGGGCTGGTAAGGAAGGGTGGTATATCGGTCCTTGTGAAAGCAGGTCCGGACGATGTGGGAGGGTCCAAGGACTCCCCACAGACATTTTTACAATCTCCGCGTACCATGCTCTTCGGGGCCACGCTGGAGCCACCAGAATCACTGGTTTCTTTTCTACCCTGATTCTGCGGAGTAATCGAGGTAACCATTGTGGCGGTGGGAATGCATATATCAGCTTGAACTGATCCCAAGGGAACACTAGGGCATCCGAGCCGCAAGCTAGGGGATCCCTTGTCTGAGAGACAAATCTGTCCACCTTTGCGTTGAATCTGGATGCTAGCAGATCTACATCCGGTGTTCCCCACCGCTGACATATTGTCCGGAAAACCTCGGGGTGAAGGGACCATTCCCCTGGGCATAATTGTTGGCGACTTAGAAAGTCCGCCTTCCAATTCTCCACTCCTGGAATGAATATCGCGGATATGGCTGGGACATATCTTTCTGCCCATTTCAGGATGCAATTTACTTCCCTCTGGGCTGCACGACTCCTGGTGCCACCCTGATGATTGATATATGCCACTGCCGTGGCATTGTCTGATTGAATTCTGACAGGGGACCCTTGGAGTTTGGATGTCCATGCTACTAGGGCATACCGGGTTGCTCGTATCTCTAAGAGATTGATGGGCAGGGCCTTTTCTGCATCCGACCATCTGCCCTGGAGAGACCATTGCTCCACTACTGCTCCCCAGCCTATAAGGCTGGCATCTGTAGTGACCACCTTCCAAGAAATCGGACTGAAGGATTTCCCTTTTTCCAGATTCTGGGGAACCAACCACCAACGGAGGCTCTTGCGAACGGAAGGGGACAAGGACATTGGTAAGTCTAGGGCCTGAACTTTTTTGTTCCAGGCTGACAGTATGGCCCTTTGCAAATTCCTTGAATGGAATTGACCGTAGGGTACTGCTTTGAATGATGCCACCATTTTTCCCAGCAGCCTCATGCACAGGCGTATGGACGGCTGTCTTTTTGTACCCACTAGGTGGATCAAATCTCTCAAAGACGACACCTTTTCTTGAGGCAAGAAAATTTTTCTCTGGTCTGAATTCAGCCTTAGCCCCAAGTATTCCAGACTTTTGACTGGTTTTAGGGCTGACTTGTCTCGGTTGATAATCCAACCGTGAGATTCCAGATACTTGATTGTCTCGTGAACAACCACTTCTAGTTTTTCCACTGAGTGGTCTATCAGCAACAAGTCGTCTAGATATGCCATTATCGTTACACCTTGTGTTCTTAGATTGGCCAATAATGGGGCCAGAACTTTTGTGAACACTCGTGGTGCTGTGGCCAGACCGAAGGGTAAGGCTCTGAACTGAAAATGGCGCCCTTCTACTGCAAAGCGTAGAAATTTTTGGTGAACTGGAAAGATGGGAATGTGCAAATAAGCATCTTTGATGTCGATCGAGGCTAGCCATTCCTCCCCTTGTAGGGCAGTGGTCACCGATCGGATCGACTCCATCCTGAAAGTTCTGATATGTAGGAATTTGTTTAGCCCTTTTAGATTTAATATGGGCCTCACGTCCCTGTTTGGTTTCGGGACTGTAAAGAGCTTTGAGTAAAACCCGAACCCGCATTCTTCCAGGGGAACCTCCATAATTACTCCTTGGAGCAATAGTTGTTCTAGTGCCAACAGGAGGGATCCTCTCTTCCGGGGATCCTTTGGCACGTTCGACCTTATAAAATGGGAAGGAGGGGAGTCTTTTAACTCCAATTTGTATCCCAGACTTACTGCGGAGAGCACCCATCTGTCTCTGATCGTGTCCCGCCAGGGCTCTGCGAACAACTGAAGTCTTCCCCCCACCCGATTGAGTGGGGGCAACCCTTCATGCATTTGATTTTGGGGGAGGTTTTGTACCTCTCCTGACCCAGGGTTTCTTGTTACCCTGCGATTGTCCCTGATTTTTACCCCCGGGATTTGACCGAGGAGGCCGTCGGAACTGTTTCACAGCTGATGTCCCAGGGACTGGAGAAGCAGGCCTCTTAAATGAGGGACCTCTAACTCTGTTTTTAACCGGCAAGAGTGTACTTTTACCGCTGGAAATTTTCTGGATATATTTGTCCAGGTCTTCCCCGAATAAACGTTCACCATGAAATGGGAAGCTAACCAGCAATTTTTTACAGGGAGCTTCAGCAGACCAGTTTTTGAGCCATAGAAGCCTGCGCATATGTACTACAGACAGCGTAAGGCGGGAGGCCTGATGGATTGAATCCTTTATGGCGTCAACCGCAAAGCATAAGGCTCTAGGTAGATCAGCTAGGGCAAGGGCCTGCTGATCTGGCAGGTCCCTTAAGACCTGTTTCAACTGATCCTTCACTGCTTGGCAGACCCCAATAGCTGCCACTGCTGGTTGTGTCACCAAGCCTGCTGTAGAGAAAGCAGATTTTAATAAGGACTCCAATTTTTTATCTATTGGGTCCTTGAACATTTGGACATTATCTACTGGACATGTCAGTGATTTATTCACACAAGAGATGGCTGCGTCCACTGTAGGGACCCTCCATTTTTTGATGAACTTATCCTCCATGGGATAGACCACCGGAAATCTCTTGGGAGGAGTAAATATTTTATCAGGATGTTCCCAATCCTGGTAAATGAGCCCTTCCAGTAAAGGATGGATTGGAAAGGAACAAACAGTCTGGGGAGCTTTTAGCGACCCCAACGAGGAGACAGAAGTGGATGATGGCTCCGCAAGGGGCATTTTAAATGCTGATCGGACCATGTTAGTCAGGGACTGAACCCATAATCTTTCAGCATGTGATGCTGAGAATGGCTCTTCCACTGTTGATTCCTCTACAACAGAATCAACCTCATCCTGATCCCCTTCAGGTAGGTCTATCCCTGTATGGGACTGTTGCTCTGCTAACAGGTACTCTGAGGGAGGAGACGGAGATCGGGCGCGCTTTCCCTCTGACAGGGAAGCAGCGATCAATGTTGTCAATCTCTCTTCCAGTCCTCCCAGAGCTGAGGAAAAAACCTCCTCTGTTATATACACAGGAGCAGGTGAACTGAGGACAGCCACAGTACCAGGTACTCCTGAGGGTGCTCTACGGTCACTAACCTCTGATTTTTCAGGGGAGATTGGTGCAGCCAAAGCATGCCCAAGATCCTCAGAGCCCGATGGAGACCCCCTTTGCTTCCTGGGATTCTTAGTCCCGGAGACTTTAGACGGCATATTCCTAAGCCCAAAGCTGAGGTATTCCAGCCGAAATACACCACTTACTGACAATAGTCTAGCACAATTGCTGCTATATAAACAGTTGGTGTCCACTAATGTGCCTTTCTATGGGGATGCCTGCATCAACCGCCTGCTGTATGCCTTTCTAAATGTTGCCAGCTCTGTTTCTGCCTTCCATAACCAGCTGACAACACCTAATTGTGCTTTTTAACATGCTGGGACACCCGCACATGCGCAGAAGCGCTGCGGCGCGCACAGAGCGTCATCCACCAAGCTCCGCCCCTTTTTCCAGCTCACCTCTATAAATAGAGGCGCGTGCACGCGCGCCTTCTGCGCTCTTTTTGAAAAGGAACTAGGGACAGAAGCCAGGGCCCTGTTTGCCACAGGGCTGGGGGATGGACGAGCATTGCAACATGGCAGAGGAAACAGTTTCCCATTCAGAGAACTCACCATCTGCCTGGATTTTGACTTGGAAAGAAAAAATCCACATGACAAGAAAACAACGTTCCACAGCGGCCTCTAGTGGTTTAACACAGGTACCGCGGTTTAACCTTTTTTTTTTTTTTTTTTCTTGACCACTCTTAAAATTATTACATTTTTTAGTAGTTACAGGCATGCACAGATATTTAGCGGGAATACCGTTAGGTAACAGGCAGAAAGACATATTAGGCTTGGGGGTCCCCCAATAGAACCAAGTTCCTGAGGGACCCCCACTTACCTTTTCCCCGCCGCAGGACTCTGTTTGGTCCACAGAAGTCCAAACTTCACCTCTCACGGCAGGCATTGTAATTAAACCTTCAGGGACCGGGTTCCCAAGGATTCCACTCCCCTGGACCTGTATAGCACCCTGCACAGAAAACATCTTGGTCGTGGGTATGACCAGAGCTCTGGATCAAAGGGTCCAGCCCTCCTAAGAGAAGCATTACAGGCAAAACCTTGCTCTTCTCTGCAAGGCCCGGGTACAGACCGTTTAGCTATGAAGCTTTTTTGGTAGGATCCGGAATAGCTTACTGAGGCCCAAAAGAACCTGTACGCAAGCTCAGTGAAAAACACATGTTACTTCTTGGCCAACACCTTAGACCAGCCTTTCTCAACCTTTTCAACACAGAGGAACCCTTGAAATAGTTCTCCGGTCTCGGGGAACCCCTGCTAAAAATTAGAAATCTACAATTCATGATACCTTTGTGTGATGGTCAGTGGGAAGGATGGTCCTTACACTTGTGGTCATTGGGAAGAATTACCTCCTTACAGATAGCTAAAAAGATCAATGGTGTCAGTAGGAAATTATATGAGAGGCAGAAATTGCACAATGCTGAAGGAACCCCTAGCAACCTCTGGAGGAACCCTAGGGTTCCACGGAACCCTGGTTGAGAATCACTGCCTTAGACACTGGCAAAAAACTGAGGTGCTCCCGGATGGGAGGGGCTTATATAGGGGAGGGTACTTCCGGTTTGGAAGTTGCCAGTGCCAGCACCTGAAGGTAAACTATATAACCCACATAGTAATGACTATGCCGCTCTGTGTCCCGTGATGTATGAGAAAGAAAACTCTCTAGCAATACACACCAAACTGAGCAGAGTCCCCTAAGCCTCTGTACTATCATGCGATGGATTGGGGACTGTAGAAGAAGGGGAGGATCAGAGAAGACAGGATCAAATAGCCTTTTTACACAATGCAGAGGATTAACCCCTTAGGTTCCACAGTGAGTATAACAAGCATGCTTTACTGTATATATAGACTGATTTTATTGTTGTGGGTTTAGTAACACTTTAACCTAATAAAGCTGTATTTAGAAATCACACACATCTACAGTATGTGCATAGAAATAATTGCTACACTTTGTATAAGCTGCATCACTTTGTCAGTGGGCTTATTATTTGATTACTATTAAAACTGATGAAGGGTAATGTTCTTAAACAATACAAAACAAACGCTGTAAAAGCTTGCTAAAAAAAAAAAGTGCGCTTTTTTGCAATTAAAAGAAAAACTGAGTAAAAAAGGTTAGTAGTTAACTTACACCATGTTTCCTCCCATGGAGCCCACACAAAGGTGAGATCACCAAGCTTCCCATGAGATTCTGGGGGTGGAGAAGACCCCAAATCTCACAAGAAAAGGCACTCCTGCACTGCATGAGATTTGGGCTATGAATCATTCCCTGGGATCTCTTCAAAAGGATATTGAGATCAACCCCCCGCAGCACTGGAGTTGAGGGTAATGTAAATACTGTATGTTAAATAACTTTTTTTACTCACCATTATTCTTTATTTTCGAGCAGTGTTTTGGGATGGAGTAGGGGCCTCCAGTGAATAAGCAAATCTAGTGATTGTGCTGTTAAACTTTCAGAATTAAAAGTGGTGTTTTGTTACCTGAACTGCCCATCCACTAACATACAAGCAGAAAAGTGTAAAGACTGGAGTAGGTGTAGTTACAGTGAGTACAGTGAGTGATAGCACCTGGTAATTAAGACATTTGTTCTATTAGATGGAATTTGATTTAATTAAAGTGGAAAATTAGAAACAATCTTAACATCACACTGTTCCACTAGAGACATCATGCAACGCATCGGATCTGATTCCACAGTTCTAGAAATTCATCAATTGGGAGCTTATAGAGAAAAAAGAAATGGCTACATGGCCTTTTGATACAGAGACTATTGTAACTCATTTTAAAAGATATATAGCATACAGTCATGGCCGAAATTGTTGGCACCCCAGAAATTTTTCCAGAAAATAAAGTATTTCTCACAGAAAAGTATTGCAGTAACACATGTTTTGCTATACACATGTTTATTCCCTTTGTGTGTATTGGAACAAAACAAAAAAAAGGAGGAAAATAAGCAATTTGGACATAATGTCACACAAAACTCCAAAAATGGTCCGGTCAAAATTGTTGGCACCCTTAACTTAATATTTGGTTGCACACCCTTTGGAAAAAAATAACTGAAATCAGTCGCTTCCTATAACCATCAATAAGCTTCTTACACCTCTCACCCGGAATTTTGGACCACTCTTCATTTGCAAACTGCTCCAAGTCTCTCTTATTGGAAGGGCGCCTTTTCCCAACAGCAATTTTAAGATCTCTCCACAGGTGTTCAATGGGATTTAGATCTGGACTCATTGCTGGCCACTTTAGAACTCTCCAGCGCTTTGTTGCCATCCATTTCTGGGTGCTTTTTGACGTATGTTTGGGGTCATTGTCCTGCTGGAAGACCCAAGATCTCGGACGCAAACCCAGCTTTCTGACCTTTGTTTAGAAAGTTTGGAGACCTCTGGTCTATACACACACCAATTTTTTTTGTTTTTGGTGCCCCTTCACCCAGGCAGCGCATCGGTTTTCCTGCGCCAGCAGCTTAGCAATGTTATTTCTTGACATTGTGATATCAACACTAATAAAATTTGTAAACAGTCATGTCTAAAGTACTCACATTTAGAATTTTAGATGCATCCAGTTTTTTTCTGGGTGTTCAGTTCTTCCAACGACGTTACAAGTGTATGCATATATGCGTTTAAGTGCGTACACCCATAAAATCTGCAGATGTGCAAGACCAGGCAGCGCAGTGGTGTAGTGGTTAGCACTTTCACCTAGCAGCAAGAGTCGCTGGTTCGAATCCCAATCATGACATTATCTGCCTGGAGTTTGCATGTTCTCCCTGTGTCTGCGTGGGTTTCCTCCGGGTACTCCGGTTTCCTCCCACACTCCAAGACATGCTGGTAGGTTAATTGGATCTTGTCCAAATTGGCCCAGTATATATGTGTGTACGACTGTGTGTCCCAAGCGTGTCGAGATCCTACGGGGTAAATTACCGCACCAGCCAGGCAGACACCGGCTGCAAAAAGTGCCTAGAGGCGATTCAGTTCGCATGAGTAGCGCTATACAAGTCACTTATTAATTCATTCATTCACGGCTAAACGCGGAGCACATTTTAATTTGCGGACCCAGCTGGTCTTTCTAATTCTTATAGTGCTGCATTTAGATGCCTGCAAAAACTATAAGCTGTATGCGTTTAAAGAATCAGCTCTCATGTGCTGACCTGCATTTGACCCTGGGGGTGTAATAATCATTTTTCTTTATTAATTATTGGAACTGTATTGAAAAATACACAATAAGCATACACATTAGAATACTAAACTTAACAGGCAAAAAAAAAAAAAAAGTCTAAAGGCTCTGCAGACTACCGCCTCTGGTTTAGGCTCCATGTACACAGAAGCTGATAAACTGCAGTTTATTGGCGTTTTGCCGTTTTTTTAAAAAGCTCATTATCCGCACTCTATGTTAGCCTATGTGTTCATGTACACATAACGTTTTTTAGCTTTAATGAGCAGTGGAGTTAATGGGCTTTTTTCTGAACGCAAGAAATTTGCGTTCAAAGTGCCGTTTTTCGGCAGAAAAAACCGCAAAACGCCGAAAAATGCTCATAAACGCTCATAAACGCTCAAAAAACGCTTGCCGCGGGCGTTTTTTGGTCCATTGAATTTTTTTTTTTTTTTTTTAAAAAAGCTAAAAAAAGCTACACTGAAAAACGCTAATAAAAGCTAGTAAAAAAAACGCTGATAAAAGCTAGCTTTTTCTGCTGCTTTAAAAACGACAGTTTTTGAGCTTCTGTGTACATTGAGCCTTAATATCAAACAAAGAGAAATGCTTGAGGGGGAAGGACCATATTTCAAATTATATAAGAAATGTAGACGGCACTCTAGGTCAGGAAACACCCTGCCATATATCTGATAAATATCTGAATGTCGATGCCTTTCGGGACCCGTGAGTGCCGCTCTCTTTTTTGGTTTGAATGCCAAGTTAAGATATCTAACTGCCTTAACTGTACCAAAAAAATATGTAAATAAATCAGAAACGTACAGATAATAAATATGCAGAAGGATGAAGAGATTTCGTCAACACATGAGTCAGAAACATTAAAGCAACAGATGGACAGGTATAAATACAGTCCCTGGAATTCATAAAGACTGACGCAGACAGAATTTGCGAAAAGTGTCTCCCATGCATTCTAAAAGTGGTGAAGAATGCGCCAAATTCATATACCTGTCCAGAACTTGTACTTGAATTTTGCTCATGCTGGGCCACTTTTAGAATGCACTCGAAACACTTTCGCAAAATCTGTCTGAGCCAGTTACTCTCTCTGTACGCCGAAAGAAAGTTGGTCTTAATTAGCTCCAATGTTACATTTGACGCATTCAATGGGACACAATGTAAAAGTGGTGCATTTTTGAGCTACCTCAATTTGGTGCACAAGTCACTGTCAGAACCAAAAGTTTAGCAAATGGTTCATGAATTTGGTGCAACACATTAACAAGAGGGATTAATACCAGAAAAGTGGTGCAGAAGCTATTGAATTCCTCCCAGTGTCTTTTAAACCAATGGGTCACAAAGGCTGGATTAAACCTCTGTATGCAATATATAAATTAGGTTGATATTCAGTAAAATGTTGGGCCACACCACTCCCAGGGATGCTGCCCCTAGCTTTCTTTCACTTGAACTAGAATTAGCAATATGTGGGCCTGTCTTTAATAAAAACCAGCCTGGAGACGTGACTTTTCTCTATCTCAGGTAAATTACCAGGTCTTGACCCTCCCCCAGGCTGTAATTGGTAAGTGAAGGAGAAGCAGCAGATCTCTCTGTCATTCTGCTCTTTCCTCCTGTCAGCATGTTCCTTGTTGCCTGCAGCACAACTAACTGGCTACTTGTGCTGTTTTTCTCTGTCTGTGATCTATTTTCCAGGAGACTGCAAGAGGCTGAGATGCAATTACACTATGTATGTGTCAGGGAATTCCTGTGAGACGTTTTGTACACAGACGTACACAAGCACATAGTCTTTCCAATAGAATGGCAAACAGGCACGCGCACGCGCGCCAGAACCCGCATTCGCGCATGCGCACGCGCATGCGCGAATGCGCGCGCACAGGCGCGCACGCACAAGCCTAATTCTCCTTTGGCGCCAGACAGCCTATTTAAAGGGAGTCTGGGCTCTTGTGCTTTGCTGACTGATCTCGGCTGTGTTCCTGAATCCTGCTCTGATCCTGTGTGTCTCCCTAGTAGTTTGACCCGGCTTGCTCTTGACCTTGTTCCTGTACTGATGTCCATCTCTGACCCGGCTCCGTTCCCGACTCTGGCTCTGTCTATGATCTTGTACCTCGCTGCCCGCCTGCTGACGAACCTGGCTATTCCTGAGACCTTGCTCCTCCTGTCTTTGTTCCTGGTTGCTGTTAACCCCCGGCTACCTGCCTGGCTGTTACCTGTCCCTGCTCAGCACAGCACAGCCTCCTCCAGTCTGCTGAACCCTGCCAAGCAGTTCACCCGGGACCTCCTGCTCCAGGCACTCGTGTCCCTCTTGTCCTTTGGCTTCCTCTGTCTCACCTCCAGCGGAGCCAGGACAGGAGATATAAGAGAGGCCGACCTCGTCAACTCAGTCTCCCATCCGATCCCTGACAGTATGCTATTTGCTTTTATAAATACACGTGATTTTTATTTATTTTTAACGAATAGATATTTGCATAAATTTGTGTTTCTTTTCTTACTGAAGTTTAAGCTGCCACCAATGTAACTATCATGTCAGGGGCAGCAGCGGCATGTAAACAAATCCCTGGCCGCTGTCGCATCCAGGAGTTTGTTTACATTTTCTTTGGGCTGATTGCTTCTACATGCTGCAGAATAGGGATGAGCTTTATGTTCGGGTCGAACATGAGTTCGACTCGAACATTGGCTGTTCACCAGTTCGCGGAACAGCGAACAATTTGGGGTGTTCGCAGGAAAATTCGAAAAGCCGCTGAACACCCATTAAAAGTCTATGGGAGAAATCTAAAGTGCTAATTTTAAAGGTTAATATGCAAGTTATTGTCATAAAAAGTGTTTGGGGACCTGGGTCCTGCCCCAGGGGACATGTATCAATGCAAAAAAAAGTTTTAAAAACTGACGTTTTTTCGGGAGCAGTGATTTTAATAATGCTAAAAGTGAAACAATAAAAGTGAAAAATTCCTTTAAATTTCATACCTGGGGGGTGACAAAAGTATGCCTGTAAAGTAGCGCATGTTTCCCGTGTTTATAACAGTCTCTGCACAAAAGGACATTTCTAAAGGAAAAAAGTCATTTAAAACTACTCGCGACTATAATGAATTGTCGGGTCCCGGCAACACAGATAAAAGTCATTGAAAGTCATTAAAAAATTAAAAAGCGTGGGGGTCCCCCCAAATTCCATTACCAGGCCCTTCAGGTCTGGTATGGATATTAAGGGGAACCCTGCACCAAATTAAAAAAAAATGGTGTGGGGTTCCCCCCAAAAATCCATACCAGACCCTTTAGGTCTGGTATGGATTTTAAGGGGAACTCCGCACCCCAAAAAAATGGTGTCGGGTTCTCCCAAAAATCCCCACCAGACCCTTATCCGAGCACACAACCTGGCAGGCCGCAGGAAAAGAGGGGGGATGAGAGAGCGGCCCCTCCTGAACCATACCAGGCCACATGCCCTCAACATGGGCAGGATGTCCCCATGTTGATGGGAACAAGGGCCTCATCCCCACCACCCTTGCCCGGTGGTTGTGGGGGTCTGCGGGCGGGGGGCTTATCGGAATCTGGAAGCCCCGTTTAACACCTGTCCCTCCTAGGTGACATAGGCCTCCATTGCGGGTGTAAGGATGGAATGCTGAGGGATATTAGCAAACATTCCTTGGTCGATCTCCCCTGGGTAGTATAAACACAAAAGCGCTCAACTCTGAGCACTTCTGGGTTCAGAGCTGTCAATGTCTATTCTCGCTGGGGTGAAAGCTGACTGAGCACAGTCTGACATTATGGGCCTCAAAAGAAACTATCACCTGCATTATGCTATCACATAGGTTCTTATCATGTAAATTAAAGTGTTACTAAACCACAACAGTAAAATCAGAGTGTATATGCAGTAAAGCATGCTTGTTATACTCCCCTGTTATACTCCCCTGCATCATGTAAAACAAATGTTTGACCCTGTCTTCTCTGATGCTCAACCCATCTCCTGATAGTACAGAGCCTTTGGAGTCGCTCTGCACAAGCTGTTTGGTGTGTATTGCTAGAGAGTTTTTGCTTTCTTGAGAGGATGCATGTGATCAGCACAGGGCCAATCGGCACTGCCCAGACAGAGCGTCAGGGGTCCTGCAGCCTCATAGGACAGTCAGAGGAGAATGAAAACTCCTACAAGCTTTAACCAGTGCTCGGTTAAACACTGATAGAAGTCACAAGACTGCTGTATACTGCTGATGAAAAAAGTAGGATTTTTAAAACAGCTTACCTGTAAAATCCTTTTCTTGGAGTACATCACGGGACACAGAGCAGCATAGTCATTACTATGTGGGTTATATAGAATTACCTTCAGGTGCTGCACTGGCAACTTCCAAAACAGGAAGTACCCTCCCCTATATAAGCCCCTCCCATCCGGGAGTACCTCAGTTTTGTAGCAAAGCAATACGTGTCCCCAAAAGAGGGGTGGGAGCTCTGTGTCCCGTGATGTACTCCAAGAAAAGGATTTTACAGGTAAGCTGTTTTAAAAATCCTACTTTCTTGTTCATACATCACGGGACACAGAGCAGCATAGTCATTACTATGTGGGACGTCCCAAAGCAATGCCACATGAGGGGGGGGGATACACCATACATAAGCTGGGCGCCATCAGGCATGAGGATCTTTTGCGGCCTGCAACACACTGCGCCCAAAGGCGACATCCTCCTGACTTCTCACGTCCACCTGGTAGAACCTAGTAAACGTGTGTACTGAAGACCATGTTGCGGCCTTACAAATTTGCGCCAGGGAGGCCTGGTGATGCACTGCCCATGAAGTTCCAACTGCTCTCGTGGAGTGCGCCCTAACTTTGAACGGAGGCGGTCTACTTTTCAAGCCATAGGCTTGTATTATGACCTGTCGAATCCACTTGGCTAAAGTAGATTTTGATGCTGCCTGACCCTTTCTGGGGCCTTCCGGCAGAACAAACAGAGAATCCGTTCTACGAATCTGAGCAGTGGCTTTTAGATAAGCTTTAACTGCTCTTACTACATCCAAAGAATGCAATAACTTTTCCTCTACCGAGCTTGGTTTGGGGAAAAAAGAAGGAAGAACCACATCCTGGTTCAAGTGAAACCTCGATACCACCTTAGGAAGAAAGGCTGGGTGAGGACGTAATACTACTCTGTCCTTATGGATAACCAGATATGGCTCTTTACAGGACATGGCGGCTAATTCCGACACTCTTCTAGCCGAGCATATGGCTACTAAAAATATCAATTTCCTGGTGAGTAGAACCAAGGAAATGTGCCGCAAAGGTTCAAATGGCTGCTTCTGCAGAACCGACAGAACCAAATTTAGATCCCATGGGCATATGGGAGCCTTAATCGGTGGAATAATACGAGTCACACCCTGCATAAAGGATTTGACAAGTGAATGCATAGCCAGGGGCCTTTGAAATAGTATTGACAAGGCCGAAACCTGGCCCTTGATAGTACTTAAGGCAAACTTCCTGTCTACAGCCCACTGCAGGAAGTCCAGAATTCTGCCTATAACGTACTTACGTGGATGCCATTTTCTGGCCTCGCACCAAGTGATGTACGCCTTCCAAACTCTATAGTAGATCTGCCTGGATACAGGCTTCCTGGCATTGATTATAGTTGATACCACAGAGTTAGAGAGACCTCTCTTCTTTAGGATGTGGGACTCAATAGCCAGGCCGTTAAACTTAGAGTTAGTAAGGAAGGGTGGTATATCGGTCCTTGCGAAAGCAGGTCCGGACGACGTGGAAGGGTCCAAGGACTCCCCACAGACATTTTGATGATCTCCGCGTACCAGGCCCTTCGGGGCCACGCTGGAGCCACCAGGATCACCGGCTTCTTTTCCAACCTGACTCTGCGAAGGAGTCGAGGCAACAATTGTAGCGGAGGGAATGCATATATCAGTCTGAACTGATCCCAAGGGAACACCAGAGCATCCGAGCCGCAAGCGAGGGGATCTCTTGTCCGGGAGACAAACCTGTCCACCTTTGCGTTGAATCTGGATGCTAGCAGATCTACATCCGGTGTTCCCCACCGCTGACATATTGCTCGGAAGACCTTGGGATGAAGGGACCATTCCCCTGGGCATAACTGTTGGCGACTCAGAAAGTCCGCCTTCCAATTCTCCACCCCTGGAATGAAGACAGCTGATATACATGGGACATGCTTTTCTGCCCATTCCAGGATGTGACTTACTTCCCTCTGGGCTGCACGACTCCTGGTGCCTCCCTGATGATTGATATATGCCACTGCTGTGGCATTGTCTGATTGAATTCTGACAGGGGACCCTTGGAGTCTGGATGTCCAGGCTACTAGGGCGTACCGGGCTGCTCGTATCTCTAAGAGATTGATGGGCAGGGTTTTTACTACATTTGACCATCTGCCCTGGAGAGACCATTGCTCCAGTACTGCCCCCCAGCCTGTAAGGCTGGCATCTGTAGTGACCACCTTCCAAGATATCGGGCTGAAGGGTTTTCCCTTCTGGAGATTCTGGGGGATCAACCACCAGCAGAGACTCTTCCGAACGGAAGGGGACAAAGCCATCGGGAAGTCTAGAGCCTGAACTTTTCCGTTCCAGGCTGACAATATGGCCCTTTGTAAATTCCTTGAGTGGAATTGGGCGTATGGCACAGCTTCGAATGATGCTACCATCTTTCCTAGCAGCCTCATGCACAGGCGTATGGACGGCTGTCTTTTTGCACAAAGCAGACGGACCAAGCCCCTCAAAGAGGATACCTTGTCTAGAGGTAAGAAAATCTTCCTCTGGTCTGAATCCAGCCGTAGCCCTAGATATACCAGGTTTTTCACTGGCTGTAGGGCTGACTTGTCCAGGTTGATGACCCAACCGTGAGATTCTAGATACTTGATTGTATCGATAATTACCACTTCTAGCTTGGCAACTGAGTGGTCCATCAACAACAGGTCGTCTAGGTATGCCATTATCGTTACACCCCGTGTTCTTAGATCGGCCAACAGTGGGGCCAGAATTTTTGTGAACACTCGTGGTGCTGTGGCCAGACCGAATGGTAAGGCTCTGAACTGAAAATGGCGCCCTTCTACTGCAAAGCGTAGGAATTTTTGATGACCTGGAAAGATGGGAACATGCAAGTAAGCATCTTTGATGTCGATCGAGGCTAACCATTCCTCCCCTTGTAGGGCAGCGGTGACCGATCGGATCGACTCCATCCGGAAAGACCGGACGTTTAGAAATTTGTTTAGACTCTTTAGGTCCAATATGGGTCTTATGTCCCCGTTTGGCTTCGGGACTGTGAAAAGGTTTGAGTAGAAACCCAACCCCCACTCTTCCATAGGAACCTCCATAATTACTCCTTGGAGCAATAGTTGTTCTAACGCCAATAGGAGAGACCCTCTTTTCAGAGGGTCTCTTGGCATGCCTGACCACATAAAATGGGACGGAGGAGACTCTTTTAACTCCAACTTGTATCCCAGAGTTACTGCGGAGAGCACCCATCTGTCTTTGATCGTCTCCCGCCAGGTCTCTGCGAACAACTGAAGTCTTCCCCCCACCCGTTTGAGTGGGGGCAGCCCTTCATAGGCTTGACTTGGAGGCTGGTTTAGTACCTCTTCGGATCCAGGGCTTTTTATTACCCTGTGGCTGTCCCTGATTTTTACCTCCTGAGTTTGACCGAGGAGGCCGTCGGAACTGCTTAGTAGCAGACGTCGCAGGGATAGGAGAGGTAGTCCTCTTAAAAGATGGACCCCTAGACCTCTTTTTACTCGGTAAGAGAGTACTTTTACCACTGGAAATCTTCTGGATATACTTATCCAGGTCTTCGCCAAAAAGGCGTTCCCCATGAAATGGGAAGCTAACTAAGAGCTTCTTACAGGGAGCTTCAGCAGACCAGTTTTTGAGCCACAGAAGCCTACGCATATGTACCAAAGACAGCGTGAGGCGGGAGGCCTGATGGATAGAATCCTTGATGGCGTCAACCGCAAAGCATAATGCTCTAGGCAGATCAGCCAGAGCCTGGGCCTGCTGGTCTGGCAAATCCCTCAGGACCATTTTCATTTGATCCTTTAAAGCTTGGCAGACCCCAATAGCTGCCACTGCTGGCTGTGTAACAGCCCCTGCTGTGGAAAAAGCAGATTTTAATAAAGATTCCAACTTTTTATCCACTGGATCTTTGAACATTTGAACATTATCTACTGGACATGTCAGTGATTTGTTCACAGAAGAGATGGCTGCATCCACCGTAGGAACATTCCATCTCTGGGTGAACTTTCCCTCCATGGGATAGATCACCGGAAACCTTTTAGGCGGAACAAATAGTTTATCAGGATGTTCCCAGTCCTGGTATATAAGTCCTTCCAATAATGGATGTATTGGAAAGGAGCAATTAACCTGGGGAGCTTTTAGCGACCCCAATGAGGAGACAGCAGTAGTTGATGGTTCAACAAGAGGCATTTTAAATGCAGATCGAACCATGTCAGTTAGGGTCTGGACCCACAATCTTTCAGTCTGTGATGCTGAAAATGGTTCATCTACTGTCGATTCCTCAAAAACAGAGCTAACCTCCTCCTGATCCCCTTCAGGTAGGTCGGTCCCTTCCTGGGACTGTTGCTCTGCCAACAGGCACTCTAATGGAGGTGATGGAGATCTGGCGCGCTTTCTTTCCTGTAGAGAAGAAGCGATCAATGCAGCCAATCTCTGCTCCAATCCCTCCAGAGTTGAGGAAAAAACCTCCTCTGTTATATATGCAGGAGCAGGTGGACTGAGGACAGCCGCAGTACCTGGCACTCCCGGGGGTTCCTTATGGGTATTAACCTCTGATTTCTCAGGGGAGGAGGGTGCAGATGACTGCTCCAGATCCTCAGAGCCCGATGGAGACCCCCTACACTTCCTGAGAGGTATATCTCTGAGTTTTTTAGGCGGCATATTCCTTAGTTCAAAGCTGAGGTATTCCAGCCGCAATACACCCCTTACTGAAATAGTCTAATGCAATTTGCTGCTATGTACATCAGTGGGTGTCTACTAATGCGTCTTTCTGGGGATGCCTGTATCAACCGCCCGCTGTAAGCCCCTATACCATGCTACCAGCTCCTTTTCATGCTCTGTGTCCATAGCAAGCAGCGTGGACTGAGTCCTTTTATCTTGCTGGGACGCCCGCACATGCGCAGAAGCGCTGGGCTCGCAGAGCGCGTCATCCGCCAGGCTCCGCCCCCTTTTTTGAAGCTAAACCTTATAAAAGGAAAGCATGTGTGCGCGCGCGTGCACGTGTGCGCTCTTGGCGCCATGTAGGGAGAGGAGCCAGGGTCCCTGTTTCACCAGGACTCAGGGATGGAAGGAAACTACTTGGCAGCATGACAGAGGAATGCAGCTTCCCTGATAGAGAGCTCACTCATCTGCCTGGACTTTCACCATGGAAGGAATAGTCCCAAGAAAAAAGACGTTCCACAGCGGCCTCTAGTGGACAAACACAGGTACCGCACCTTTGTCTTTTTTTTTTTTTTTTTAAAACCTCCTTTATGAAAAAACATTTCCAGGTTTACAGTTTTTTTAAAATTTCCCTTATGAAAAAACATTTCTAGGATTTCTTAGGCATATACAGCTATTAGCGGGAATACCCTTTAGGTAACAGGCAGAAAGACATATTAGGCTTGGGGGTCCCCTCAATAGAACCAAGTTCCTGAGGGGCCCCCACTTACCTTTTCCCCGCCGCAGGACTTTGTTTGGTCCACAGAAGCCCAAACTTCACCTCTCACGGCAGGCATTGTACTAGACCTTCAGGGACCGGGTTCCCAAGGATTCCACTCCCCTGGACCTGTATAGCACCCTGCACAGATAGCCTCTTGGTTTTGGGTATGACCAGAGCTCTGGATCCCAGGGTCCAGCCCTCCTAAGAGAGGCATTACAGGCAAAACCCTGCTCTTCTCTGCAAGGCCCGGGTACCGACCGTTTAGCTATGAAGCTTTTTTTGGTCGGATCCGGAATAGCTTGCTAAGGCCCAGAGAACCTGTACACAAGCCCAGATGAATACATGTTAACCTTGGCCAACACCTTAGACACTGGCAAAAAACTGAGGTACTCCCGGATGGGAGGGGCTTATATAGGGGAGGGTACTTCCTGTTTTGGAAGTTGCCAGTGCCAGCACCTGAAGGTAATTCTATATAACCCACATAGTAATGACTATGCTGCTCTGTGTCCCGTGATGTATGAACAAGAAAGGTATTTAGCAGTTCATATTTTAAAAAATTTATTTCCATGTTCTGTGTACTGTGGGAGACCAGATATAGTGAATGCAGGGACCTGTGTTTAGTAACACTTTAATAAATATAGAAATTTTCATATTTTATCAAGGTAAAAATAAATGAAGTTTAATAAAAAATTAAAAAGGAAACTGGGACTAGTAACAGCTCAGGATCAGGGTAATTAACGACTTCAGGCCCAGAAGATTTGGCTGCTCAAAGACCAGGCCATTTTTTCGATACAGCACTGCATCGCTTTAACTGACAATTGCGTGGTCATGCAATGTTGTACCCAAACAAAATTTACGTCCTTTTTTCCCAACAAATAGAGCTTTCTTTTGGTGGTATTTGATCACCTCTGCGGTTTTTATTTTTTGCGCTATTTTGGAAAAAAAACAATATTTTTGACTTTTTGCTATAATAAATATCCCCATTTTTTTTTTTTAAAGCAATTTTTTTCCTCAGTTTAGGCCGATATGTATTCTTATACATATTTTTTTGTATTAAAAATCGCAATAAGTGTTTATTGATTGGTTTGCGCAAAAGTTATGGCGTCTACAAAATAGGGGATAGATTTATGGCATTTTTATTATTATAATTTTTTTTACTAGTAATGGCGGCGATCTGCGATTTTTGTCGGTACTGAGACATTATGGCAGACAGATCAGACACTTTTGACACATTTTTGGGACCATTGTCATTTGTACAGCGATTAGTGCTATAAAAATGCACTGATTACTGTGTAAATGTCACTGGTAGGAAAGGGGTTAACACTAGGGGGTGATCAAGGGGTTAACTGTGTTCCCTAGTGTGTGTTCTAACTGTGGGGGAGGGGACTCACTTCAGGAGATGACAGATCGTGGCTCCCAGCTTGTAGGAACTCATGATCTGCATCTCCTCTCCTGACAGAACAGGAATGTGTGTGTTTACACACACACGCACGTCCCTGTTCTGCCGCTCATGCCCGCGATCGCTCGTGGCCGGCGGTCATCGCGACCAACGGTCACGAGCATCGGCACCTCCGCAGTGCAGCGGGCGCCTCTGGCGGCGGGTGCACCCGCTATCCCGCTTAAAGGGACAGACATACAGCTACGATGGTTCGTGGGATTGTGCCGACCTGCCGCCGTATGACAGCGGCAGGTCGGCAAGTGGTTAAACAATATGGTCTTTGTTATTCTTACAAGCACACAGATTTTCCATGTTTAGGTTGCATCAACAAACTCCCTAGTGGGGGCCCCCTCCCACATCAGGCCCCATGTTAGCTGCCTAGTCTGCTATGGCTATAGTTATGCCATTGCAAAAAAATGTATGCTGCTTTACATAAAAAAAAGCTATGACAAGACTGGCTGGTATCCATCTAATCAGCCAGAGGCAGCACGGACGGAATAGGAGCTCCATGACCAGCTGATCCGTTTATATCCCTGAGAGGGAACCTGCTTTTTCTGACCTTCTGGTGAAACAGGGGTCAGAACGTGAGGTGAGCGGCTAGGATATAGAGGGGGAGGAGCGCACTTGCATTTTCGACATTCAGGCACTAGTGGTGTGTTGTGCGTTTTTATGCAGAAGACTCTGAGGACTATATTTGTGCATTTGGACTCTTAATTTCTTTTGAGTGTGTGGACTTTATTGTATTGTTTATTGTTCACCATTCCCATTTAGGGAACACATATTTTTCATTATTGTTTATGGTTCACTATTCCCAGTCAGGGAACACGAATATTTGATTGTGCACTCAGTATCTTGCTACATTGCAAGTTAATCACTTATTCTCATTTAAGGATTTATGGGGAGTTATTTTGTATTTAGGAAGCGCAACACTGTTTTGTTTTGAATATACAGTCAGGGCCGGCCCTACCATGGGACCCGATGGTACCCCGGTCCCAGGCGGCACTTTAAGGGGGGCGGCAAATTGCCGCCCGTCAGCCAGCGACATTCCGTGTCTCCTACTGATTTTCCTTTCCTGTGTCCCCGATTTTCCAGCCGCCATGTTTAGTGTCCGGCGCCCTGTGATTGGACGAATGGGGGTCATGTGCGGCGTGGGGCTGGCCTGTCAGTGATCGCTCTAGAAGTCCCGCCTCCGCACATGACCGCCATACGCCCAATCACAGTGCGCCGGGAAACACGAACATGGTGGCGGGAGACAAGCACTGGAAGTGTGAGCTGTCTTCGCCTCCGCCTGTCCCTCTGCTTTGTTACGGCGCGGTGGAGATGGGATCATGGAGGTGCAGGCGTGCAGCGTCTGACACCATGGAGCGGGCTGCGGGTGGATGGCGCTGGGGGGAAGTTGGGACGCCAAAGCAGTTCTGCACATCCAGTGCTGAGGTCCGGAGGAGAGTCCTGGTGAAGAGCAGACAAAGGTAAGGAGGACTCAAAGGATGGATTCGCACCGAGCTGTGGGGAGGGGGTCGGGTGTGAGTACTGCAGGAAGTAGGACTCCTACTGTAGGAGTCAGGTGGGTCTGTGTAGTAGGTCAGTGTAGGTGTAAGGTCGGTGGGTCAGTGTATGTGTCAGTCAGTGTAATAGTCAGTGTTGCTGTCAGGTCAGTGTAATGTGAGTAGTGCAGGATGTAGGAGTGAGGTAGGTGTCAGGTAGGTCAGTGTAGGTGTCAGGTAGGTCAGTGTAGGGGTCAGTGTAATGGTCATGTAGGTCAGGTGGGTCAGTGTAATGTGAGTAGTTCAGGAAGTAGGGGTCAGTGTAGGGGTCAGGGTAGGGGTCAGTGTAGGGGTCAGGGTAATGGTCATGTGGGTCAGTGTAATGTGAGTAGTGCAGGAAGTAGGAGTCAGGTGGGTCAGTGTAATGTGAGTAGTTCAGGAAGTAGGGGTCAGTGTAGGGGTCAGTGTAGGGGTCAGGGTAGGGGTCAGGGTAGGGGTCAGTGTAGGGGTCAGGGTAATGGTCATGTGGGTCAGTGTAATGTGAGTAGTGCAGGAAGTAGGAGTCAGGTGGGTCAGTGTAATGTGAGTAGGGTAGGGGTCAGGGTAGGGGTCAGGGTAGGGGTCAGTGTAGGGGTCAGTGTAGGGGTCAGAGTAATGGTCATGTAGGTCAGGTGGGTCAGTGTAATGTGAGTAGTGCAGGAAGTAGGGGTCAGTGTAGGGGTCAGGGTAGGGGTCAGTGTAGGGGTCAGGGTAATGGTCATGTGGGTCAGTGTAATGTGAGTAGTGCAGGAAGTAGGAGTCAGGTGGGTCAGTGTAATGTGAGTAGGGTAGGGGTCAGGGTAGGGGTCAGGGTAGGGGTCAGGGTAATGGTCATGTAGGTCAGGTGGGTCAGTGTAATGTGAGTAGTGCAGGAAGTAGGAGTCAGGTGGATCAGTGCATGTGTCACGTAGGTGTGTCAGGGGGTCAGTGTAGGGGTCAGATAGGTCACATGTGTTCAAAAAATGTGCAGCGCTATGTGGTTAAAACCATGTGTGAAATAAATGTTAAACCTTGAAATGTGAAAAATTAATATATGAAAAATTAATTAAAAAGAAAACTAATGCAGAGTCCAAAAAGAACACAACATAGTCCGTGAAGAGTTAATTCCAAAAGCAAATCCATGAAGGGTTAAGGGCTGTAGCCAATAAAGAGACTAGGGTCTAGTGGAGCATAATAAAATAAAAATAAACATTTCTTGATCAGTTTAGGTCGATATGTATTCTTCTACATATGTTTGGTAAAAAAAATGCAATGTGTATATTGATTAGTTTGCGCAAAAGTTATACCGTCTACAAAATAGAGGATAGATTTATGGCATTTTTATTATTATTATTTTTTTTTTACTAGTGTAGCGGGGTCTGGTGATCTGCGATTTTTAGCTAGACTGTGACATTGCGGTGGACAGATTAGACACTTTTGACACTTTTTTGGGACCAGTGACATTTATACAGCGATCTGTGCTATAAAAATGCACTGATTAATGTGTAAATGTCACTGGCAGGAAAGGGGTTAAATGTGTTCCCTGGGAGGTGTTTCTAACTGGGGGGGATGGGACTGACTGTAGGAGGAGAGAGATCTCTGTTCCTAATCACTAGGAAGAGCAGATCTGTCTCTCCTCCCCTGTCAGAATAGGGATCTGTCTGTTTACATTAACAGATCCCCGTTCTGGCTCTCTGGAGCGATCGCGGCCACCAGCCACGCACAGGTCCTTTTATACTCCTTTACATGTATAGAGCCATGACAGGTCCACTTTAGTTATCATGATATAAAATAATGAATGTGGGGTATTTGGTGGGCGTGATTTTTTTTTTGGGGGGGGGCAGCATTTAATTCTTGGTACCAGGCAGCACAATGTCTTGGGCCGGCACTGTATACAGTATTTCACAAAAGTGAGTACGCCCCTTATCTTTTCATGTGACAACAGTGAAGAAATCACACTTTGCTACAATGTAAAGTAGTGAGTGTACAGCTTGTATAACAGTGTAAATTTGCTGTCCCTTCAAAATAACTCAACACACAGCCATTAATGTCTAAACCGCTGGCAACAAAAGTGAGTACAAGTGAAAATGTCGCAATTAGGCAAACTGTCAATATTTTGTGTGGCCACCATAATTTTCCAGCACTGCTTTAACCCTCTTAGGCATGGAGTTCACCAGAGCTTCACAGGTTGCCACTGGAGTCCTCTTCCACACACTTCACGACATCATGGAGCTGGTGGATGTTAGAGACCTTGCGCTCCTCCACCTTCCGTTTGAGGATGCCTCACAGATGCTCAATAGGGTTTAGGTCTGGAGACATGCTTGGCCAGTCCATCACCTTTACCCTCAGCTTCTTTAGCAAGGCAGTGGTTGTCTTGGAGGTGTGTTTGGGGTCCTTATGTTGGAATACTGTCCTGCGGCCCAGTCTCTGAAGAGAGGGGATCATGCTCTGCTTCAGTATGTCACAGTACATGTTGGCATTCATTATTCCTTCAATGAACTGTCCTCGCAGCACTCATGCAGCCCCAGAACATTACACTCCCACCACCATGCTTGACTGTAGGCAAGACACACTTGTCCTTGTACTCACCTGGTTGCACCACACACGCTTGACACCATCTGAACCTAAGAACCTAATAAGTTTATCTTGGTCTCATCAGACCACAGGACATTGTTCCAGTAATCCATGTCCTTGGTCTGCTTGTCTTCAGCAAACTGTTTGTGGGCTTTCTTGTGCATCATCTTTAGAAGAGGCTTCCTTCTGGGACAACGGCCATGCAGACCAATTTGATGCAGTGTGCGTATGGTCTGAGCACTGACAGGCTGACCCCCCATCCCTTCAACCTCTACAGCAATTCTGGCAGCACTTATATGTCTATTTCCCAAAGACGATTTTTGGATATGACGCTGAGCACGTGGACTCAACTTCTTTGGTCGACCATGGTGAGGTCTGTTCTGAGTGGAACCTGTCCTAGTAAACTGCTGTATGGTCTTGGCCACCGTGCTGCAGCTCAGTTTCAGGGTCCTGGCAATCTTCTTATAGCCTAGGGCATATTTATGTAGAGCAACATTTCTTTTTTTCAGATCCTAAGAGAGTTCTTTGCCATGAGGTGCCAAGTTGAACTTCCAGTGACCAGTATGAGAGAGTGAGAGCGATAACACCAAATTTAACACACCTGCTCCCCATTCACACCTGAGACCTTGTAACACTAATGAGTCACATGACACCGGGAAGGCAAAAGGCTAATTGGGACCAATTTGGACATACTCACTTTTGTTGCCAGCGGTTTAGACATTAATGGCTGTGTGTTGAGTTATTTTGAGGGGACAGCAAATTTACACTGTTATAGAAGCTGTACACTCACTACTTTACATTGTAGCAAAGTGTAATTTCTTCAGTGTTGTCACATGAAAATATATAATAAAATATTTACAAAAATGTAAGGGGCGTACTCACTTTTGTGAGATACTGTATAATAGAATATAACATAGCACTGATGTAACACATAACATACAGTACATCACAAGAAGAGCAAGTCACCTAAATGTATCAATCATTGAGAATCAATGGCAAAAGGTATCCACAGTCATTAGAAGATTGTTGCCTTGCTGCAGTTCTCATTCACAAAATAAACTGAGCAATAGTTTACATTCTTTTATAAGGTGTGCAGATCATACAACAGTGGCATACAGGCTAATTTTCCAGCAACATACAAGGCAGGTCTTTTTGATCTGTTTGGTTAGATTTCTAGTGATTGATGTTGTTTAAAACTGTGCACGCCCGTGGAATGGCGACAAACTACAGTACTTAAAAATCTCCATAGGCGATGCTTTAAACGCCTTTACAGATTACCTGTTTAGAGTTACAGAGGAGGGCTAGCGCTAGAGTTATTGCTCTCTGATGTTCATGACGATACCTCACATGTGTGGTGCGAACACCGTTTACATATGCGTGCTGACTTACGTATAAGTTCGCTTCTGCGTGGGATGGGGTCGCTTGAATTTTTTTCTTTTCTTGTTTATTGTATTTTTGATTTTTACACTGTCCCTTTTTTATTTAGTTATTTTACTTTATTTTAGCCCTTTTTTTTCCTATTACAAGGAATGTGAACATCCCTTGTAATATAATAAAGGATGACAGGTGCTCTTTATGGAGAGATCTGGGGTCAAAAAGACCCCAAAATTTACATTTTCCTGCGAACATTTATGAACTACAAGTACTGTCATCCGCCGTGGCAGATGGCTTGTAGTTCTCATTTAATTCCATTGGCGATAGTGAGCACTCTAATGGTTCATTAATTCTTCCTACAATTCAGTAACTGTCTGCCCATATGGGAGGTACAGGCAGACAGCTGACTGAGAGTCTGCAGGATGCTGGCATTGCACCTGCGGCCTGCTGATCGCAGGTGCCACGCTTTAAAAGCTGCAGTGTAAAAAAATAAATACACATATGCGTTCAACAGCCTCAGATTATAGCTAGGCTGGCTATGGCCTTTAACCTCCCTGGCGGTATTCCCGAGTGTGACTCAGGGTGAAATTTCAGTACCAAAAGCGGTAACCCCAAGTCACACTCGGGATAGCATTGCAGGATCCAGGGAAAGTTACTTACCTTGTCCCCTGCATCCTGCGATGTCTCCCCGCTGTGTGTGCGAGCCGTCTCCTCGCTCGATTCACAGTGCCGAGCTCTGTTCCCTGCGAGCGTTGCGATGCACGGGGACGGAGTTTGGCGCCAAATTCAAAAAAATAAAAACACAGATTACAGCACTGTATCAAATTATTTCACATCCCCTGAAGTCCCTAGTGGTTTGTCCAGTGCCCTGCAGTTTTACATTATAAATACTTTTCTTTCTGCCTGGAAACTGGAGAATGTCCATAGCAACCAAAAAGTGTCCCTTTACGTGAAAAGTGGTTTTAGACCAGCTAGAAAACAGCGATAATAAATTAGAATCACTTGCAGAATTGAGCGATAGCGATTTGTGGGAAAATTCGTCATCAAACTCTAAAAGTAACGACAGCGACAATTCTGCAACTGAGCAAATTTCTGTGTTTTTGATTTGATTACATTATTGAATAATTTTTATTATTATTATTTGTTATAATTATTTATAGTTATTTATTATATTATAATTTATGATTTTGTGTTTCAAACTTTATCATACCCGGGATGTCTACTAGACTCTTGTTTGGACAGATTTAAGTGAGTTATTCCTAAGAATTACAGGCCTACAATATAAAACGCCAAATTTCCATGCAAAAAAATTGTACCGCTTTCATCATCAAAAATCTGACATAATCATACCGACAGGGAGGTTAAAAAAAAATGTTTGACATCTTTGACAAGTTAAATGTTTTCATCATTAAACAAAGTCTTTGCTAGGCAGCCTGAGTCCCTGCAAGCGATCTTGCATGGCTTACATCAATTAATACAGTTAATCTGGCAATGAACGTAAAAATTATGGTCAGATGTGCATGCATGAGTGAACTACTAAACAATCACTTATTGAGTGTTGATTGCAACATGAACATCTGCATCTACATTTGTATCATCTAAATGTTAAAGCAATGAACGATGATACAGTATTTATGGTGCTAGTGACATCCGAAGGAGCAGTAGAGATCACTTTTAAAAAAACATTCCCCCCCCCCCCCGGAAAAAATAAAAAGATTAGTTAGTGGTATGTGATGGCATCTGTGCCACCTGATCATGCTAAAATGGACTGGATTGGGTAAATATCTTATGCCTGCTTGACAGCACTCCTGACCACCACCTGTATTAAATCTGCTTTAAGCCCCAACAGGCTGAAAGACTCATAGACCACTTAAGCCCCGTACACACGATCGGTTTTACCGATGAAAACAGTCCGATGGACTGTTTTCATCGGACAAACCGATCGTGTATGGGCCCCATCGGACTTATTTCCATTGGTGAAAAAGAATAGAACATGTTTTACATTTCTCCGATGGGAAAAAAAAACAATAGGAAATTCCGATCCTCTGTGTGGAACTCCATCGGAGAAAAAACCCACGCATGCTCAGACTGAATTATGAGACGGGAGCGCTCGTTCTGGTAAAACTAGTGTTCGTAATGGAGATAGCACATTCGTCAAGCTGTAACGGACTGAAAAGCACGGAGACTGAAAAGCGTGAATCCACTCTCACCAAACTTTTACTAACACGCGGTAACACAAAATCAGAAAAAGAGGCCCAAAGGGTGGCACCATTGGATTTGAACTTCACATTTAAAGTGCCGTCGTAAGTGTTGTACATCACGGCGTTTGGGACGGTCAGAATTTTGTCTGATGGTGTGTAGGCAAGACTGATGGAAGTCAGCTTCATCGGAATTCCGATGGAAAAATCTATCGGATTTGATTCCAATAGAAATCCGATCGTGTGTACAGGGCTTAAGGGGAGGAAAGTCATTTTCACTTCCATCAGACTCTGACAGATTCCAATGTGCTGCCTCATGATTTAATGAACCCTTCAGGCTGTTTAAGGAATTATAGTTCATTTGGCTTCAAACTGAGCTAGTAACAGACGGAACTCAGGCAGGTTGTAAACACTAGTCTTCATGTAGTCTAGGAGGTTTAGAGCATGCTTGTGACTTTTCACATTTCAGTTTATTGCTAGCATTGGATAAATTGCATAAGGCATGTAGACCATACAACATTTTAAGGCCAAAAAAATGTCCTTTCCAGCTGGCATACAATTGTAATTACACAGCTACAAGATGTGCTTTATGTTTTAGGATGTCATCTTTTAGGTATCACATTCTAAAATTTTGAACACAGCTACATATTATTCCATAGGTTTTGTTTGGAAATGTTTGGAAACCAGAGAACACCATGCTGAGGTTTGTTCATGATTGGATATAGGCAAATTGAGTAAATGGCAGTTATACAAATGTAGTCAGTGAGGCAGCCAACTGTACAAGATGGATGCAAGGATGCAAATTTTGAATACTTGATTGAAGTCTTATGCCCTGTAAACACGATCGCTTTTACCAATGAAAACAGTCCGATGGACTTTTTTCATCGGACAAACCGATTGTGTATGGGCCCCATCGGTCTTTTCCCCATCGGTGAGAAAAAATAGAACATGTTTTAAATTTATCCGATGGAAAAAAAAACGATAGCAAATTCCGATCGTCTGTGTGGAACTCCATCGGAGAAAAAACCCACGCATGCTCAGAATCAAGTCGACGCATGCTCAGAAGCATTGAACTTAATTTCTCTTATCATCCATGGACCGACATGGCGGCTCTTAATCACTGAACGTGTGGGTATATGTCCCTGCTTGCAGGAGAAGACCTAGGCAGAATGTTAAATGTTAAAACATTCTAGAACAAACCAGAGCTGAACAGCCCCGCCCAGGGGGGCGGTCCCTCTGGACATTACCCTCCCACCTGCATCTAGCAGACCTCAGTTTTTTTCTGCCTAGCAGAAGGAGAAGACGTGGCTCTCTCAGGAGCCAGTCTCCTGGAAGATTTTACTTTAAAATTTTATTCCTTTGGGAATTTTATTATTTTATTTTTGAGACCTTCAATCAACTGTCGGCTGGTGCAACAGGTTGGGTACACTAGTATCCTCGTAGTCTTCCCTGTCCGAGCATCGAGCGTGCTGATCCTCGCCTTGTGTGCGTGAGACTCAGTTCACGACATACCCCATGGCTCCAGGGGTGGCCGGGTTGCTTTCATGCTCCCGCGGTCCTCTCAAGATTGAACAGTACCTACTGTATCTTTCGCGGTTGACCGGGCCGACAGCTACGCAGTACGACTCTGTGATAGGTCTGTCTGAAACAAGCCAGTGAGTCCCTCTATTGGCACCGAGGGTGTTCTCCAAGGTGCTTGCGGGACAGGTAAGTAGTCTCTCCTGCTGCAAGGTGAGTACATGCTGGCTGTGTTTCTGTGTGTGGGGGGTTCTCCCTGTCTCCCCCCTGTTATGCTGCTCTCTGCACCCTGTTCTGCTGCTGTGCTGTGTGGGGATGCTTGGGGGGTCACTCTGCCCTGGGGGGGGGGGGCCGCTCCATGGCTGTTAGTCGCTTGGGAAGTGTTCTGAGGGAATGTGTGTGTGTTTTTACGTGCGCCATTGGCGCAGTGTTTTAAATTTAAAAAGTGCGCCATCGGCGGCCATTTTGCCGCGGCTCAAAGCACAGTTATACAGGCGCCCAGCGGCCATTTTCTTGTAGCCGCGGCGCTTTCAGTTTCGTTTTCGGCCTCTAGCGGTGCTGCTGAACGGCGCGAAATACCACACCTCCTCACAGATTCTTCACTCTCCTCAGGCTCGCGCTACAGTGCGGCTCATACAGCGGTACCGAGCGGTCCCTAGGGGTGGTGAGTACTCCGGGTATCCCCTCCTCAGCCCCAGCACAGCCAGTGGGTGGGCTGTATTATTCACTGTAATGGTGAATGAGGTCTCAGAGGGTGGCAACATGGAGTCTGGTTCACCTGTTTCTTCACACTTGTTAGAGACAACTGGCAGTGCTCCTGCACCTGCGGTCCTTACGGACCAGTTGTCGGCAGTCCTGGAATCATTCTGACCAGGAGGGAAGCAGTGTGTGAGCGCAAGGGAGCAAAAAAGCCCCTCTCCCCACTTTATTTCCACAAAAAAAAAAAGGGGGTGTGCGCTGATTCAGATATGGGCCTAGCCACTACCGCTCAGGACCCTAGCTCTGAATATCTTTGATGGTTTTGAACAGGACATTCCTTGCGAGGAAGACTCCAGTTCTGTGTCAGTAAATGACAGGGCGCTTGTTAGTGAACTCATTGCTGCGGTGAGGGACACTCACAAGCTAAATGCTGCGGATGCAGAACCTCAGGCGGACAGTCTCCTCTGGTTCCCTTAGGGCCGGGCCTTCTAAAAAAGTTTTTTTCCATATGTACCTTTCTTTAACCAGCTCATTGATGAGGTCTGGGGAAAAAGCCGCAGAAGACTTTAATGGTCCCGCGGCGTTTGCCTATCAGATACCCCTTTGAAGATGCCCTACTTAAAACGTGGGCTTCTCCCCCAGTGGTCGACCCTCCAGTCGCCCGGTTGAACAAGGCCACCACTCTCCCGAAGGAGGGGACTCCTGCATTTAAGGACCCCACTGACAGGAAGTCAGAAGTGGTGAGCAGAGCCATGTTTGCCTTGTTGGGGTCCGCCCTACGGCCTGTGATAGCGGCGACCCTTGTGTCTCAGACACTTACGGGATGGGCAAAAAATTTTGCACCAAACTGTACAGGAGCATAATCTTCCTCCAGACACTATTGCTCTGGCCCACCAAATGGTGCAGGGCCTGGTTTATATTGTGACGCCACGTTAGACGCGGCCCCTTATATCTCAGGGCCTCTGTCTTGGCGGTGGTATTGCGTTGTCTGATCTGGTTGAAATGCTGGTCTGCTGACCTAGCTTCTAAAAAGCCTCTGACGGATCTACCATTTTAAAGGTGGTAGGATTTTCGGTGCTGCGCTGGATGACATCATCAAGGATGTCACGGGAGGTAAAGGGACAAATCCCTGTTGTCTTTGGATTTTCCGATCCAGGTGAGTCACCTGGTCAGGGCGTCCCTGACATGGTGGTTTGGGTCCCCGGCTCTTCGGTCCGGGAAGTCGTTCCTCCCCGTCCAATGGATGGTGTTCACTATGGACGCCAGCCTGAAGGGCTGGGGTGTAGTCTGGGGAGTCCTGTTGGCCCAAGGGCTTGGACTCGGGACGAAGCCCGTTTGCCGATCAATGTTCTGGAAATACGGGCCATCAGACTGTGCCTCTCCTCGTGGTCTGAGAGATGGCAGGATCTCTCCATTAGGATCCAGTCGGACAAAGTCAAGGCGGTGGCCTATGTCGACCATCAAGGGGGGACTCGGAGCTCAGCTGCGGCTTCCGAGGTCCCCCGTACCCTGAAGTGGGCTAAAAGAAGCGTGCCGGCTCTGTCGGCCGTTTACATTCCGGGCATAGAACTGGCGGACTATTTGAGTCGCCAGACGTTGGACCGGGGAGTGTGGTCCTTGCACCCGGAGGTATTTCAACTCCTTTGCCACACAGATGGTGGGGCACGCCAGAGGTGGACCCGATGGCCTCTCGACTCAATCGCAAGTTGTCGAGATTTGTGGCCAGATCCAGGGATCCTTGGGCGGATGTCTCAGAGGCGTTAGTGGCCCATGGGGTCATTATCACCTGATATACGTTTATCCTCCGCTGCAGTTGCTCCCTTCGCCTGCTGCGCAGGGTGGCGACCGAGGGAATTCCGGTGATCCTCATTGCTCCGGATTGGCCTCGGCTTCACTGGTACGCCGATCTGGTACGTCTCGTCGTGGCCGTTCCCTGGCGGTTGCCAATAAGGGAGGACTTTCTGTCTCAAAGTCCTATATTTCATCCTGCCTTTACAGTCTCTAGCCTTAACGGCATGGCTGTTGAAAGCCAGGTGTTGAGAGACCGAGGTCTCTCGGACTCGGTCATTTCGTCCATATTAAGGGCACGGAAGTCTTCCTCCAGAAGATCTATCTCCGTACCTGGAAAGCTTACATCGCCATGTGCGAAGAGCTGAAATGACGTCCTCGGACGTATTCCGTCCCTAGAATCCTGCGTTTCCTGCAGCATGGAGTGGCCCAAAAGCTCGCTTTGAGTATCATTAAGGGTCAGATTTCGGCCTTGGCCATCTTCTTTCGGCGACCACTAGCGGGTCATTCCTTGGTTAGCACCCTTGAGCAGGGGGTTCGCCATGTGCTCCCTCCTGTCAAGTCTCCTCTCCCCCCGTGGGATCAGAATTGGTACTCTCGGTTCTCCAGGAACCTCCTTTTGAGAATATCAGGGATATTCCCCTCTTGACTTTGTCTCAGAGGATGGCCCTTTTAGTGGCATCACTTCTATTAGACGAGTGTCTGAGTTGGCGACCTTGTACTGCAAGTCGCCATATTTAGTCATCCATAAGGATAAGGCGGTGTTGTATCCGCGACTTTCTCCTTTTGTCAAGGGTGATCTCGAATCGCATCCCAGAGAGTGTGCGCGGCACACTTTGAATGTGGTACGAGCCTTGCGGGTGTGCCTGTCTGCTACTGCTTCTTTTCGGAAGTCTGACTCTCTGTTTGACTGTCTCTGGTCAGAAACAGGGCCAAGCGGCTTCGTCTGCCACCATTTTCTAGGTGGATCGGACAAACCGTCTTTCAAGCCTATGCTCTCATGGGGCGGGCGCCTCCCTTTCCGGTTACGGCGCATTCCACCAGGGCAATTGGTGCTTCCTGGGTTTTCCGACATCAAGTGTTGGTTGCACAAGTGTGCAAGGTGGCGACCTGGTCGTCTGTTCATACCTTTTCTAAGTTTTATAGGGTTGATGTGGCTGCATCTCCGGATGCTTCCTTCGGCTGCAAGGTATTGCAGGCCGCTGTTTAAAGTGGCAACTCCTCCGTTGAGGAGCTCTGCCTTGTTTGGAGTGAAGTTTTTTTGGTTTTTCCATTTATACTGCTCCCATCCCTCTTGACACTGCTTTAGGACATCCCACACGTTCAGTGATTAAGAGCCGCCGTGTCGGTCCATGGATGATAAGAGAAAATAGGATTTTTGTACTCACCATAAAAACCATTTCTCTGACATCCATGGACCAACACGGCACCCACCCTTCCTTTTAAGTTTGTACTGCTTTGTTACGAAATGAGGTCTGCTAGCTGCAGGTGGGAGGGTAGTGTCCAGGGGGAACGCCCCCCTGGGCAGGGCTGTTCAGCTCTGGTTTGTTCTAGAATGTTTTAACATTTAACATTCTGCCTAGGTCTTCTCCTGCAAGCAGGGACATATACCCACACGTTCAGTGATTAAGAGCCGCCGTGTTGGTCCATGGATGTCAGAGAAATGGATTTTACGGTGAGTACAAAAATCCTATTTTTTCTCGGCTGGTCTGAGTGTTTTTACGTCACGGCATTTGGGACGGTCAGATTTTTGACTGATGGTGTGTAGGCAAGACTGATGGAAGTCAGCTTCATTGGAATTCCGATGGAAAAATCCATCGGATTTGAATCCATAGGAAATCCGATCGTGTGTACAGGACTGTAGGCCCCTTTCACATTGGGAAGACTCTGCCAGGAGTCCACCTGATCAGCGGGGAATCTGTCCATTGATCCCCGTTGAGCAGGCGGATGGCTTGTCCTTGTTCGCTCCGCTTATGCAGAGCAGACACAGACACAGCCTGCTTTCCTCTATGGGGGGGTCAGATGTAAACGGACTGCCTGTTCATTTACACCTGACTGCCATCCAATCTGATCCACCAGGCAGATGGGGAATGGATCCCTCATCCGTCTGTTTTTGGTGGATAGGATCGCATTAGATGTCGACGAGTGCCGCTCCATAGAGGGCAATGGATGGTCCAATTGGGTCCGCCTAAAAAACTGACAGGTTTGAAAGCGGCCTTAATATGTTTTCCATTGTGCTTATTTATTTTGTGCATGTTTACACTTAATTTTAATAAGCTCTGACAACCCCCCACAGGAACTTGTCTACGCTGTTTGGTCGATGTTGTGCCAGTGAAGAACGAAGAGGGAGACGTCATTATGTTTATACTAAACTTTGAAGATCTGGCACTGCTTCTGGCAAGAAAGGCCAACAAAACACTGCATCAGAGGTTGACACGAGCTGCCTTCAATTCAGGTGAGTGACTGTATTATTTGCTGCATGTTTTGTACCAACACCTTTTCTGTCCACCTTTCTGTATCACAAAATCTAGCTGCTCCTACTATAACTTTGTCCAAGAAATATGGTAAGTTGTTCTTTCACTGTGTTAAAGAGAAAACGCAGAGGGAAAAAAAACTGCCATAACCCCACCATCACCATTTTATTATTTTATTATTGCCTTGCCTATACAGTGGAACCATGGATTACGAGCATAATCCGTTCCAGGAGAATGCTTGTAATCCAAAGCACTCGCATATCAAATCGAGTTTTCCCATAAAAGTCAATGGAAAACGAAGATAATTGGTTCCACATTGACTTCTATGGCATGCAATACCACATGTGGTCAGAGGTGGGGGGCGCCGGAGAGACTCGGAAATACTCCGAGACCTTTCGGCTGCACTCGGAAACCCTCGGAAAGGCGCGGAAACACTCAGGAACTGAGTTTTTCCGAGTGTTTCCGAGTATTTCCAAGTATTTCCGAACGGCTTCAAGTGTCACTGGCGCCCCCGCACCTCTGTCCAAATGCTGTACTGCAGAGGCATGATACCTGTTCATTTTGTGAGTCAACACTCGCAAACCGAGTCAGGATTTAAAAAAAAAAAATTGCTTGTATTGCGAAACGCTCGTTAACCGCGTTACTCGCAATCCGAGGTTCCACTGTACCCAGAAAATTCTCATTCCAGTATCCTCTGCAAATCTCTGTTTGTGCTGGCTCCATGTATTCCTTCAATTAAAGTGTATCTATGATCAAAATTAAAAATCTTATTTTTCTTATTACATTACATTTCAATTATTTCTAGACTACTCCTTTTAGTATCTCACATATTCTTTGAATGAAGTGACACATATTCACTATGCTCTATGGATATGCACTGCTGTGTCACACATTTCACAGAGCCTGCCTTCTGAACTACAGAGGCGTTGAGAGAAGGAGTGTCAGGAGGCAGTACAACATCCTTAGAAGTTTAGTGTAAATGAACAAAGGAAAAGCTACAAAGCATGCAGGGAATTCAATAAGCTGTGGAAAGAGATGTCCAGCAAATAGGCAGCACTCCCAAAATGAAAGGAGCTTTTCCAAGTAAGCATATATTGGGTTGACAAAAATAACCATCATTTGTTTTGCAAAGTTAAAGTGTATGCTGTGACTATAGATCTCCTTCAAAATGGAGACAGATGTTATTTTGTATGGCTGGGCCTGGGTAACACCTAGTTTTTCATTGCTTCCATTTTCATTCTTAAAAGTGTAAAACCCCAAATTAAAAATGTAATATATTGCAGCTTACTAGTGTAGCGCCCTGCTACTTTTGAACAGGCGCTATTCTGTAAATTTAGGGGTATCTGAGCTGTAAATAGCTCAGAGTGATTATGTAAATTTGTTTGGGTTCTGTTCCAGCTTTGGCTGAGTTGTGTGCATTTCCCACTGTTGCCAGTAGGTGTCACTGTTGTCACAGGCCAGTGCGAGAAATACAGCCAGCTGAAGTGTATTGGATATTCTTTCTCCCAGAAAACAGCCCAATCGGGAGCTTCTTTGTAGATGGGCATGCTGGAGGAAGGATATTTAAGGGGCAGTGTCATGTGCTCCGGAGTTCATCTCGCCTCATGGCCCTCCAGGCCGGAGGCTATGCTGCTGTGTTTGCTGCAAGTAGGCCCAGAAGCCTGTCTGGGGCCTACTTAACTGAAGGTGATCCTGTGCGGTCTGTCCTGCGGGAAGGAGCCACTCAAGCGGAGAATATTCCAGGGGAGGACCTTACTGGAGAGGACTGAGCTGATGGCTGGTATCTCTGGAATGGCCTGGTGACTCGTTTGGAGGATGCATCCAAGTAACCTACCTCACAGTACTGCCAGATGGCTTAAAGGTTCTGGTACTGTGCAGCTGACCTAACTAACTGACTACTGGCTAAACAATCCTGTGGCAGGGGATTATCCAGGAGTTTTCCACTTTTCACTCAAGTCTGTGGCAGAGACTTTGTCCGTGCTTCATACCGGCTGCTAGGTCGGTGTGAGAGGCCTATCCAGTTGTCGCAAGAACCAGAGACCGAAAGCTGTGGTCATCTGGACTCAAGAACGAACCACATTAGTGATCTGCAGAACTAAGGTATCTGAACTTCCCCTAACCCTCTAGCCCCTACCTGAAGTTGTGTAATAAAGCAATTGAGAAAAAGACTGAAGTGACTGGCAATCACCTTTTTCAAAACTACTAACATAGACTCTTAAGTTCTGGGACAGTGGAAGTGTGAGGTAACGGCAGGACCCAAAATTATTTCCAGCAGCTCCTTCGGGGGTATCGCTACACTAGTTATTGGTTTGATGGATGTCAGTGGCGGCTGGTGCTCAAATTTTTTTGGGGGGGCGCAAACAAACTGAAAAAAAAAAAAAAAACATTAATTGCCGCCACTGTGCCCAAACGCCACTAGTTTGTCCCCAAATGCAGCCAGTTTCCCCCCATATACAGCCAGTTTGTCCCCATATGCAGCCAGTTTCCCCCCAAAATACAGCCAGTTTGTCCCCAATATACAGCCAGTTTGTCCCCCATTATACAGCCAGTTTGTCCCCCATTATACAGCCAGTTTGTCCCCCATTATACAGCCAGTTTGTCCCCCATTATACAGCCAGTTTGTCCCCATTATACAGCCAGTTTGTCCTCCATTATACAGCCAGTTTGTCCTCCATTATACAGCCAGTTTGTCCCCAATATACAGCCAGTTTGTCCCCAAAATACAGCCAGTTTGTCCCCAAAATACAGAAACAAAAGAAAAACAAAACAAAAAGGCGCCTTTGATTGCTTGAGAAAGATGCGTGCAGTGATTCAGAACGTCTCTCTGCTCTAAACATCGAAACGCGTTGCATGCTGGTCGTGACGTCATTCCGCTGAACGTTACGTTGCGTCTCAGCTAGGACTCCTTGTTTGCGTTCCAGCCCTCCTCCTGGTTCTTTGAGAGATCACCCGGAAACATCCGTTATGGACATCATACCGGCACCTCGCTAAGCATACAGGGATGTCACCTCTCACTGAGACTGCTTACAAGCGGAACACGTTCACAGACCAGGATCATACATGTGCCTACTACAGTTAACCTATAAGTGAGTGCTTTATTACTACTGTGATATTAAAGTGAAACAGTCTTTAACTAAGGGCGCCTTTTTGTTTTGTTTTTCTTTTGTTTCCATATGTTTGGAGTCTGGCTTCGGCTCCCCCAGTAAGGCTGCCCAGTTAATTCGCCCTGGACTGTAACTCACACCTAAGCTCTTCACACAGCTCAAAGGACTCGTTTGGTAAACTACTTTAATTTGTCCCCAAAATACAGCCAGTTTGTCCCCAAAATACAGCCAGGTTCCCCCCAAAATACAGCCAGTTTCCCCCCCATATACAGCCAGTTTCCCCCCCATATACAGCCAGTTTCCCCCCCCATATACAGCCAGTTTGTCCCCCAATATACAGCCAGTTTGTCCCCCAATATACAGCCAGTTTGTCCCCCAATATACAGCCAGTTTGTCCCCAATATACAGCCAGTTTGTCCCCATTATACAGCCAGTTTGTCCCCAATATACAGCCAGTTTGTCCCCAATATACAGCCAGTTTGTCCCCCATAATACAGCCAGTTTGTTCCCCATAATACAGCCAGTTTCCCCCCAATATACAGCCAGTTTGTCCCCCATAATACAGCCAGTTTGTCCCCCAAATGCAGCCAGTTTGTCCCCCAAATGCAGCCAGTTTGTCCCCCATAATACAGCCAGTTTGTCCCCCAAATGCAGCCAGTTTTTCCCCCAAATGCAGCCAGTTTGTCCCCCATAATACAGCCAGTTTGTCCCCCATAATACAGCCAGTTTGTCCCCCAAATGCAGCCAGTTTGTCCCCCCCCAGCCCTGCACTTACCTTCCTCGAGTCAGCGCCGTCCTTCTTCCGTCCTCGATGTCTTCTCCCGCCCTCGATGTCGCTTCAGCCAATCAGGTTACCGGTAACCAGACCCGGTGAACCTGATTGGCCAGGGAACGCACCCCCTGTGCGTCCTCTCATTAGGTATTTAGAAGCCGATTACAGCCCTCAGGCTGTAGTCGGGAAGCCTATCAGAGCCGCTGGCTCTGATAGGCACTTCTAAAGGCCAACCAGACGCTGTTATTCAGATGGCCGGCGCTCAAGGGGCCGGCCATCTGAATAGTGGGCGGCAGCAATACATAGGTTCATGCAATGCATGAACCTATGTATTGTTGTGAGTGACGGCCGGGCGCAGAAGCGAGCGGGGGCGGCGCTTCTGCGCCCACTATGGACGCACCGTCATGTGTGAAAAAAAAAGGACATTTAAAAAAAAAAAAAAACTCTTAAAGGGCCCGTTTTTTTTTTTTTTTTTTTGGTGACCAGAGGAGGGGGGGCGGCGCCCCCTATGGACGGGCCGCCACTGATGGATGTATTTGTTTTCTTTTTACAAGCTTCTTTGGCTTTATTTTCACCAGGTGGTCTGCAAATAACACACTTCCTGTCCCTGGGTGGTTATGTCACTCTTCTGCTGTATCTATGGAGGGAAATATAGTTGTCACCCTAGGCTGCTCTCTGGATGTGGACTACAAACATGTCCATATCTCTAAATCTCAATTACATGCTTCTCCATCGGCATCACCCTACACACGGGTATAGCGTTTTTCCACAAACGTGCCACTTTTGCATTTAGTTTCATGCACACAGATATTTAGCAGCTCCTGTGTGCTGAGGTTTAAAATTCCTGGATGCAGAAGCACATTCCACTGTACGCACCCGTACTCAGGTAAGCACTGATTGCTTCTACATTGGCATTTACCTGTGCATGCACATATGGTGTTTAACGTAAAACTTTCACCTACACAGGAAAATGCTGATGCAGAAGCAATCAGCATGTGCGGGTCCCCCTGTGCAAGAAAGCGCCAGGGATTTTACACTTTCGCAGACAGAAGTAGCTAAACATCTGTGTGCCTGAGGCCTAAGCCTCTCCACCTTTCAATCAGAACACCTTCTGTTGCATCAGGATGTAACTGTGGGTGCAGAAACCTGTCTTGCTATGATATACAGTGCCTTGAGTGTTCATACCCCTTGAAATTTTCCACATTTTGTCATGTTACAACCAAAAACGTAAATGTATTTTACTGGGATTTTATGTGATAGACCAACACAAAGTGACAAATAATTGTGAAGTGGAAGAAAAATTATAAATTATTTTCACATTTTTTTTACAAATAAATATGTGAAAAGTGTGGTGTGCATTTGTATTCAGCCCCCCTGAGTCAATACTTTGTAGAACCACCTTTCAGTGCAATTACAGCTGAAAGTCTTTTTGGGGATGTCTCTACCAGCTTTGCACATCTAGAGAGTGACATTTTTGCCCATTCTACTTTGCAAAATAGCTCAAGCTCTGTCAGGTCTGTCAGAGCATCTGTAAATAGCAATTTCCTGACATGCTCCATGGCAGCATACGTGTGGGTTGGCCCCGCCTCCATAACTACCCAATAGGACCCCCTCCCTATAAATTTTGGCTCTGGGCTCTCAGCCGTGTTTCTTTTTTGTCCTCCTCCGAAGGACTATATGTTTTAGTTCTCCTACCTGAAGACGATTGTTCCTACGATCAAGATCGGCCGACGATATGGTGTCTCATCCCTCCGATAAGCCTTGACTGTGAAGCAGGGTATGAAGTGTATGGCAGAGTAGCGCTGAAGAGCTGGATTATATCTTCCATTGGAGAGATGAGCGCGCGCAGGCCTGATTACCTAGCAGTGTGCAGGTGGCCATTATCTGCTGGAAGCCCGATGTGTGTATGGATGCGATGTCCCTGGCCGAATCGATCGTAGATGGTGGTGGTAAGCCTGTATCGCCTTCATGGCAGCAGTGTTTGTGTGTCGTTTTTGTATATGCATATGCCTTTGTTGTTTCTCCCTGTGTCATTACATAGCGGCTGGTTCCCGGTGCGTTCCAACCGCTGCCCCCTCTTCCTGGTTCATCCGCGGTTTGTGCATGCGCGACCCGGAGCGAAAACGAGGCCTAGTTCGCGCATGCGCGCGAGAATCGCGGGCCTGGCGCAGCCGTGACGTCACGCGGCGCCAAATTTAAAGCCTGGGGAAGCCTGCAAAACGCTGGGAATGATCGTGGGCATAGCAGCGACTTCCCTGAGAACCTGCAGAAGCCTACCCAGGTAAGTGCTCATTCAGAAGGGTCTGAATTTTCACTTGTTCCTTTTTTGCTGGAATCTGACTGTTTGCTGTTACCATCTGCAGTGTTTCTCTGAATTGTCATGGACTCTTCACTGCCTCCTGGTGGCCAACCCTCTTGCAGTAGGTAAGACTGGGATTCTTCCTTTATACTGCCTGCTGAGGGGGGAATAGAGTGGAGTATAGGGCTGTATTTGACTTTGTGCCTTTTGTCTCTCTCTCTCTCTCTCTCTACTTTCTTTCCTTTCAGCCCTTCTAGGTCTGAACAACAGAGTAGTTCCCACAGACGTAGCGGGTCCTCTAAATCACACCACCGGCACTCCTCTTCTGGCTCTAGACACCATGATTCTTCTAGATCCGGACGTCCCAGTAAAGGCACTCTTCACCCCCCCTCATCTCACAGCAAGAGGTCAGAGAGACCATGTTGGGGGTGCAGGGCTCCGGTTCCTGCCAGCAAGTCCCTTTGTGACCATTGTTTTCCAAAAGCAGCCAATGAGAGAGAAGGTGCAGATAAACACCTGGAAGCATTAGTTAAGCGGGTCGTAAACGAGTCGCTACAAGAGAAAGATGCTAGAATGCAGCATGATTCTCCTTCAAACCCACTGATTCCCTTGTTAGAACAGGGACAGGAGCATGAGACTCTGGAAATCTCTCAACCCAGCCATCCCTCAGCTCCTCCCTCAGAAAGTGGTTCGGAAGTGGATGATCCTGGGATGGGGTTCCTGCTTTAGTGAAAGCAGTTAGAGAAGTTCTGAATTGGGAAGATCCAGTTATATCTCCTCCCAAACAAAGGAAACTTTTTAAACAGCTCAGTAAGGAGCGACATTATTTCCCGTTTGTCACGGAAGTGGGTGCCATTATCTCAGAAGAATGGGGTAAAATGGACAAGAAAAGTTCTATGCAGTCGAAAATTGCAAAATGATATCCTTTTAAGGAAGAAGAGGTAAAAACACCTTGATTCAGCTCCTATGGTTGATGCAGCTTTAATGCGTTTGGTTAGATATGTAACCCTTCCTCTGGAAGATACGGTCTCATTCAAAGATCCTCTAGAGAGACGGATTGACTCAGACCTGAAGCAAATCTACCTGACAGCAGGTTCAGTCTGTAAACCAATTTTTGCTTTAGCAGCTGTCTCAAAAGCCCTAGAAGCATGGTCAGACAATGTGGATGATTCCCTCAGAAGCATCTCTGAAGAAATGGCGAAAAGCTCTCCTATTCAGGAAATCAGGCTAGCATCTGCCTTGTTTGGGGGAGGTCTCTATTGATGTTATTCGCCTAGTGGCTCGAGTAATGTTGTCAGTGGTTACCGCACGCCGTGCTTTATGGCTCCGTCCCTGGTCGGCGGATCCAGCTTCAAAGCAAGCCTGGTGCCGCATTCCCTTTGAAGGCTCCTCTCTCTTTGGCAATAAACTCGATAATGCTATTTCCCAGGCCACGGGTGGTAAGTCGGGGTTCCTCCCTCAAGACAGGCGTTTGCAGAACCGGAAACACACCTTTTCGAGGGCACAGAATTCAGATCGTGCAAGGGAAGCACGCAGCTACAGACCTGGTCGTGAATTTTCAAGGACCTGGAAATCCAGACAGTCCTCTTTCAGGAAACCAACTAAAAGTACTCCGTCTGGTAGTCGGGAGTCTACGAAGTCTTTTTGAAATTGGGCCCGTTCAAACATGTAAGGTGGGGGCACGTCTCCTCCACTTCCGGCATGTTTGGGCGGCCTCAATTCAAGATTTTTGGACCATCAAGACGGTTTCTTCAGGCCACACGTGGGTCTTCAACAGCACCCCCAGGCTCAGATACATACCCAAGTCTTCCAAGTGCAGAAGAAAAGAAACAAGTCTTACTAAGTTACGTAAGCTCTTTATTAACTCAAGGCGCAGCCATTACTGTTCCAGAGGGCGAACGAGGAGAAGGCATGTACTTCAAAATGGAGTCACTATTGACAATCCAGCAGTCAGTCCATCCAGGAGATTGGTTAGTGTCAATAGGTCTGAAGGACGCATATTTTCACATCCCAGTAGCTGCAGACTATCAAAAGTACCTCCCCTTTGCTGTAGGCAATCAACACTTACAGTTCACCTGCCTACCTTTTGGTCTCACGACATCACCTCGGGTGTTCTCCAAGGTTCCGTTAGCCATCGTGGCTCTGCTCCGAGTGAAAGATTTCGTCTTCATCATTACCTAGACGACCTCTTCTAGCCCAAGACAGATGTCAACTCTTGGAACACAAGAATCTAGTAATCGCCACTCTCCCAAGAATTCGGGTGGCTCCTGAATTTGGAGAAGAGTCATCTCATTCCAACACAGTCCCTTGTGTTTCTAGGTGCCCTCTTTAACACAAAAGACGGCAGCATTTCATTGCCCGAGGAAAAGATTGCAGCAATCCGGGACAGGATCCGCGCAACACTTGCTTCCTCTCACCTGTCTGCTCTTCAATGCCTGAAGGTAATCGGCAGCATGACAGCCACCATCCCTATGGTGAGGTGGGCTCAGTGGCACACTCGCCCATTCCAGAAGGGGTTCCTCCAGCAATGGGACTCCCCCAGCAAAAGTCAACGCATCAGGCTCACTTCATCCATGAGAGAATCTCTTCTTTGGTGGCTTCAGGGGAAGAATCTCCACAACTGTCACGCAATCCGTCCCATCACTTGGATTACTGTATCTTCAGATGCCAGCAATCAGGGGTGGGGCGCTCATTGCCTGTCGGAAATAGCCCAGGGCAGGTGGAACACACCGTCCCAAGGAGTTGTGTCCAACATACTGGAGTTGCGGGCTGCCTTCCAGGCGCTCATGTCCTTCCGTCATCTGTTGACAGACTCTTCTGTGATGCTCAGGATGGACAACACAACCGCAGTTGCTTACATAAGGAAGCAGGGTGGTACCCGCAGCTGGTCCTTACTCCGGGAAGTAGAACCAATCATGACCTGGACCCAGAAGTACCTATGCAACATCTCTGCAGTATACATTCCAGGGGTCCAGAATGTACAAGCGGACTTTCTTTCACGAACTCAAATGGACAACAACGAATGGTCTCTACACATAGAGGTATTCAATTGGCTTCTAACTCTGGGAGTGTCTCCAGAAGTGGATCTGTTTGCGTCCCCATGCAACCACAAGTTGATCAAGTATTACTCGAGGTCTCGGGATCCCCAACCCTACGGGATAGATGCTCTCACAGACCAGTGGAGATTCAGCCAGGCTTATGCCTTTCCTCCAGTACCTGTGATACTTCAATTCCTTCACAGACTAAGAGTGGAGAGAGTAGAAATCATAGCAGTAATTCAGTTTTGGACCAACAGGCCATGGTTCTCCCTCTTGACTTCACTCAGTTATCGGGACTCAATCCCTCTACCCCTCAGACCGGATCTCCTATCTCAGGGCACAATGTTGCACCCATGCCCAGCTCATCTGCACCTCAGGGTATGGTTCTTGAGAGGGGAAGGCTGGAAGCCTTAGGATGTCCAGAAGAAGCCATGTCGACTCTCCTTAACGCTAGAAGAAATAGCACCAACAAAGTTTATGAGCGTATCTGGTCAAAATTTACAGATCATATGTCTTCGAGGGCTAATTCCTGTAATTCTCCAGAAGTCCAGGATGTGCTTAGTTTCTTACAAACAGGTTTGGACTTGCCTTTAGCAGTAAGCTCTCTTCGAGTTCAAATCTCAGCCATCTCAGCATTTACAGGAATCTCTTTGGCCAATCATCCCCTGATTCGCCAGTTCTTTAAGGGTGCTGTCAGGCTTAGACCACAGAGAAAACCGAGGTTCCCTAAATGGGACCTGCCTCTTGTACTGGATTATCTTACCACACTCAGCTCAGATCCTGAAAAACCTCTTTCGGCAAAAGATCTTACTCTCAAGACCGCCTTCCTAGTAGCAGTCACCTTAGCTAAAAGTGTCTGATATCAGAAACTTGGGTTCAAAAGAGCCTTTCCTGACCTTTTTCCCAGATATAGCAGTATTAATTCCCATGCTGGGTTCAAACCCTAAAGTTACATCTATCTTTCATGAAAATCAGGAAATTGTACTGCCCACTTTTGGAACTTCTGAAGGTCAAGATGTTCATCCCCTTGATGTGGGCCACACATTAAGTCAATACCTAGAAATGACAGAGTCTTTCAGACAAACAGACTTTCTTTTCATTCTTCTTCATGGAAAGAACAGAGGAAAACGGGCCTCAATCAGATCTATTGCGGCATGGATAGTTCAGACCATCCAAAGGGCTTACAAAGCAAAAGGTCTGACTCCTCCGGAGGCAGTAACTGCGCACTCAACCAGGAGCATCTCTACTTCTTGGGCAGCCTCTCGTCATGTCGCACCTGACGTTATATGCAGAGCGGCCTCTTGGTCGTCTATTAATACTTTTGTTTTCCACTATTGTGTCGAACCAGCTGCCTTATCATCACTGAATTTTGGTTTACAAATTCTGTCGGTTGACAGTGTTAAATAAATGCATTTCTTGCCTCACCATTTTGCCCGCCCGGGTGTGTTTGGCGAGTTATTTTCCACACGTATGCTGCCATGGAGCATGTCAGGAAAACTGAAAATTTATTATCAAATACTTACCGTAATTTTCCTTTCCTGATAGGCTCCATGGCAGCAGGAGTCCCTCCCAATGCTTGGAGTAGGCTAGTTACAGAACATGGCTGAGAGCCCAGAGCCAAAATTTATAGGGAGGGGGTGCTATTGGGTAGTTATGGAGGTGGGGCCAACCCACACGTATGCTGCCATGGAGCCTATCAGGAAAGGAAAATTACGGTAAGTATTTGATAATAAATTTTCAGTTTTTCAAGTCTTGCCACAGATTCTCAATTGTATTTAGGTCTGGACTTTGACTGGGCCATTCTAACACATGAAAGTGCTTTGATCTAAACCATTCCATTGTAGCTTTGGCTGTATGTTTAGGGTCTTTGTCCTGCTGGAAGGTGAACCTCCGCCCCAGTCTCAAGTCTTTTGTAGACTCTAACAGGTTTTCTTCTAAGATTGCCCTGTAGTTGGCTCCATCCATCTTTCCATCAACTCTGACCAGCTTCCCTGTCCCTGCTAAAGAAAAGCATCCTCACAACATGATGCTGCCACCACCATGTTTCACGGTGGGGATGGTGTGTTCAGGGTGATGTGCAGTGTTAGTTTTCCATCACACATAGCGTTTTGCTTTTAGGCCAAAAAGTTCAATTTTGGTCTCATCTGACCATAGCACCTTCACTTTCCACATGTTTGCCCGGTCTTCCACATGGCTTCTCGCAAACTGCAAGCAGGACTTTCTTTCAACAATGGCTTTCTTCTTGCCACCCTTCCATAAAGGCAAGATTTGGGGAGCGCACAACTAATAGTTGTCCTTTGGACAGGCTCTCCCATCTGAGCTGTGGATCTCTGAAGCTCATCCAGAGTTACCATGGGCCTCTTGGCTGCTTCTCTGATTAATGCTCTCCTTGCCCGGCCTGTCAGTTTAGGTGGACGGCCATGTCTTGGTAGATTTGCAGTTGTGCCATACTCTTTCCATTTTTGGATTATGAATTGAACAGTGCTTCCTGAGATGTTCAAAGCTTGGGATATTTTTTTATAACCTAACCCTGCTTTAACCACTTGCCGACCTCCTCCTGTACATTTACGTCGGCAGAATAGCACGGACAGGCACATCAACGTACCTGTACTTCCCCTTTAAGTGCCTGTCCGTTTGGTCGCCGGCGGCGAGCTTGCGACCCTGCCGCCATCCCCGTGAGTCGGACCGTGGGTCCCACGGACTCGATCGCCGCGGGGATCCCCGCAATAATCTCACGGAGGTATAGAGCGGGGAGATGCTTGTGTAAACAAGCATCTCCCGGCTCTGCCTAGTGACAATGACACTGATCTCGGCTCCGTGTACTCCCATCCCCCCCTACAGTAAGAAACACTCAATAGGGAACACTTAATCCCTTCAGCACCACCTAGTGGTTAACCCCTTCACTGCCAGTGTAATTTTCATAGTAATCAGTGCATTTTTATAGCACTGATCACTGTAAAAATGACAATGGTCCCAAAAATGTGCCAAAAGTGTCCGATTTGTCCGTCAAAATGTCGCAGTCACGATAAAAATCGCTGATCGCCGCCATTACTAGTAAAAAAAAAAAATTATTAATAAAAATGCCATAAAACTATCCCCTATTTTGTAGATGCTATAGCTTTTGCGCAAACCAATCAATAAACGCTTATTGCGACTTTTTTTTTTTACCAAAAACATGTAGAAGAATACGTATCGGCCTCAACTGAGGAAAAAAAAATATTTTTATATATTTTTTGGGGATATTTATTATAGCAAAAAGTTTAAAATATTGAATTTTTTTCAAAATTGTCGCTCTATTTTTGTTTATAGCGCAAATAAAACCACCAAAAGTGAGCTATATTTGTGGGGAAAAAAGGACGTCAATTTTGTTTGGGAGCCACGTCGCACGACCACGCAATTGTCAGTTAAAGCGACACAGTGCCGAATCGCAAAAAGTGGCCCAGCCAAAATGGTCCGGGGCTGAAGTTGTTAAACTTCTCCACAACTTTATCCCTGACCTGTCTGATGTGTTCATTGGTCTTTATGATGCTGTTTGTTCACTAAGGTTCTCTAACAAACCTCTGAGGGCTTCACTACACTTCACTGTCTTATTCCTACAACAATTAGATTAATTAATTTTCACAGTTGATATTCAGAAGTTTGCTGCTTGCTGTGGGTTATACAATCAGTTGTTATGTAGCATATGTGATCAATAATATTGCAATCTGTCTGGGCATTGTCCCATCAGATTTAAAAAATCTACAACCTGGATATCTGTGCATTCTGAAATGATGGTTTAATGTTAATGTTGCCGCTTATAGCTCTTTCTGTTACATTTCAGACAGGAACATTGGAAGCGAAGTAAGGGGAATTTGTGTTGTTTTGATGAAAAAGAAATTAGTGTCTTCCTGCATTATTGCTATTGCTGTAGAAAGCTTATGGCCAACAGCTAGATATAAAGCACTAACACAGTGACACCTTCAGGCTATAAATTATAGTACAGTACTTTAAAGGATTGAATGGCACATCACTTGAAAATATTGGCCTTGCTGACCTATTTTAAGGACTATATGGATTAATCTATTAAAAAGGGCTGCAGAAAATCATCAGCATTTATCATATCAGTTGACTGGTTCTGTTGTTGTTTCCACTGAAAAAAAATAGATTTGTTGCTGAACAATAGAGACTGTTTTTTATTTTATAAAGTAGTAGTATCTTTAGGACATGCCTTCTCTCAATATGACAATATTGTTGCCCTGTTGTCACATTTACAGTGTTTTTGCACAAATCTTCTCACTCTCATTAGAATCTATGTGCAGGGAATTCCATTGCTAACTCTGTGGTCCTGTTCCAATCATAAAATCCACCCATACACTGTACAGTATGTGGCAGAAACACCTATAGCTTACAGGGCTGGCCTTTCTACTCCTAATCTGAGTCTAAGGCCTCGTACACATGGCCGAGATTCTCGTCGAAAAAAACATGTCGTTTTTTTCGACGAGATTCTTGGACAAGAAAATTGTCCCGGCCGAGTGTACACACGCTCGATTCAAAGAACCCACGGTTCTTTGAATGGAGCATACACGGTGACGTCGACTACGACGAGCATGCGCTCGTCACATTCGATGCCGTCGCCGCCATCTTGGTATACCCTACGTATGCCTAGGAAGCTACCGCGCATGCGTCGAATTCATTTCGAACATGCGCGGGCTTCCGGGAGGACAGGTAAGTGTACACACACTCACTTTTCTCGTCGAGAAACATGCCGACGAGAATCTCGACGAGAAAATAGAGAGCAGGTTCTCTATTTTCTCGTCGAGATACTTGTCGCTTTTCTTGACGAGAAACCATACACACGAACGAGTTTCTCGGCAAAAAATCTCTGCCAGCAAGTTTCTTGCTGGTTTTTGCCGAGAAACTCGTTCGTGTGTACGAGGCCTAACTGTGTATGGGACTACAAAAAAGCTAACTAAAATAAAGATTTAGGCAATTAGTTATTTATTTTCTTTGTAAAGTTTTTATTTCGATTTTCAAAACAGAACATAGCAAGCTCCAGATTCGCCCACACAGGGGCTGAAAAAAATACAACAGAGTAGCAAATATTTTTTTGGGCTAAACAGAACACTAACATTGTAAATTGCAATTAGTTAAGAGGGAAGGCCAGTACTGGTAACCAGCTATGTGTTTCAGCAAATTCCATAAAATGTTTGCAACCAGAGAGGTTATAAGACTCAGGACTGTCTTAGACTTTATGTACACTAGCCTACACTGGCAGCTCCTAAACTTGGGTTTAGGAGCGAGCTTTTGGCATTTTTTTGCCAAAGCTCTTGAACTCAACTCCATAAAAGCGGGGATGATTTACTAAAATAAATTGACTGTACACTTTGCAAAGTGCAGTTGCACTCTGCAAGTGCGGTTGCTCCATGGGTTTGTAAATGAGCAGAAGCTCTTCTGACTTCCATCATCCAATCATGTGCAAGCAAAAATGCTATTTTTTTATTTTCCTTGCACATGATTGGGTATTCTTTGCAAAGTGAAGCTTTACCTCATTTACTAAGCTCTGCAGCAACTGTACTTTGCAAAGTGCTCAGTCTATTTATTTGGCTTTAGTAAATCAACCCCACAGTGTCAATGTACACATAGGCTTTTAGCAGAGTTTAGGAGCTACCGCATTTAGGTGAGCTTCAACCAATTGCGTTCAGGATAGGAACATTTTGACCGTTGGCCACAGCAAAACCACAGCAAAACCCTGCCGCATTTTTTGCCATGTATTTCCGCGGTGGCAGTAAATATAGGCCAGTGTACATGAAGCCTAAGGCATCTGTTATAAACGTCCAAAAACTGGCTAGGTGCAGTGATGGGAAGAAATGCTCAATCCAAGGTCCCCCGATTTTGAGGAACTTGGAGTGGGAGTCCTTTAAAATGCTAGACTTTATTAATCATTAAGGCAGTCATACAGTCTTTCACTCCTTGGAAAGGAACAGTTGGTTTCTTCTAGGCCTGAACAATGGTTCAATTGGCTCACAAAAATAGATAGGATGCCAGTTTTTGTTGATAAGCAAAAAGACCCAGGATAGGGCAATGTAATAAAGCTAACTTGGCATCCTTGCGTTTCGTCAGGTGAAAAAGAGTATGTAACAGCCCAAAGACTTTGGACCACCAAATATGTAGGACATCCCCACGCTAGCCACAGTTCCTGAAGCATTTATCACTACATCTGGGATTTGCATGTGAAATTCGGGCAGGAACCCAGTACCACTGCAGGAGCACTTTACAGGCAGTCTCAAGGGTGGATGTGTTAAAGGAACATTTTGTCACTGATGACCAGGCCCTATTACAGTCCTCTGAGTCAATAGAAATCATCAGGTCTTGCTCCCATTGAGTCACATATAAGAGGGGTGTCAAGGTCACCTGTGGCCAGGTGACAGATGCACACCGTAGGGGGACAGGAGTGCACCGCAAGGTAGTGAACCCTATGGCTGACTGCTGCGGATAGGAAACTGGGTGGTTGTGGAAAGCGGGACCAGAGGAGCACAACCGGGATCCTAACGGAAGCTAGAGCCAAGATTCCCCAGGGCGCGGAGTCTAAGACCCAGCAGGTCTTCTCCAGGGCCTCTAGTGGTGAGGATGTTATGCTGCAGGCTGGGACCAGGTCGCGGCCCCTGGAGTTTCCTAGCTCACGCCCCGTAGGATAAGGGGAAAAGAGGGGAAGCAGCAGCACAAGATATGAGAGAACCGAATAACAAGCTGAAGGTCAGGGGCCACAAGCAGACAAGGATAACGAAAGAACGAGCCGAAGGTCAAGGGTCACGAGCAGACAGGGATAGTCGGGGACAAGCCAATAACGTAACAGAGAGACAGACGTAGCACACGGCAGGCAGGAACCCAAACACACAATGCCTAACAAACACGTTGATCAGCAAAGCAGGCTTGCAGTGCACAGGTTAATATAGTGTTCTGTGATAGGGCCTGGGGTGGAGTCTGGCTGGGAGGAGATTATAAAGGAAGCCAGGTGAAAGGGCTCAGGCCTCTAAGATGAACACATGGGAAGGAAGGTAAGCTGACAGACAAACACTACTGCATATCCATGACAGTACCCTCCCTCTTATGGGCCCTCCCCCGCCTGGGCCCAGGCTTAAAGGGAAATCTCTGATGAAACCTTCTCAACAGATGAGGTGCAGCGACATCAGATGCAGCGATCCAAGACGCCTACTCAGGACCAAAACCTCTCCAATGCACAAGGTACTGAAGAATGCCTCTGCAGAGCCGAGAATCCAGAACTTGTCTAACCTTGTACTTAAGATTATCCTCAGAGACCGAAAACGAGGTAGGGAGATGACAAGAAGATCTATTAAGGACCAAAGGCTCTCTAGGAATAAGCAAGGGCATGAGATGATCAACAGGAATCTGAGGAGGGTCCCCTAGACCCTTAAAGGGGAACTGGTCATCTTGCACAGGACCATCAGACTGGGCAGATGTCAGTGGAACCCTGAAGTCAGGTTGGTTAGAAGGTGACATGTCGCCGGAGTCAAACTGAATAGCTGAAGGACAAGCAGAATGTCCCGAACAAGAAAAAGTAGGAGGCTGACTAATTCCTACTGACCCTGTCAGCAACAATTTAAATCCCAGAATCCTATTACATTACAGCAGAAGATTCTGTTTCTAGCTAGAAACTGATCCAAAAGCACATTTACATTTATATATACAAACATTTTATTTTGGAAAAAGCATTCAAAGTTAGAATTAAAGTTTTAGAGCTACAACCAATGTTAACTTTTAGTATACTCAAAAGCTCCAGGCCTTGTTTAATTAGGGCTTAAATCTACAGTTTTGTCCAATTTCCTTTTTACAGTTATGATCCTGAAATTATGAAAGCAACCATATAAAAAGTTCAGAATGACTCAATTCAATGTAGTGGTTCAGTAATATTATTAAGAAAAAAGGAAAAATGCGCTCAGGATTAAAGGGTGGCAGTTACTAAGTGACCCAGATTGCCTCAATTACAGTCACAAGCTGCCACTAATATGATAAACATACTCAGTGAAACAAAGGAAGAAAAATATATATAGTGGCGCAAAACCTATTAAATTTAAAAATTAAACAATATATAGTGCATAAGACCCTTATTAGTAATATGTCAATTGGTGAAAAACAAACCTAAAAACATAATTAACATAACCAATAAATGGTGATAAATAAAAACGTGATAAATTTAAACATGCAAATAATATATTGTAAGATGATGCACAAGACGTCAATCTAAATGTGCACAAATGAATTAATCCAAAAAATGAATGCTGGAGTGAAAACACCCGTGTATAAACAAAGTCCAAAGTTCCACCGTGCTTGTCTGAAGAGTGATATCCACCACCAAACAAAAGGGTAGCAGCTTACCAGATTATGTTGGTCCCCTGTTACGGAGGACCTCAAACTGCATGCATGTACTCCCAATTAGATGATATAGACTCCTATAACCAACTCTTCAAACGGACTTCCACAGCAAAAAGGCAGTATGACACCATGTAAAAAAGGAGAGGGATAGCTCGCTGGTGTAAAACCTTTGGGGTTTATTGTATAAAAGTAAAAAAACACACTTACAGCAATGTTGTAAGGAAAACAGCCTTGAACTCGCGGCACCGGCCGGACACCGACGAGTAAACCCGTCCTAGGAGATCGAGCAGTAAGGGGATGACGTCACCCCCTTACTGCTCGATCTCCTAGGACGGGTTTACTCGTCGGTGTCCGGCCGGTGCCGCGAGTTCAAG